>BOPP01000134.1:756126-770297 GCA_017312745.1 Gryllus bimaculatus
ACAGGAGATCGAAAATAGGAAACTATCCTTACCACATAATGTTACTTTTATAAACTTTTGTCCGCAAATTATTAAAAAATCGAAACCCAGGCCGTGAGGTCTATGAGCTGCGGTAACAGAAAAATGCAGACAAACTAAACTGCTTAACAAAGAAGTTGATCGCATGGACCTGACTTCACGTTGGTGGAATAATATAAATGAAATTTGGAAAAATTAAACTAACCTTCCCCGGTTTTTTTGAAAAAACATTGATATTAAAAATATTTTATTCTTTACGAACTTGTGTAAAACCATTTTAACTTCCAACCCCCTTTCTGGGGCTTCGTAGCCAAACGCGCTCGGGCTGCCTTGTGCCCTCTCCCACGGAGACGCGTTACTCGGTTTTCTCGGAAGGCCGAGAAGCATAGGGGGGGGCGCAATTCAATTACTTCCCCGGCCCCTGCACGGAGTGGGATCAGTTTTTGCCAAATTATTGGGTTTGGTGCAAGATTTCCCACCTTTGCAAAAAGCACTGCCCGAGAATTAAATGAAAACCAAATACTACTTTTAATTTTTAGTAATTTTTTTATTTATTATGATAAATAAAGGTTGTTGTCTGGTATCAAATAATTTTTATTAACCTTATGATCGTTTTCCGATCGCATAAGTGATCATCCCCAGAGCTAAAATTGGAAATAAATTAATATTATTACATCATTATAAAACTATTTGGTATGCAGTTAATAAAAATATTTATTTGACAGGAATGGTAGGCCAAATCTGCAATGCAAGAATGCGTAAGCAAACTGGGACGTACATACCTTGCCAGCATCCGGGCCGAAACAAAGTTCTGCGGATTTTTTGAAGGTGTGTGTCTTTGTGAAGTTTCCCTGTAGCGGGTTGGGGGGGGGGGTGAAAGGGTCGTAAGACAGGGGGTGCCGGTGGAGGCTTGAGAAGCGGTTCGGGCGAGCGAAGGTCGAAGGCGAATTAATTATCTAAATTAATTAATTTAATAATTTTTATTAATATTTTGTTATGTTCGTTTCGTGAATATTTTTTTAATTTATTTGTTAATATTTGTTTTGGCTGTTTATAATTATGCGTAATAACTATCTGAAAGTTCGTGCTGCGATCAGTTTTTGTAACAAGGTTTTACAACTTGGGGTTTTTTGGGTTTTCAGAACCAACGATTTGAACGAATTAGAGTTTGACTTTGAGACCAGTTTTTGACAATGGGCTCTCCCCTAAAATGTGTTGATATTGTGATAATTAAGATGTAAAATGTTAAGAAGCCTTTTGTTGTTGTTTGGTGGATCGGTTTCAAAAACTCCCTTTTTGAAACGAACTAATGTAACGCTTTAACATGAAAATTAAAAAAATAATTTTGGCAGATCATCCAACACAATTTACTTTTAACAAGTCTTTTTATTTGGGAATGGTCCTCTCAAGGCTTTCGCGTACTTTTTTTCGCATTTTAGGCTTCGCTGTACAGTTAGTCCCTCGTCTCTGATGTGGGATGACGAATTGATGTCGATCAAACGAATAAAGGAAGTTTGGTTTTTTACAATAGTCGATGGTGTGAAAGACAATCACCTGATTTTGTTTTGTCAACGGGACGCCCTGTCACTCTACCTTCTCGTCTCTCCTATTTGACTATCTCACTTCCCTTTTGTTCTCCTCGCATTATTCTCGTACTTTCGCACGCACCCTCTCCTTTTTCTCCCCTCGCATCCCTCTCTTAATCAGTTTTAATCTTTCTCTCTCTCATCCATTCTCTCCTTTGTCAACTTCCCCTCTCTTCGTCAGTCCCTTATTTTTTCCCGTATTAATCTCTTTCCTCTATAAAAAATATCTTACCTCCTCCCTTCCAACCCTCTTCTGGGACATTTCTCTCCCCCTTTTCTTCTCTTTTTTCTCAATCCCCCAAAAATCTCTTTTTATGCTCCCTCTTCTGTTTTTTACCCTAATTAATCCGCAAAATCTCCTTTAAATAAATTTTTCTAATGAACTATCTTCCCCGCTCCTTTGTCCCCTCTCTCTGTCCACCCTCTATATCACCCTTTTTTTTTCTCATTATTTTTTTTCTATCGTCTTTAAACCTATGTCTTCATCCGCTTCTAATCTCCTCCCACCCGTCTTTCTTTTTCCTTCCTCCAACTATGCATCTTTTCTCCCCCCTCATTCATCTCATCTCTCTCTCCTCTTCCCTCTCTCCCTCTCTCTCTAATCTATCTATCTTATTCTCTCTTCTATCTCTCTCTCTCTCTCTTCTCTCTCTCTCTCTCTCTCTTATCTATCTATCTATCTTCTCTCTATCCTCTCTCTCTATCTCTCTCTATATCTCTCTCTCTATCTCTCTCTATCGCTTCTGCGCTCTCTCGCTCTCTGCTCCTTCGCTCTCGCTTCGCTCTCTCTATCTCTCTCTCCGCTCTCCTCTCTCCTCACTCTCTCTAGTCTCTCGCTCTCTCTCTCTCAGCTCTCATCTATCTCTCGCTCTCTCTATCTCTCGCTTCTCTCTTTCTCTGCTCTCTCTCTCTATCTCTTTCTCTCTACTATCTCTCTATATCCTCTCTTCTCATCTCTCTCGCTCTCTCTATCTCTCTCTGCTCTCCCTTTCCTCTCTCTCTCGCTCTCTCGCTGCTCTCGCCGCGAGGGGCTCGGTCGTGGCGGTGTGATTTCGCGGTGTGTTGTGCGCCCAAGGAGGCGCGGCGCGGCGCGGTGCGGCTCCGGCGCGCGTGGGACAACGTGGAACACGGGGCCAAATCGCGCCACGGCTTGCTGCTTCGCGCCTCGACTACCTGTTCTCTCCGCCGGCAGTGGCGGGCGGCGGCGGCGGGGGCGGGCGAGGGCGCTGGCCGCCGCGTGGCGCCCCCCACCCCGTGCCCCCACGCGCCCCCTCCTGCGCGGTGATAACGGAATCTGCCGCTGCACTTCCCGCGAGAGCGACCGCGCGCCACTGTGGGCCAAAGCGCTGCGCGCGGACGGTCGAAAAACAGTGGTTGCGTTAGCTGCACAGTAACACACGGTACTTGATGTCTGGTAAAACGCAAGAGAACGGCGATCCAGTACCTTTGAAATATATTACAGTAAAACTTGCTCAATTCGGAACGTGTATAACGCGAAAAATCTGTCTAATGTGAACGTAAATCACAGTCCTGCAAATCACATTGTGTAATGCGGAAAAAAAATCTGGTTCTTGAAGTTCTGCTTTGAGCAAGATTTACTGCATCAAATTATGTTGTAAATATACAACTATTTTTATTAATTTGGGGCGCGGTCCGATTCCGAAAAGTTCATAAAACAAGTTCAAGTACAGTAAAACTTGCTCAAAGCAGAACCACAAGGGACTATAATTTTTTTTTCTTGTTAGAAAAGATTCGGCATTATGCAATTTATAGTGTAGAATTTGTGATTGGCAGGACTCAGATTTATGTTCGCATTAGACAGATTTCCGAATTATGCCCGTTCCGCATTGACCAAGTTTTATGGTAAAACATAGAAACAGTTCCGTGTGATTGTTTGTTGCATGACAATGATTGAATTACTGGTACGTTGAGCGACCGGTTTTGAAATACGCTGTTGAAAAGTTTTATATTTTAGTTATCTATTTTAACATTTAATTAACTGAAACGCGAACATTTGGTATGCGAAAAAAGTAATATCGTATTGACCCATACGTTTTATTATGTATAATCGAAACCGAAATTTTATCAACCAAAACAGATTGTTTTATAAAATACAGAAAAAAAGTCATTAAATGAGAATCGTAGTGTTCTTGAACAGTATTAACACATTTCATTTCACAGTTAACCTCAATTACAAAAACGATTACATTACAAAATTACAACATTACAAAACAAACATTACTCAAACGATTTAAGAAAGGAAAACATGGCGTAATGGATAACTCGTACTCCTTCCGCAGCTGTGCCGGTGTTCACTCCCTGACTCAGCTGTGGTGTGTGTAATTTTATAGCAGACAAAGCGATCTCGATAGACTGGTTTTCTCCGGGTTCTCCCGTTTCGCCTGCCTCTCATTCCAACAGTGCCCATCTCACTTCGGCGTTCTCCTCATGCTCATTGCATCATTCGTGAGCATCAGCCTCCAGAGCAGACGAGGGGCCTGTAAAAAGAAATCAGATTTATTATTGATCCTTCAAATTATCTTAACTTTACATTCACTATTTACATTGACCCACAATAAAATACTATACAAAATAATAGTTAATTAAAAACAATAAATGCCGACCTGTATGACCGAGGTGACTAAGAGCTTGCACCGACTCAACGTTCCGGTCCGAAGAGTCGTGGATTGAGTCCTGCCTTGGGCATGGTTGTTTATCGCTTGTCTCCGCAAGTGTGTTGGTGTGTAGTGTATGGTCGAATTGACGTCGCATGAGGACGTAAAGGGTAACCGGCTCTCAGCTGGATAAAAGCCCTAGAAAGAAGTAATAATAAATAATACAATTTCACTGCGCAGTTCTGCACATCACATCACTTCACTTCACCGCACTGCACTGCATATCTTTCTTCCACATTTCCAATTGAACTAAATACAGTATATAAATTAATTAAATAAAGTAGAACCCCGCTATCCCGAAATTTCGGATAATCGGAACAAAATTCGAGATGGATGAGTAAATAAACAAAACATGCCTAATTTGTATTAATTTAATTTATGAACGAAAAAGCATACACGCAGTGTAAGTCACCCAATTCTGAATAGTGTACGTACGTAGAATACCCGTTAACAGCAGTGACCCAAACTGTGCTTCAATTCCTCTAAACAATGTAGCAATTACTTCCGCATGTGATCGGTTATGTACGCACTGCACTCCATTTTTGCACTTCAACACCGCAACATTGCCACTTCACGTCGTTACGTTAAATTGCCATTTTTTTTCACGTTGCACGCTACGATGCATTATGTCTGGTAATCCCATAGAAGAATTTGTATATGTACGGTACATTTTTCCGGCTAATCCGAACTGACCACGCCTTCAATTAGGTCGGAATATCGGAGTTGAACTGTAGCTTAAATAGTGGCATTTCGCCTTTCGGGGCCGGTGCCGTGGCGAACAGTGCTTTATTAAGTTAAGTGTAGTGAAGTGCGAATGAATGGGAAGAATGAATGGTTATGTATGTAATGAAACTAGTATGAATGATGTTTGAATGTAGAGAAAAAGAAAAATTACATCACCCGTAAAATAACAATTTTGTTTAGTATATAGTTTAACCAAACTGATCTTAGTGTAAGTTAGTAATACCAAAGTGCAAGTAAGTTAACTTTAGGTCAAGAATGTAAACTTAGATGTAAGAAAAAGCCCCTCCTCTAGCTGCTTAAGCCGCAAGGCAGCAGTATAATGTACAAAATTTAAAGAGAATAAATTCCCCTTCTCCACAGGGATACTGTGGATGCCCCCCCCCCAAATAAAAAGAAAGAAAAAAAATAAAAAAAGGCCGGCGTTCGGGCCCACTGTGCGTGGCTGGTGGGGGCGCGGGTCGGCGCCGCTGTGCGCTCCGCGCGCCGGGGAGCAGGTCCGCCTCCTCCTCGCTCCGGCCCCGCTGCGGCCCGCCTGCGACCGGAAGTGCGGCGGCCGCCTTCCGGTGAGGAGGGGGCGGGGACCCGCGACGCGTGCAGGTGGACGCGGCCCCTCCCGGCGCGCACCAAGAGGGCGCTCGCGTTGGGTTACGGTCCACGAAGACCTCAAATCGTTTGGATGCTGTGTAAAATCGGGTTGAAATGAAGTTCGACAATGGCGCAGTAAATACATTACACACGCAGTTTTAAAGAAATGTTCCAAAAGGTGTATTTTAGGGTGGTAACATTTAGGTAATACAGTAAGTAATACGGAGTTTGTGCACACTATCATCTGCGCATGCGCAGTTCAAGTTTCGCGTCACTAGTGCGTCTACGCATGCGCAGGTGATACCTAGTGCTTCGCGCACTAGGTCCGAAGCATCCGAGTGCGTGCACAAATTCCCTACTAATTCAGGTAAAAATATAGCACTCTGTTAATATTAGGAGTAATAGCATAAATTCTGGTTTTATTAGCAATTAATCGGAGCTGAATTATTCGCGAAAATACTCCTAACTACTCTTACAATGAACGTATTACGAGGGTTGTTGCAGTACTTTCAAGTCATTAGGTTGTCTTTCGATTTTGCCAGTAATGTTAACGATATTAAGTTTCGGGATTTATTCGTGTAGACATGACCAAAAATGTCTAATTCAACTGTTCCTCTCTTCTTAAATTTACGATTACATTTTTTTTAATCACATTGTGTTTCTTCATACGGTTACCATGTGTAATTTCACTAAAAAAATAATGCTGCATAAAAATGTAGTTAACGCGCAAAAAATGCTCCTAATATGAATATTATTTTTATAACGTCTTGAGGTATTGGAATGTAAAGTAAAAATATAATATTATGATATAAAATCCACTGACGATAGCATAATGTATATTGTTAATACATCCCTTATTTAAAGAGCGGTTATCAAGAAATATTCCTGTGAAGGAGCGATAATATTAACTTACCAATCCTTTGTTCTTGTAGGTGTCGTCGTACAGAAATGAAAGGCTCCACTCAATTTTCGAAGGTAAATGCTCGCACTAGGAGACCCAGGGACTTGGTTTCGTTTTTATGGGAAGTCTATATTGTTTTAAAAATTAATACTTATCATTTATATAGTATTTATAATGCTTTTATTACATATACACACGAAGAAAACATTTATAGATTGAATATAATTACAGTTCACGTGTTTGTGCGTACAATTAATAGTGAAATTCTATACTTTCGCAAATCTGTGCAAAAATTATTTAACGCTACAACTTTTTAATGGAAATTCATAAATTATTGCTAAAGCTGTAATTTAATGAATTATTTAAATAATACTTATTACAGAGACATATCTTTACTTAGGCACACTTGTTACTGAAAAGACGTGGTCGTAGGAAATAAATTAGACCAAATATACTTAAAACTGGAACAAAAGTATTGAACTTTTCGTACTTCAATTTCTTGGCATCGGTCTCTACCCTACCACCGGAATTTGTGTAAGTTGCAAAACCAGTTAACGTTCACTCTTTGTCTTAATACCACTTGAACCGTTGCTTCATATTGCTTAACCGGAGATTTCATCTCAGTTTAGTTCAAGACTGAGATTTTTGAAAAATACTCGCAAACAAACTTCAGTGTAATTGATGAAATTAGAATTTAGCAAAAAGTAAAAGCTAGTGACTCGAATTTGTTCGAGTTTGTTTGAAGTTCATTTTTTGCTTCAAAAATATTAACGAAGCCTGTGACAGTAAGGACTGGAGTTGCCTTCCTCCCTGTGAAATAGTCATCGGGTTCGCCTAAAGGGGAGGAGGGGGGCAATGAGGTGAGAAATCGGGATTCCGTACAATATTTCTGAGCACGGGGTTGGTGACACTGCACTAGGAGGGAAAGAGTCGGATATAGAGTTGTGTGATGTGCTTGTTGAAACAAGTTTCTTCTGGGTTCTTGAGATGTTTACGGAGGTTGTCATTTCTTCATCAGAGCTTGTATATTTTGTTTTACTTATTGAATGGAATATAAAATTTGTAATATTAAATATGAACTACTCGTATTTATTATCTCCTCTTTTGGATTATTTGATGTGAAAAAATAGTCTACCCATATTACGTTGTGTACACGTAAAAGAAAGCATGTAGACTACATGTAGATTACGTGTAGATAACACGCGTAGATGTAAAATTAAATTCCACGGCACAGCGCTGGGACTGTACGAAGGCGTTACTGTACGTACTCGTAGGCGCGAGAGAGCCAACGCAGCGCGAGCTGTGCGCCGAGTGGGGCCCTGGCGCACTCCGTGCTGAAGCTCAGGAGCGCGGGGCGGCGCGTGACGTCGGCCGGACGAGTAGCGCCGACGCGCGCCGCTGGACCCGGACGAGGTGGAGGAGGAGGAGGCGGCGCCGGAAGCGGAGCGCGGGACTTCCGCTGCGCCGGGGCGGGCAGACGGCGGGCGGACGCCGCCCCTCCCGCTCTCCTCCCTCGCCCACAGCAGCCGCGAGGGCGCTACCTGGACGTCTGTCCCCTGCACAGTAACCCTGTGAAGAAGGGGAATTTATTATCTTTAAATTTTTATACATTTTGCTGCTGCCTTGCGGCATAAGCAGCTAGAGGCGGGGCTTTTTCTTACAACTAATTTACATTCTAGACCTAAAGTGAACTTACTTGCACTTTGGCATTACTAACTTACACTAAAATCAGTTTTTTAATACTATGTTATATATTCTACGTAAATTGTTATTATATAGGTTGGTAAATTATTTTTTTCTACATTCACACATCATTCATACTAGTTTCATTATATACATAACCATTCATTCGCACTTCACTTCACTGCACTGTTCGCCACGGCACTGACTTCTGCGACCTGGACATCTGCGGGCTGTGGAAAGGACGCCTTCGTCACCGGATGACCTCACTTGGCACGCTTTAAAATCTCGGACCCCTTTCTCAAAAACGGACTTCTAATAAACGAAGGATGAAACTGTTCACACGACACACGGCTATAAATACTCGTGAGCGAGTTGTGAAATAATTGCAGAGGGCTGCTTCCTATCAATTATTACATAACAGAAATAATGTCACTTATTGGCCGATTGGACAGTATTTTAATAAAATAGGTAATTAAAAATAAGAGGAATTGTTTGAATTATTATTGTGTAATTGCGCAATACACAAATCAACGTCGCTTGTTTCTTGCAAGCGCCACCTGTGGCAAAGTGCTGTCTGCGTGAGGTCTGTTGTTGCGAAGGCACTTCTACGCAAAATTCCTGTTTGTACCCGGCGCATCATCGTTACCGGTTCCTGGTGGCATTCTACTCGTAATTTAAAGCAGTTTCAGTGTTGGAGGTGGGAAGGCACGCTTTACGACGTACCCCAACTTCAGGTTTATCGGATTGGAATTTTTGTCCTGCCTCTATAAACTTGGACCCCAACTTTAAGTCCACGGCCGACACTTTGCCACATGGCGACAAGCGCTAGGCTCTCTCTCCGTGGACCTTTGGACTGCTCTGTTTATTCTGTAGATATCCTTGTGCGTGCTGTACACACGTTCAGTACATCAGAAAGGCTTTTGGACGTAATCCCTGGGTAAAAGGTATTGTTTCATTCATTCCTCTATTTTTTCCCTCATTTCCTCTTTAATAGTATTTGCCATTCTTCTCCTTGTACGTCTTCTCGCAACTTTTAGATTCTTTCTTTTTAAGTATCCTTTTCCATTTCATAAATTGGTTATTTCAGTTGATTATTTTTGCCTCTTATGCATGACGTTGCATATCAGGAAGTGCTCTATCAATCATTGCTGGCCACTTTTAAGTCACAGTAGTTTATTGACCCGTTCTGATGTTTAATGAATTAATGTGTGACCTTGGACACTTTTACCTACTTGAGTCAGCCATTTTGATTTTTCGATAACTTTGAATAATGGATATCACTCCAGCAATGAAAGTGCATCGATTGGCGCTCAATCATCTAAATCAGTTGTTTCAAAACTTATGAAGGCAAGAAGAAAATTTCTAAGTCCAAGATGAGAATGATAACCCTCCTACGATGCAGTCTGCTTAATGGGACCCGAAAGACAATTTTTTTTGTTTAAATATCGATTTTCACTTTTTGTTCAATTATTAATCTCCAGTAATTCCCCTTTTCAATAATGTAATCATTTGGACTTTGTTTGTATTTTTTAATTAAATAATATGATGCGCATCGACTTTTTTGCATGGTCGCCAATGCTACATTATCTCCACCTTCTTTTACTTTACAATGAGAGAAATAAGAGAGCTAGGGGAGTGTCAGAAGCAGACCTGACACGCTATGATATCATTGAAAAAGAAACCAGGAGAGTAAATGTCTTGTGAGTCAAGATCCGTCACATGAACTCGGAATGTACTAGAAATATAGCAAATTTTGAAGGTTCATTTCCGTTAGTTTGTTTTTTGGTATACAAAAAACATTATTTCTACATTATTAGAGGTACAGACTTTAGATTCATTCTCCACTAAGTCAAACTACAATTTTTATATCAGGCCTTTGTATTATATCTTTTATTTAAACAAGTTCTTACGTGATAAAAAAGTGGGTGTAAAATCTACACGTTTAAAAATTCATATCTAACGAGCAAAAAATAAATTTCTTAAAAAATCTATGATACAACGTTTAAAATATAGGCCAAAAAATTAAAGTAAAAAGCAATCCTATAGTGTATAAAGTTCGGGAAAATAATGTTTCTTGAAATTTCACATTGTTGTAGATATAGGGCCTTCCGAGTGCCCTTAAAAGAATAATGTATTGCCCTCTGTTTTCCTATCCGTATTTTCTTGATATTTCGGGCATAAAATACGAATATTCAGTGTTGATTTTAGTTTTATCAATCGATGCAGTCCACGAGTTTTTTCCAGTCCTAACAGGCCGACTTATTTCCCCTCTTCGCACCATACTGCACTTGCGCGCCGTTTGCGAGCCATTTGTAATGCATGCGCGTGCTACACACTGGCAGTTTCCAAGGTGCACAAACACAGAGGTTGTTGTGTGTGGTGTGTGTGTGTGTGTGTGTGTGTGGTGTGTGAATGTGCTGCGTGGCCGCACCTTACGCACCGTTTCTCGCGATCACACATACGCAGAAACTGGCAGTGGAATTTTCGCGCTAGCCAGACGTCGTATTAAGCCGGGACAGTCCTTATTTTTGAGTCCTTGTTCCGTATTTTTTTGCAACAGGAAAAACGGGACACTAAAATGTACCTTTTTTTTTATGACAGTGACTTTGTCAGCATAAAATACGTCAACAATAATTAATTTAATCGTAATTTTTTCTTGCTCCCATTTAAAAAAAATTAAGAGTGAAAAAGTTTTTGTGTTCGATGTGCCGCAATAACAAGAGTTGGTTTAGAGTCTGTTGGTGATTTCTAGGAAGAGAAAACCAAGCTCTGGCGTCATTTCTACTTGTATATGCTTTTGTCGCTTACGATGTCGTTATGGAGAAATTCTGTAATCCAATCCTTGTTCTAATGAATGCTACCAACATCAATGAAAGTTACACGTATATTAATGTATTGTATACACAGTTACTTCTTTCATACCTGAATATTTAGGAAAAAATTTCGAAATAGAGTCACATTACGCTAATTGCACTTGAAAATCGGCAAAAGAAGCGCCAGCCGCGCCATGTCACGTGACGCGCCTGCGTTCTCCAGAGATCCGCCTGCGTAATAATTTACGGGGCATCGGATGGTGCATATTCATCAAATTTTATAATTCCGCGTCCTCCGAATTGAATGCTAATGCCCAGCGTTGTCCAAATATTGTAATCACTCGCTGATGGTCTGCTTCATTGGAAAGTTAACCGAAGCTGTCAGAATTTCTGCGTCGGGGTTTAAATGATGTGCGGAGGGAGTCGTTATTAACGGTTTTATGAAACTTGTTGCTGCTCCGGTAAAGTTCAATATCAGATTTCTCGAATGAATGGGAGTTGTTTAGTTAATTTTTAAAAGCGATTTGCGATTGCATCTGTGTGACATAATGCTTTGCTTTGTATTTTAACGAATCAGAGGTACTAGAAGCAGAATATCCTGAATTATTACTCGGTGGATGTACTGACACTGATTTTATTTCAATGTGTTCTTCAGCATTGTGAGTCTGCATACTGAAGAGAGGTATTTACATTAATGTGTTTCAATATTTCCGGTGATAAATATTTTGTGAATGTAGATTTGGAAAATATCGATGTTACAATATTCCACAATGCGAATTTTTGAACTGACGCGAATCCATTTTATGTGACAAACTAGTCTAAACAGATGCGTGAACGTATTTTTGAATGATTGATTCAGAAGATGGGAGATACTAATCAGTTCAGAATCTTTTCAATTTCACATAGGGTTTTGAGAATGATATCCGAGGTTTTCTATATGTAATGATGCGAAAAATATTAGGTTTTCCCCGATGGTGTTGTTATTACAGGGGTACAGTAGAATATCCAAACACTGCGAATGTGTTGCAATTTTTTTATTTATCCTTAAAATAGTAATGTTTATTGTTTGCTGATTGCGGATTCCATAAATATTGTTTGTAGATTCTTCTCCAGAGTCCGCATTTCTGAACATTTGATTCTATATATCTACACACAACGAACTGTAATACAGTGAATCGCTCTTGCACTGATTGACCTTGTTGGATCAGTTTCTTCATATTTGCCCTCTTGGGACATTACACACGTTTTCTTCTGACTTTTCACAACATTTACGAACTACTGTTCTGATGAGATTTTACTATTCCCTTCTCGAAGTCCGTGAGAATTTTGTCTTGACGCTCCACAAAATTGACTCGGATTCATTCATCAGCCCCTATCTATTTTTGCATTTTACATAAGTAACTAGAAACCCTACGCCTGCGAACTGTTGGTATTATTGGAAGAAAGCCTGAAACAATTAATTTTTATTTTTTACTTATAGGTTACAGCTTGTTATTGCCTTCGATATGGCGCTCGCTATACATTGAACAACTTACCTGGATCGGGGGAATCGTAATTATGAGGGAAATACGAAAACAGTTGAATGATGCACCATGTTCTCTTACGGAGGAAATTTTGAAAGGGAATTATGTGAGGGAAATATGAAAGACATACCGAGTCAAAAATTAACATCTAGTGAATTAATAAGTAAACCTGAATCAATACAAAGAGATAAAAAATAAAATTATGTATGCACCACGGGCATTACGTGGTTCTAATGATTGTCGATTATTAGAAACCTTATAAGACCCTTGGTGCATAAATACAGAAAACTCTCATTCACACGAATTCCAAGGGACCAAAATGATCGAAGTTCGTGTTATACGATTATTATAAATGACCGCTTTACTGTAATCCCTTGCCGGGACCGAAGTTTTGTTAGTGTCAAGCGTTTTCGTGTATCTCGTGGACTAAGTTGACTCCAACCGAATCCCTTCGCGCGTGCCATTGATTGTGTGTGTGTGTGTGTGCGTGCGTGTGCGTGTGTGTGTGTGTGTGTGACTAGGGTGCGCGCGGAGCGTGCCGAGGCGACCTTGGCCGCGCGCCTCCCGGCCCAGCCCCGTGCGCGCGCGTGCCCTTCGCGTGAATCACGGCCGCTTTGGCCGGCGCGGCGCAGGGCCGCAGCGAAGCCTCCCAGTCGCATCGCCTCCAGATCGAGGCCGAAGAAAGAAAATCCGGTTATTCGCTCAGGCGCGGTTCCACGGGGAGGGAAATGAGGGGAATTTCGCCCCTAATTTTTTTCAGTTACTATTCATTTGAACTTTTTTATATGTATTTCTGTAGCTACAAGGAAATTCTAGTTTTCGTTACGAGTCGTCTTAGTTTCAGAGATGCACATCCTCGACATTATCTCCAAAAGGAAGAAAATTTCTTCTAGGTAATCAACTTATGTTAATTTTTCTGAGTACTTTGTTTATAGAGAAAGTTCTCTGAATGGATAAAGCTCGTAGAATTTGGAATAATATTACCGGACCGTTTCAAAGTCAACATGTACATGATTATTAATGTTCTCGTAATATATTTGAAATAGTATTTTCGAGACGCTCTCACTCCTGCTTATCCTTGAGCACAAAGTCCACTGCATCTCAACGTATCTTGTTAAAAGTGTCGTTGCCGAATGTTTATTGTTGGTTGAGGCGATGCGGCCGCGTCCTGGGTCCTTCTCCCTCCCCGCACTCAGCAGAGGCGCCTCCGCGCGACCGGCAACAAAGTTATCGACCAGCGCAACACGCCCCTCCCGTCTGCCCCAACCCGCTACCACCGCTGCTTTGCCACCGCCGCCGCCACCGCCCTTCTTGCCCCGCCCTGCCGCCTGCCGCGCCGTCGCTACGGCCTCCCTTCTTCCTTCCGCCCGCCCGCAGCAGAGCGCGCGGTTCTTGACCTTTGCGCGCCGCAGCGCCGCGTCCTGCCATTCGCTCGCATCGCGCCCGCGAACTGGGCGGAGCGGGGGCGGGGCGGAGGCGCGCGCGGACGAGCAGGCAGAGCGCAGCACCTCCGCTCTGGCCACTGCCCACCGCCGCGCCGCGCCGCACCGCGCAGCCGCTTTGTCGCGGCTTTTGTTTATATTTGCGATGCGTGCGCTCGCGACGTGCGAAGCCCCTGGATGAAGCTGCACCCGCCCCACGCC
>BOPP01000134.1:770305-789830 GCA_017312745.1 Gryllus bimaculatus
TGCTCAACGGCGCATTCTGACTGAGAGAGCTCACTGAGTCGCGCACGGGTTGAAATCCAAGTTCTCCCTTCAGTACACGGCGAAAGCCGGAGCAGAACTTTAACAAATGGACTATGGAATGCTACCTGTATATCCCTCCCCATGTTTGTCCCCTCCTTTTCCCTTTCGTTCACGTACAATTATCTGCATTGCCTCACGTGTCGGGAGCTTACACGCAGCAATCACCATGACGGAAACTCGGATTATTATAATACGTTGTCGGTAGAAATCGTGTAATCGGAAACGTAGATTCAAATTTCGATGTTCTTTGAGAATTTAGACGTACACCTTGGGTAAAGCAGATACGAGAAAAAGACAGAGAAGGACACGTCTGGTGCGTCTGCCGTCGCTGAGCGTGACCTTCGATCAACTCGTTTCGTTGACAGCAAGGACTCCCACTCCCAGGGATTCCCAAGAGGGAAAATAAGATTTTGCAGTAGCTGTCTGGGCACTGGATACAGAAAAGAGCATGCTTTTTTTAAATATTCGTTGACATTGTGTATTTCGAAAATGTATTGTTGTAAGTAATTGGCGGCAGTGTATCTATCTACTCGCGTGGCGCAAGAATTTACATAACCGGCCACTGCTTTCGCAATATGCACAAGAATTACATATTCCTTAACCTCATGGATTTCTTTACATCCACTCTATTCTCTGGAAGGTCGAAGGTATATTATTAATACTATTTCGCAGTGAAATCTTCCAACTGGGTTAAATCCTTCAGACATCTTGGAAGACATTTAAAAACGTATGTGTATATACAGATTGTGGATATGGGGAAACTTGTACATACAGATTAGTCGATCTACGACATTACATCGAAACTGAAGTTACGTTTTATTAGTGCTTCTCCAAAGGAAAAAAAGAAGAAGAGAAAAAAAAAACACTCAGTACTTACGAGAACGTAAATCGAATTAGTGTACCTTTGTGGCAGTTGGGAAAATAAAAAGGCGGCAAGATACCGCAGGTCTTTAACGAGTCGACTGCGAGGGCGAGAGCCACTTGAAGCAAAGGAGGCCGAGACCCTCTCTCGACGAGCTTCCTTCATCCGGCGCCACTGCCCCGCTCCGCTCGCCGAAGGGGTGGTCGCGCCCGAAATACCTCGCGCGGAACTGTTAGCTACTGCAGATACAGACGAGTTGCTGTAAAGCCTACTCTACACTTACACATTTTTTAATCGTTTTTTCATCATTTTCCATTCACCTTGTGTACAGAAAAAATGATATTATTTTCTACTCAGTATGTTTTGGTGCCGAAACTGGGTGAGTGTGATTCCAGCATTTTACACGGTCATTTCTTTTTTTTGTGCGTAATCGTGAAGAAAATACTTCTTCCGGACGCTGAAAATAGCGCTGAAGTTCAAACATTTGAACATCGCTCTATGGTAACAAATTAAGTTTAAATTAAGGTTATATTAGGACTGAGCATGGATGCGACGGCATTAGAATACAGTACATAATTTATTTCTCACTACACATTCGCTTCACATTACAATTCCCCCCCCCAGGAGCAGTGGTCATGGTGGTTGAAATCTGTTCCAAAATCTTAAACATGCGTCATTTTTTCTTACAAATTACATCCAGACTGGTCTGTGTCTTTTTTGTAACGGCGAAAAACTATGAAACAATGACCTGGAAAACAGGCTTAGGGACCAATTTGGCAGGTCGGCAAACGAATGAACGTCATGAAGGGCGATGCCATTGCAAGAGATAGTGATAAAGCTATTTACAAATGAGGTAACTGTAAATGAACGCACCGACAAAATGAGTGCATGCTCGTAACTTGCAGTGATACTGCCAGCAGTGGCCAAGCAATAGCTGTTAAAGAGGTCGCTTTTAGCAATCTCTCTATGGCTGTGCTCCCTTGATAATTACAATTTTCTTCCATTCGCCTTCAGCTTTTGAATATATTATTTGAAATAGGGCGTCTCGAAACACGTTAAATCGATATGATCGATATCGCGATTGTTTTTTCTTTTCAAAGTGAAATTAGTTATCAACAGTGTAAAAGAAAAGACATGCCGAAAAGATTATCCTTTTTTACTGAAGCGGGGGGGGGGAATTTATATTTCAGTGGAATAAATTCATGGAATTCGTTTCATTCTGGAATTCGCCTACTATTGATCGGAGATATCACGGCAAACTACTATGATCGGGTTGAATTGTTTTTGTTGATTGTGGGGATAAAGTTGCTGATCACAATGCTATTATAGGAAATGAAATAAGACCAGCCGTTCACTCGAATTCTCCTCCAGACAGCGGCTGAACCCGGCCCTGCCAAACAGCTAAACTTGGAATTAAACATGGGGTCTGTTGAGGAAAATCAGCTGTTCTAGGGTCATCAAGTTGGGAGCTTGGATGACACCTACTGTAGTGACGTTTAAGCTCCCAATTGAATGACACTGTTACTGCTGATGATCTGTCAAAGGACACTGTACATAAATCGAAGAATAGTATCGAAATTCCTCGAAAGTAGGGACTCGAACTCTAGTATTATACACGCACGTGTTCTTGAGCTCCGGAATACCTACCCCCACTCCTTCGCCAACATTAGTTAAATTAAGAATAAATGACAGCAACGAGCGTTGTAGGCAAAATAAGATAAACAAAAATGTTCGCGTAATAAAAACTATCTTGTTCTCGTGTAATAGAAACTATTTAGCGTAAAAAATAAACAACAAATTTGATGTAAAATTTATTTTGTTGAAAAAAAAAAACAACAAAGAAACTCCCCACTCCTCTCGTAACTAGCGAAGCGACGGGTCAAGAAAACGTGCGCGAATAATATCACTGAGTCATAAGTCTCAGCTGTAAGGGATTGGAGCGGCCGCTGAATCGGAGGAGCGGAGTGGAGCAAACGGAGCCTCGCGGGTAGGGCACGGCACGGCGCCGCCGGGGCGGGGCGGGGCGGGGCCGCGCGGTGGAGCGGTGGAAGGGGTGGGGCGCCGGTTGGTGACCCCGACGCCGCCCGCGCGCGGCTCCTCCGCTGCCCATCTCCCTCCGCCCGCGGAGACCGCCCGCGCGGCCCGCGCTTTCGCGTGTTGGATCCGGAGGTTGCAGCGGTAAGGCTGCTCGCCTTTCACCGCCCGGGGCCGGGGTGCGGTCCTCGCCCCCTTCCGGTGAAGGTTTTGTTACGATAGATTCACAGCCATCCTCTTGCCATCATTCTGATTACTCGCATTATGGTTGGTTGCTTGTTAGTTATTCCGGGCGCGCCAACTAATAAGGTCATTAGTCCCGTAAGTGTAGTTCGTGTTTTTTTCGTCTGGAGATGGCGGTAAGACGAGATCTGGCGCCGACCGACCGTAGGCTAGCGGGGTTTTCCCCTACCAGGTATCTCCCACCAGCGGGGCACCGCCCCATCCGAGACAACCTCTAAGCTCCCGACTCGCCACCCGGCATGCGTGGTAGTGTAGTGCATGTTAGTGTAAGTGTGTGTTGGTGTAGGGTACTGTTCCGCCAATCGCCTGCTGTTGATCGGAGAAACCACGGGAAGCTACCGATCAGCGCAGCCGGCCTCCCGACAGCGACTGAATTTTCTTCCCGACAGCGACTGAATTCGACCTAGCTGACGCTTGCTCGACTCGTGTCGAAGTCCTCCTGGTCTGTGACGTCACTTTAGAATGGTATATTATGTATTTCACGGCCTCACAGCAACTGAATGTTATACAGTTGTATTTTGAAACTCGTAAAGTGTGAGAAAATATGCGTGGACTGGATTTTTCTTTGTACCCATTCTAGGCCATGACTGTACTAATTTACTCACGTAGATTGTTCACATGCTTGTACTCCCACTTCACTATCAAGGACAAGAATCATGAATGTAATATGGCTGTTGGACCAGGTATATCGTGAAATTAATTAACCTTATTTTATTGGTCCGCTACAACAAAATTTATATCCATACATTGTCAACTTAAATCTATATAGGCCTTATTTCACAAATTCCCTACACCTCTGTCTGCTTTCTCACTTACGCAACAGCCTTCTTTTCCAGTTTGAAAATGACCTGCCATGAACTGTTACCGTAGCTGAATAAAGTACACGACTGTTGCAGTTTCGCTCGTTTAGGCATTTTCTACAGCTCAGTGCTGTGTTCATTCCCGCTTTTCCTGCTTGATAAAAACGACGCAGTCGCGGTTCTAGTACTTGCTTTAAGTCGTGAGTTGCACATTGTACGAACGACAATTTCAATTGTATGTGACATACGTAACATGTAACTTGTTAAACAAAGAATTCAGATAAGGATTCGGGGGAGGCAAGGCGAAGTCTCGCCTGGCTACTTGCTGGCATTTACACGGGGTAGATGGAGATAAAGCGTGGTAATGCCGTTGGGCCGCCTGCAGTAGCTTCGTCGGGACGCGAACCGTGCCCACCAGGTTCCACGTTCTACGTGCCCGCCACGTTCCTGGAAGCGAGGTTGACGGACGCGATAACCCCAGGTGCGGCGCGGTGCCATTGCAACTTTCCGGCGGGTTTCCTTGCCTTGTTTTTGTGCTTAATGCGTCAGTGCAATATCTCTATTTCTGAGCTAATAATTTTCCCTTATCGCAATTTCATTTATTATTTTCATTGGGGCTGTTCGTCTTCCGGCGGAACTTCTGAGCCGTTAAAGAAAACGACGGGTTCCTTTAACACGATTTCGGAATGGAGTGACTGAATTTGTGTTGCGTATCACCCGTATTTAGTATTGAATTATTAAAATATAGCCGGAAGATGACATCCGCAAGACGCGCAGCTTACTATTATCGTGCACAAGTCGGATGTGTTTTAGAACCTTGAAACCAGATTTTCGTGAACTGTAGAGATACTGGTTAAATTTTTGTCATAAACTAAAGGTCTTTATTCCAAGCTTAGCGTCTTGTAGAAATGCTCCACCCCATATTTGCATTTGTGTACTTGAAATTAATTGTAATAATTGAATGGGTGAAAACCAGAACGGTGTTAGTGACATTTCATAAATTCTGACATTGTTTAAGTCAAAATCACTGTAAAGTCGTGGTGCTTTGTTTCATCATTAAAACCACGGCGTTCCAATTGTTCATTAATACTACGAAAATACATTGCTACTGGAATGTGTAGCCTAAAATAAAAACATTTTTTTCGGCATTTACAAAATGTCACTTATATCGTTCTGGTTCTCACACATGCAATTTTAATAATGATATTCGCTCGGCTACGATTTACTTTTGCATTTTTTCGTAGTAATAGTGTTATTTCTTTCACATAACATAACATAACATAACATAACAGAAAAGCAAGGCGTACTAGAAAGTGGTTGTACTATTTGATTTCGCTAGGTCGTTCTGTTGGCTGTTGCGGCTCCGAGACGCGTTTCCTTTGCATTTCTCAGTCGTGCCGTAGGAGGGAGACGGCAGTTCATCCACCTCTTAGTTCGTTACAAATGTTACTTGAAAATAGTGTCCTACAATAATGCAAAATATTATTTACTGTGTTAAATCTGATCCTGTGTACTCAAAATACTTTATTTAAAACTTGATATTATTGTTCAAGTGTTAAATTTAGCAGTCGCTAAGGTAGTATTGTAGGTAAGGTAGGCCTGAGCCACAATTCCGAACCCTTGTGCTTCATTTTTCACACACATTTGTGTTTTTAGTTAATTGTTAGATGGCTGGAGTTTGTAGCTAAATCAAGTGCTTTCTCTTTGCAGGTGAGTTGCTGCTTCACAATTGTACCTTTACGAGGACGGTAGGACAAGAACAGTGGTGAGTGCATAAATGTTCTTACGATACAATCATCTGATGTGAATTTTGACGCAAGGAAGCCGCAAGCCTTTGTTGTACTGTTAAGAACTGATTAGCTAGTATTAAAAAAGAAAAGTAATTTCTGTAGCATAATCAAATTATTAAATTTTGTCTTAAATTATATGTTGTTTTTTTTAAATTCTCAGTACTTCAGAATTTTGGAGTGTTTACTCACGCACAGAACCGGACCTGCAATGCCTCTGAGAAATGTACTTGTTTGCAGCCAATAGATTCCTGTTTTCGTGATAGAGGCAATCAATGAAAAACGCCACAAACAGTTTGTTGTAGTCTCGTGGACGTTTATTACATAACTGCACACACAATTCTTTTAATCAGGAAACAGTTCAATCTGATATCCACTCCCCCCCCCGTTTTTTTCATACAAACACGTTCGTTAGTAAACTGCGGGAGATGAAAGGGTGTATGGGCAGCTGGGCGGCGTTTGTGCGTTTCCATTGCGGCGGCGTGCGCTGGGCCAATCGGGTGTCAGTTACGTCAGCGTCCGCCGCCCCGCGTTGCCGATGAATTTTAAACTTCACCGCGTGCACGGTGAAGGGCTCGATTGGGTTAAAAGCGTGGGGCGCCGCGCTCAACCTCTGACCCGAATGAAACGGGAACCGGATATAGATTATATAGATTGGAAGCTAGGAAGGAAACGGAGACCAGATTATATAGATTGTAAACGAATCAGTACGGTTTACAACGAAGCTTATCTTGTCAGGAATTCATTCAAAGAGGAAACTCGTACAATCACACAGCTTGGCGAGAGCTCAGGGTGTATACTTCTGTAAAGTACTGAGACTATCCTCCATTTCTGAGATCATACGTTCCTAGAACGCGTGGAAAACTTTGTAGAGAAGGCGAGGAAATTTCGGAATGGTAAAAGAGCAGAAATATTTTCGTTCAAGTAAATTCTTGTAGTCTGTACTGTAGTTGTGATTTGTATATTTCGTCTTTTTGCTTGTGTGCTTTTATTGTTTTTCAGAGTGGCATAAGTCACAAGGCTGAAATGAAACGGAAGAAGCGAAGTTCTTCAGTATGTCCCGCTGGAATCAAACTCGGGCATTCGTGTGTTCCTTGTGCGAAAATTTCAAGAAACAAGGCGGACCTTCATAGCTTCCTAACACAAGTGGTTCTTTGTCACATTAAGAATTATACAAGATTGCGTAGTTTCAATTGGCAAAGAAGAGAAGAGTGAAGAAAGCCATCAAAGATAGAAACAGCGTCCTCGGAAGAAAACTGTGACAGACATTGTCTTTCAGTGAGAGGCTATTCGGCGTTTCATTTATTCGTATTACACAAGGAAGAAGCATCCATTTCGAGCACTACATGTCTCGCGAGGAACCTCATTATTTTAAAGGACGCAAGTTTTCCCTACGGAAATGATTGAAAAGGGCCTAGCACGTCCCCAGCAGAGGCTCTACAGAAACATCAATTGAGACGCTGAGCGACCTCTCCCGGTGAAATTTAGGAGGCGGTGTGGCCAAGTCATCGATGATGTGAGGAGACGGCGGGGCAGCCCAGAGTTGCGGGGAGAGGAAGGGCGAGGACCTGATGTGGAGTGCTGTGGGCAGGGCACAGTTGAGCGGCGGTGGAGGGAGACTGAACGAGAAATGCGAGGAGAAGCAGTGGCCGAGTGGGGGCGGCGTAGAGAATTCGGTCGCGCCTGTGCCGGCGGCGGTGGGGTCGGAGGAGCAATCCACGCGGAGGCGGCAGAAGGAGAAGGGGAGGTGTGAATTGGGCACTTGTGGTTAAGGGCGCCTTCCCACGTCGCGACGGCAGCGCACTTCTGTCAAGACTCTCGCCACGCGAAGCGGAGGAGGGCGTGCGCGCCACCACTGGCAGAGCACAGCTTTAAATGGTAGCCTTCCCACTGCGGCCGCCGGTCGCTGCGTTTTACCTGCTGCGGTCCCTTGGTTCGACGTCGCCGGAGGGTCGGCGAAAAGTCCTGCCGCTTGACGGGCGCGCGCTGCCGTGGCGGCGTGGAAAGGCGCCCTAAGCGATAAGGGAGAGGGGGTAGAAAGTAGGAATGCGACGTCGTTGTCGATGTTTTCTCGAATCTGTCGAGACCTTAGGGACTAAGGGAGCGACGCGTACTCTGCTGGTACTACCCTGATGTGGGATATCCCCTGACTACCTATAAAAATATCGATGTTTTATTCGTGGGCGAAAAATTTCCATAATAACAATTGTGTGCACGTTAAAATACGAAATACGTGCTGGTACCACTGTCTGTTGTGGGTCCGAACCAAATTAAGGTTTCCTTCATCGAGCAAGCAAATCTCTCGCTGGAGATAAACCTTGTACTCAGGTATGTCCTTCGTATTTCGCACATGGGAGGTGTTTTAACATGGTATTCATTTAAATTTTAATTATAAATTAATATGCACCTGCTAAAGTCAAATTAAATTTTGTTGCACACGAATTTAATGTTAGAGAATACTGAACCAACTTTCAAACATCGATGTATAAAAACTTCGTTGGTTTTTAGTCGATGTATTATTAGCGTTGATGTTTCAGCTTTGAACATCGCTATGTGATAACATCGACGTTCTGTTGACGATATCGCATCACTAGTATAAACGGCAGTGGACGCGAGGGGACTTGGAGTCGGGCTGGGGTTGAGGACAGAACGGCGATTGGAGGACAGAGAGGGGGGTGGCCGTGTGTGTGTGTGTGTGGGGGGTCGGTTCACGCGCGGAGAGGCCGGAAGGGCGCCCCTCATTGGCCTAAAAGCATCGCGTCGCTTCGCGCCAGAGAAGAGGACTTCGCCAAAGAAGCTCGGGTAGGCCGCCTGGAAAGCATCTCTCCGTAGAAAAAGAACGAATGTTCAACTGCGTCGAAAATCTTTTCCGTTTTGGCCCGCCTTTAATTGCAGCGTGCCGTGCTGAAACTGCTACAAATGCAAATATGGGGTTTCTGTACCCTCGAACTATCGCTTAAAGCACTATTAAAACTTAAAGCACTATCGCTGTTCTGCGCTCGAACAGTTCAAGTTTTGCGTAACGTTAGTTCATCTGATCATGCGCAGAAGATCGATAATGATGTCCGCCATGACGTGCCCAAACTCCCTAAATATGTAACTGTTCCCTTTGCAACCCTGCCACGCGGGTGCCTATCTTCGATATCATGGCGAGGAAAGAAGCTCCTAACCCAGTGATATCAAGGTCGCTGCCTCCAGCAGTAGTCCGCGGCACAGGTAGCAGGACGAAATCACCCCTCCGAACAGTTGATCTCCTCGTCACAAGAGAGTAGTACGCTGTAAAAGCCTCCCTGTACGCTTTTCGCATGAAATACGGTCAGGCGGGATTTACATAAATTAATTTAGAAGCATTTGTTGCTATTGTGTATTTATACTTTACTTTTATTTTTATTTATATTTTTGCTTGTACGCCATCTTTGTAGAAAAACGGCGGGGTTACTACTGATAGTTTTCTTTCCCGACGCTAGTTGCGCTGAGATGCTCGAGGCACGCCACCAAGCGTGCCACTGCCACTAGTAGGAGAACTTGACTTCCCTACCCTAAGCTATCAAGCAAGTGTCTTGTATGGACGTTGTGTCAGACGTAACGTCTCCCGCGCGGCCCTCATGAAGGCGCTACTAAGAGATCTTGCCGACCCGGACGGAAGTGATCGGTTTTGTGAGAACTTCCTCTGCCACCGGTGGTGTATCCAGTCCTGTTATTTATTAAGAAGTGAAGGTAGGGGATGGCCGATAGGATATATTATATATGTCAATATTATATAATAATATGTCAATAATATTCCAATATTAATAATGAGGATTTATCTGGTTTTCCGGAATTTTCACAAGTCAACTGGTGGAACCATTAGACAAATAGTGTATGCAGCCAGCTTTCTTTTAGAGAATCCGAACAAACATAAGTTAGTGTAGGGGGGAAATACTCGCTTTTACAATGATCCACGTAATGACTTCCAAAAAATATAGGTATTGTGGTGACTTATCGTTGGCATTTCTAATGAAATAATTATATGCGTCGTCATGTAGAAATTTTTGCGGCTTCTATACAGCAGAAAACTGATGATGATGGCTAAGCCATCGAAAGCTGTTTTTTTAATAAATAATATTGTTGGCAAAGACGACACATATAATTATTTCATTCCAAAGAATAGCCATTATCAACCCTAGCCATCGCATCTCCGTATTGAAATGTATTAGATTTTGCCCTTCTTAGTTGCCGTATAGGTTGTGGTGACTCTACAGTCATATTTGAACTCCATTTTGTTAATTCTCCTTCCAATTCGAAACACAATTCCCTTTTTTTTTATTTTTTTATTTTTATTTTTATTTTTTTTTTCATTGTTCCTGAATATATCCTTTACACTCACAAGATTCACCTCGAACTGAGCATCCACTCGTTACGTCATTACTACATAATTAAACTGCTTCGCTCGTCCGATTGTTTATTAGCCGCATTCGCTATCTTCGAACCAAGACGTCAATTTAGTTATATAGAAGATGCGTATTTGTACTAGGCGGAAATTTGCGCAACGTTCTTGGTAACACCGCGGCGTCCGCATCTGCCATTAGCTTTGCAGCCGCGTCCTCGTGTCTCTTCCCCCACGAATCAGCCCACGAGGCGACAGTTCAGCTCGTCGCTACGCGAAAAGTGCATCTGGGTCGAGCTATTACCTCGACAGTTAACTTGTGGACTGTGGTTTTATCACGGTCCGCGGCTGAAGAGTAAGTACAATTGCTTTTGAAATGGATTGCGTCAGGGGCGGAGACGGCGGCGGCGGCGGTGGTGGTGGTGGAATGAAACGGCGCGCTTTCATCTCGCAGAGAGCTTTCCTGCTTTCCTGTTGCTTTTACGGGCACATTGTGCGTGCAACGCGCTGTGAAGATTACAGCGAGTCGGTCGGCCGGCGCAACGCGAGCGCGCGCGGAGCTGAGAACGTGTACCCGCCAAACACCAATGCGCGAGGAGTTGCTGACCAAATTGGGGGTGGGGGACGGATGTCACAAAGTGGAAAATAAGAAGGAACACTTATTGTTGAAATTATTTTCCTCCAGCCGCTACACGAAGTCAATTGAATTCAATTTAGAAAAGACCAACTTGTGTTGCCGTATTTTCAAATCCTAAACTCACTTCAACTATCCGTACCCTAACCTCAATTTGCAACACTTAGCGATATGTACCGGCAGTTTCCATAACACCTGAAGACGCGACTAGCGACACAATTGATGATTAATTTTTTGTTGCTAATAAGGCGGTATTATCGAAAAAATACTTTTTGTCAGGGTATCCTGTGACCATAAGTAATCACATACTAAAACACAAAAACCCGAGTTGTTCAGTCTTTAAAGATAGATTGCTTTATTATTTCTGCATGTAGGTTTACACAACTTGGTGACAGAACTATGTAACTAACATATTACAATAAGGAATATTAATACATATTTATGACACAATCGCTGTAATGCAGGAATTATGATACAGATAATCACGCATTGTCTTGATTATATAGGGTAAATGTAAAATGTAAACCGTGAGATTTACGTCTGTGAAGAAACGAGCGTTACGCCCCGCATATTTTTTGTTTTTTAGTACGGCTCCCAGCCATGAGGTGGCGCGGCAAAGGAGGGATGATGCTTTCGCAGCCGGCGCCTTCCTTCGCCGAGACGACCTGCGCCCCCCCCCACTATCATTACCCAACACTTATTTTTGTCAACATTCGATGTAACATTGAATTTTTGCGAAGTCCGACTCTGTCGTTCACATGATCGTGAAAACTTGCATTAACTAAAATTGCACATTTATCATTGGCACATCTTGGACATTTTTGCTCTTCAATTGCTTCTTGCCAGCCTTCGATAATGACGTCTGCTGTACCTTACAGAGTTTCTGTGCCACTTATTCATTGGAGTAGCTGCGTTGACGACCTTCACGGTCGCTAAGAGTGGTGCGGTCACGATACGTGTTGTCACGTCCACAATACGTTTGTATTGCGAATGTACCTATAATCGCGTTTGTTTCTTCTTTTGCTTTGCTGCTGGACGTAAATGTAGCTTCACTATACGCACGTTTTGAGAAATTCTCCTTTTGCTTCTAATGGTAGGAGTAGAGGTAAGGGCGAGTTACTATTTTGTTAGCAATGCAGAAAAATCCTACCTGCAATTCGTTTACCGATGCAAATAAGTTTTCTATGACTCGGGAACGAAAATGTCTAGATTCTCAAATATTGCTTATCTCGCGCTTTTTTAAGAATATTTTTTAAATTTTTTATTTATGTCAAAGTTTTACTGATCTTTCAAATCTTTATAGTTAAAATGATGGAAAGGGATTCGGTAACTCAAGAAAACGTGCGCAGATGATCTTCTCCCCCATACGCCACGTACAGTTTTTACTCTTCTTTTACTAAATAAATCTAAATATAAATCGCTCGTCGTCACTGAGGAATGGAATCGGCGTTTCGGTAGTAGCGCCTTGCCGTCGGCCCGACACGTCGCGGCGACACGGCACTGGCAGCGATTGCTCAGGCACACATTGCTATGTCCTCTGGCGTGCCACAGACCGGGATGACCTATGGTTTCTTACCTTACAATGGCAGATTTTCAACCCTTGTGGGTTAAATCTGCCATTAGCACTGTGAAGGGGAACTCTAGTGGTCGGCTGCACTGATCAGTATTTTTCATAATCTCTCTGGTCAGTACCAGGCGAATGCTGAAGAAGTACCCTAATAAACGTGTCACAGTCCATGTGCAATCTTTCCTTCCTCATCCGTGACCAATCCTCTCCCCTTTAACAGATGCTTCTTACTTATATGTACTTCGCTACCACACAGTTCGGGTGTTTAGAGCTTGTCCGGGCTGGGGCGGTTACGTGCTGGTGGGAGATACATGGGAGTAGCGCAAGCCGACATGTAAGTCAGCTCCGTATCTTGCGTTCCTGCTAGGCAACACCGCCTCCGTCAGGGATGTAACACGCATTACACGCACAGACATAATGAAGCACATTGCAATTGACGCGAAGCTCAAAACAGTGGACAAAAGCGCCGCGAGTGGCGGCCGAGCTCAGAAGCCAGCAGCGTGGACGCGGCGGCGGACAGCACCCGTGCGCGTAGCAGGCCAGCACGCGCTTTTTTTTTTTTTTCGCCGCCTCTGGCGCGTGGGAGCGTTCGCGATCGCCAGCAGATCTTAATAAACCCGCCGCGCCGGCGCAGCCGTCGGACGGCTTGTCAGTGGAAACGTATCTCCTCGGGGATTTTCACATCAGGCTTTATTCTCTTGTTGCCGGCGCTGCGCCCCCGACGTCGGCCGACGCGGTTGCGTAGGGCGCGCCACGCGGGGCCGTTTCCCTCTTGCGACATGCGCGCAGCGGAGAGCGGGCAGGCGGCTGCTGTTAAGGGGCCTAGCGGAAGTCACTCTTTCCTTTGATTGCACTTCGTGGCGTTTTGGGGCTCGTCAGCTGCTGTGGCCGTCAGTGTAGTGAATGTTATATGAATGTGTGAAAACCAGAACGGTATAGGTGAATTTTATAAATTCTGAGAAAAAAACGCGTGTATTTTAGGTTATATTTCAGTAGCAATGTATTTCTATGGTCTTAATGAACAATTCAAATGCCGTGGATTTAATGATGAAACAAAGCACCCTGACTTTACAATAATATTGACTTAAATAAAGAGACGTCTCAAAATATCTAAAATGTCACAGCAGAGTGCAGACAGACTTGAGAACAGTCCAAACCAGTAGTGAGGCCTGAACAGGCTTGAGTATACATTGAGCATTACCCTCTTTATAAACGCTCGATGTGTACAATTCTAATAATGTGAACTAAATAGTGTTCATCATTGAAAAATAATTAAAAGTCATTGTGGACAAAATATTTATTGTTATTCACTTCGTGGAAGTATTGC
Source organism: Gryllus bimaculatus (assembly GCA_017312745.1). Lineage (NCBI taxonomy): Eukaryota > Metazoa > Arthropoda > Insecta > Orthoptera > Gryllidae > Gryllus > Gryllus bimaculatus. The sequence goes on from BOPP01000134.1 coordinate 783,986, forward strand.
ATCACCCAGTTCACCATAGCATGATTGTCTCTATACCCGTTTCACACGTATGATCTTTAATACCTTATTAACGCAAGTCATGGAGTAATATAAATATAATTGGATTTAAACAAACATTTATTTTACTTTTTGAATCAAATTAATTGTAGATTCTTGTATCCCTCGGAACTTCTTTATTACAAACTCACGACGAAACTGGGTATCGCGATCTATCAGCAAACCAGCGTTCCTTTACTTAGTGGACTTAGTGACCTCTAGTTGGACGCAGAGCGAAGCGATGCGACATCGATAACAAAACAGCATCAACCTTTCAATTCAGTCTTTCAACATCAATGGTTTTAGACTGAATTAGTTACCTCTAACATTGAATTCGCGTACATTAAAATTTAATTTGACAGTATTCGTGTTTATCTATTCACCGAATGAGAGAGAAGGAGGGGCAGATCTACGGCCACAGCGTATTTCTTCACCATATCTCCATGTGTGAAATGAATATGCAGAAAGAGGAAGTGCAAGGGTATAGAGATAATCTTGGGCGAGAGAGTGCTATATGAAGCGTTCAAACAGCGTTCCATTAGTTCCAACACATAAATAAGAGTTTATTTTTTCATAGTTCATATTTTAACTTTTGCAGTATTGTAATAGTGTGAATTTTTCATTCAGAACCAAAGCACCGGAAAAGAAAAAAAAACATGAATGTTTTGAAAACATGGGACATCGATATCGCGTCTGTAAGAGCGAATAGCGTTTGCCTGTGGCGTCGCTCATGGCAGCAGCCTCCCCGGCCGTGAGTCAGCTGCTGCGATGGCGTCGGGGCAACCAGGTCCATATTAGCGAAACGCCCCGCCCCGCCCCGCCCGCCCGCCCTGCCTCCAGCCAGGGCGTCCCCCGAGAGGCAAAAATAGGCCTCTATTTCGGTCCCCCGCACCCGACGGCGGCTCCCCGCCGCCCGCGACGCCCGCGGGGTGACAATGCGGGGGGGGGATGGGCGACACGACGCCACTCCGGAGTGGACCCAAGGGCGGGGGTGGGTGCCCCTCAGCCGAAGGCGACTGCGAAGCGAAATCGAATTATGTCAATGGTGGCGGCGGCGAGTTTGTGGTCTTGCTTTACTTTCAAGTTATGCAGTAAGAAGTAATCTTGCCACAAAGTTTAAATTATTTATTGTCCATCTTAAGCGATTTACTGGATAGGTTTTTTGGAGTTCAATATTCTGTTTTTTTAATGGCATTATTTGATTATTTTATATCCTGTAAAAAGTATGGTCTGAATTTATTTTGCATTTTATTTGAAGCTGCAATATATGGATGTAAGGAAATTATGTCTGAAACGACTCGCTAATATTTGATACCTCACCAAGATACCACCATCCATACTTTTAAAAGGAAATTTTTGAGAAGCAGCCTACATCGGCCAAGAATGGTCTGTTGTGGTGAGCTTGGGGGGCGTCGACAGTTTAACACAACCGGAATATAGGGAATGGTAATGAATACGGGGTGGGTTTTGATGACCTAAAAAATAGACAATAATCAATAAAATGCTCTAAAAATGATTTTAAAATGCCATAAAAACAAAAAAACGATGTAACAAATTTGATAAAAACCACTTCACATGAACAACTCGAGCTGTTGGATATGTTACTGATGTAATCGAGAATTTCCTTTTGCCACCAGTAACAAGCAGGAGAACGGAAACGGTCCCTTCTATAGTAAATCCCTCTATATCCTTCGGCTTTAGCTTCTCAGAACACCGACACAGTTGACGATTCATTTAGCCACAAACCCGCTTACGTGAAGAAAATAATAACTTGATGATTTAATTTGTGGGATTGACCGTCGGTTTTGTGAATATTAGTCGCTCCTGTAACCTCGCCGGGTAAAGTGACAAGGGAAAACGTGCGTACAACCGATCATCAGCGGCGCCCACCCTTTCGGCTTTCGACGAGTAGCGAGAGACAGCACCTCGTACGAGTGAGGCAACACATGCACACTAGTCAAGATTCGACGAGCCAACATAGCTACTCGCCGTACGTGTGTGCGCGTAATTGTGATTATGGTCGTGCGTGCGCGTGCGAGTCCGGTGCGTGCACGTCGAAGGGGCCGCAGAGGCGCGGACTGCAGCGCTTTATTTGACGACTTTTGGGCCTTCCGCTCCCCAACCTGTCCCCGCCCCGCCCCGCCCCACGCGTCCCACCGACCGCCCGCGCCGCCCGCCCCCCACGCCCCCGCCCCGCACACCACGCCCCGCCCCGCCCTGCACCGTTCTGCCATCTCCGTCCGGCCCCGCCTTGCTACCGCCACTGCCGTCCGCCCTGCCCTGGTACCGCCACGCCCCGCCCCGCCCCGCCCCGCGTCAACCGCTCACCTGTCGACCACAGCGCGCGGAGGGCTCGCCTTCACATAGGCCTCACAAAGCCGACGAGTATAGACGTCCGGAATACTATTCCCATACGTCACCAATTGCCTATCTGAGGGGTGCTCTGAATGCGGGTTGTAATACTACTTTCGTACAGTGTGTGAAACGTATGCACATAACCAGTGAAATGTATACTATAAATTACAAGTCCCAATCCCAAGTGTGTTTTCCTCTAAGTTTCTATGTCCGGAAAATGCCACAGTTATGACAGCCGGTAACATAATCAGAAACAGTGAGGGAGTAAAGCGGAACATGTACCGACAAAAACAATTAAAGTCACTAGAAAATTTCCGGATGTAGTCATATATTAAGAATGTACTCTCGAATCATTAAAAGAGTTGAACGACATTCGACGTCTGGTCACACGGCGCCCCCCCGTGAGTCACTGTGAGCCATCTCGCGTGAGTCACCGTGTCCACGTGTGTTTTCAAACACCTCGCGTAATGTATGCAACGGCCGCGGCAAGCGCCAGGTGCGGGCGCACCTGCGCTTCGCAGAGACCAACCACCGCCCCGCCCCCCCTGCGCCGGTGCACGCCAAGGAGAAAGCGCTCCTCAGGGGCGCGTTCAGTCGATGCTTTTACTTTCTCGCTACGGAGTGGAGAGAAAGGGGAGTAACGGTGAATTTTTTGGCAGAAAAACTTATTTCAGAGAACTGCTAACGAAAAAGTGGATAAGGCCAGTTGCTAAATTTAGAAAAAAGTCCTCTATCACGCCGTGAAGCCAGAATCTAAGTTCTATGGGTCCTTTATACCGTAAAGTCGATTGACGACAAAAAGTTTGTCCGTTTATTAACATCGCTAGCGGCTAAACTGTTCAGCCAATTTTCTCCAAAATTGATATTCCCTAATCGATGTGGCCTCTAGAATTTGAAACCTATGTTTTAATTTTGGGTACACTTTACATGAAGCCCCTGGGACATTTTGCAAATTATCCCAAAAGTGGATCCATCGTTTTTGATAAAGCTTGTTGTTGGGTAGTGTGAAAGACGTGTTGAGATAGAGAAAGAAGTATGAAGATAGTGTTTAAGAGAATGGCGCAACTCCTGTTTTCGTAGAAAACCCTGATTTTTCGAAAATTTCAAAAGTTCAAATTTTTTTCGGCTTCTTCGAACAAGGAAGACATTCGTGATTTGATCATCTGATTTAGGCGCAAATAGCTTCATTTACCATTGCACGTTCCGAATGAACCGTCATCCCGTTCCTCTCCATTCGCCGCCTCCACTGCCACCGCCGGTTAAAGGCGATTCGTCGTGTCCGGAGGAATAGCTGTTCACGATAACTGTAGGTGCTATAATCCCCTCCGAAACGCCTTCCGTGTGTTCTATGTGCCAAAAACCATAAATTTACGTTTATTTAGAATTTATTATAGACTGTTCTGAAAGAATATGAAAAAGAATGGTTTCTCCACCTTGAGTAGACCGAAACGCCTCGATTGACTCCTCCCGTTTCCGTGTAGAGGATAACTCTAGTGGCCGGGTGCTCTGATAGTTTAAAGTGGTTTCTTCGATCAACACTAGGCGAATGCCGAAGCACTACCCTAACAAACTGACCACGGACCGCGGTCTTTCCTTTCTCTTTCTTGTCCTATCCTCACCCCATATTTACACACACATGTACTACACTAATACAAATGCCCAGAGACAATTCGGGAACTTTGAGCTTGTCCCGGCAGAGGCCGTGCCCCGCTGGTGGAGAAACCAGGTTCGCGAAAAAGCAGCTATCTGGCAGGTAGGCGCCGGATATCACCATCCAGCGGGGAATGATCACGGTCACTTTCTGGGGGATATTCACTATACTTACGGGAATTATTACTTTCTCAGTTGCCGCGCCCGGAATCACTAACCATTCAGAGAATCAATCGAATGACTCCTCGCACTCTGTGGAGACGTCTGTTCAGACACGGACGCACACGTGCAAGTGACCCGATTACTGCATTTCTAGGATGCGCGTTGGGCGTTGTGGCGCCACTGTGTGCACGCCGTGAAGCACCGCGTCGGTGTCTTGCGCGTGGCGTAGTCTGGAGGGGGGGTGGAGGTCAGAGCACGGCGAGGTGATGCAGGACAGGGTGGGATAATATGGTGCGGTGCGAGGTGGGAGAACGGTGTGAAGCGGGGCCGGACGAAGCGGTGCGAGGCGGGGCGGAGCGTGGTAAGGTGAGGTGCGGCGGGGCAGGGCGGGGCCGCGCTTGGTGAAGTGGGCAGGGCCAGGCCGGGTACGGCGAGGCGGAGCGTGACGAAGCGGACAGGATAGTGGAGCGAAGCGCAGTGAGGGCGGAGAGAGGTGAAGCGGGGTACGTGGTGATGTGGCGGGGTGAGGCGGGGCAAAGGTGGAGCGAGGCGGGGCGAGACGAAGGGAACGGTGGTGCGGGACGAGGCGAGGCGACGTGGTGATGAGGCGGAGAGGAGCGAGGTGGGGCTGAGACGTAGCGTGACCAGGGGGGAGGGGGCGTGCCAGCTGCGCGCTCTTGGGGCGCCGCCAATGCGTCCGTCTCCGCCACGCGCGCGCGCCCTGCTCTTCTGCTGCCGTCGCGAGAGTGCGACGTCGTCAAAATGTGAAACGGACTGGGCTGCGCGCACTCGCCCCTCGCGAGGCGAACGGAGGTGGGAGCCCGCTGCCTCAGCGCGTCTGCTAAAATAAGCTCCATCGCGGCCACGCAGATGAGAATTCTAGAAGCAGCCCCTCTAATCAGGCGTTTCCGCACTCTCTCGGATCAATTCGTGGAGGATGCGCTAGGGTCTCGAAACGGTCAGCGAGCGACTGCCAGTGCGCGCGTGAAAAACCGAAACTCCCAGTGCGTTGCAGCGTCAGAGAAACAAGAGACGTATTCAAAGAAATTATTAAAATTATTATGAAGTATTTACTGCGCTTAGAAAAAACTCCATTTACCTTATATGTAATTTATCTGTTTCAATGAAGTGTTTAAGTAATCATTTTCTCGATTAATCGAAAAATGTGGAGCCATTTTTGAGAATATTTTGAAATTATTTAAAGCATCCTGATCCCAAAAATCAAAATGTACCTTTCAAACTCCTGGGGCCTCGAGTTCGACAAGATCAGGTGTGATTAAGTTGCATGGCCTCAAGGACCACAACTACAACCTTTAATATGGTTGTAGATCGTATTTACAGTTCTCACCCGACATGGATGCAAGGAATATTCTCTTTTGAGTAAAAATCTTTCGCGAGCCGTAATAAACAGAACCGCAGTTAGACAACACTGGACTACAATGATCGGGGAATATCAGTTTTGGAGGAAATCGTCTGAACGGTTTAGGTGCTAACGTCGACCACAGACTCTCTGGCATTTGCTGTCAATCGATTTTTCGGTATAGAGGACCCGCTAAATGTGGATTGAGGATGAAAACTTTCGAAAGAAGTACCTAATTTACAACAAATATTAAACAAGATATATTCACTTTTGCGATATCAG
>BOPP01000134.1:789855-802940 GCA_017312745.1 Gryllus bimaculatus
GCGGATTGCTCAGGCGCACATTGCAATTTCCTCTGGCGTGCCACAGATCGGGATGACCTCTGTTCCTTACCTGAAATGGCAGATTTTCAACCCTTGTGGTTAAATCTGCCATTAGCAGCTGTGAAGGAGAACTCTAGCGGTCGGCTGCACTGATATGTATTTTTCATGGTCTCTCTGGTCAGTACCAGGCGAATGCCGAAGAAGTTCCCTAATAAACGTGTCACAGACCATGTGCAATTTCTCCTTCCTCATCCTTGACCTATCCTCTCCCCTTTAACAAATGCTTCTTACTTATATGTACTACGCTACCACACAGTTCGGGTGTTTAGAGCTTCCCGCAGGGTGGTTCGCGCTGGTGGGAAGATATAAGGGGGTAGCGCTAGCGACATGTAAGTCGCCACCGCATCTCAAGTATCTGCTAGGCAACATCTCCGTCAGGGATGTAACCACGCATTACACGCACGGTCATAATGACGCACATTGCAATGACGCGCCGCGAAGCTCAAAACAGTGGCACAAAAGCGCCGCGGACGGCGGCCGAGCTCAGAAGCCAGCAGCGTGGACGCGGCGGCGGACACCACCCGTGCGCGTAGCAGGCAGCACGCGCTTTTTTTTTTTTTTTCGCGCCTCTGGCGCGTGGGAGCGTCGCGATCGCCGAGCAGATCTTAAAAACCCGCCGCGCCGCGCAGCCGTCGCCTTGTCAGGGAAACGTATCTGCTCGCGGCGATTTCACACAAGGCTTATTCTCTTGTTGCCGGCGCTGCGCCCCCGACGTCGGCCGACGCGGTTTGCGTAGGGCGCGCCACGCGGGGCCGTTTCCCTCTTGCGACATGCGCGCAGCGGAGAGCGGGCAGGCGGCTGCTGTTAAGGGGCCTAGCGGAAGTCACTCTTTCCTTTGATTGCACTTCGTGGCGTTTTGGGGCTCGTCAGCTGCTGTGGCCGTCAGTGTAGTGAATGTTTATATGAATGTGTTGAAAACCAGAACGGTATAGGTGAATTTTATAAATTCTGAAGAAAAAAACGCGTTTATTTTAGGTTATATTTCAGTAGCAATGATATTTCTCGGGTTTTAATGAACAAATCAAATGCGTGTGATTTAAATGATGAAACAAAGCACCCTGTCTTTACAATAATATTGACTTAAATAAAAGAGACGTCTCAAAATATCTAAAATGTCACAGCAGAGTACAGACAGACTTGAGAACAGTACAAACCAGTAGTTGAGGCCTGAACAGCTTGAGTATACATGAGCATTAACCCTCCCGATAAACGCTCGATGTGGTACAATTGTAATAATGTGAACTAATAGTGTTCATCATTGAAAAATAATTAAAAGTCATTGTGGACAAAATATTTATTGTTATTCACTTCGTGGAAGTATTGCATCACCCAGTTCACCATAGCATGATTGTCTCTATACCCGTTTCACACGTATGATCTTTAATACCTTATTAACTAAGTCATGAAGTAATAAAATATAATTGGATTTAAAACAAACAATTATTTTACTTTTGAATCAAAATTAATTGTAGATTCTTGTATCCCTCGGAACTTCTTTATTACAAACTCACGACGAAACTGGGTATCGCGATCTATCAGCAAACCAGCGTTCCTTTACTTAGTGGACTTAGTGACCTCTAGTTGGACGCAGAGCGAAGCGATGCGACATCGATACAAAACAGCATCAACCTTTCAATTCAGTCTTTCAACATCAATGGTTTTAGACTGAATTAGTTACCTCTAACATTGAATTCGCGTACTTAAAATTTAATTTGACAGTATTCGTGTTTATCTATTCACCGAATGAGAGAGAAGGAGGCAGATCTACGGCCACGGCGTATTTCTTCACCATATCTCCATGTGTGAAAATGAATATGCAGAAAGAGGAAGTGCAAGGGTATAGAGATATCTTGGGCGAGAGAGTGCTATAGAAGCGTTTCAAACAGCGTTCCATTAGTTCCAACACATAATTAGAGTTTATTTTCATAGTTCATATTTTAACATTTTACAGTATTGTAAATAGTGTGAATTTTTCATCAGAACCAAAGCACCGGAAAGAAAAAAAAACATGATATGTTTGAAAAACATGGGACATCGATATCGCGTCTGTAAGAGCGAATAGCGTTTGCCTGTGGCGTCGCTCATGGCAGCAGCGCTCCCCGGCCGTGAGTCAGCTGCTGCGATGGCCTCGGCGCAACCAGGTCCAATTAGCGAAAACGCCCCGCCCCCCCGCCTCCCCCGCCCCGCCCGCCCGCCCTGCCTCCAGCCAGGGCGTCCCCCGAGAGGCAAAAATAGGCTCTATTTCGGTCCCCCGCACCGACGGCGGCTCCCCGCCGCCCGCGACGCCCGCGGGGTGACAATGCGGGGGGGATGGGCGACACGACGCCACTCGCGAGTGGACCCAAGGGCGGGGGTGGGTGCCCCTCAGCCGAGGCGACTGCGAAGCGAAATCGAATTATGTCAATGGTGGCGGCGGCGATGTTGTGTCTGCCTTACTTTCAAGTTACAGTAAGAAAGTAATCTTGCCACAAAGATTAAATTATTTATTGTCCATTCTAAGCAGTTACTGGATAGGTTTTTTGAGTTCAATATTCTGTTTTTTTAATGGCATTATTTGATTATTTTAATCCTGTAAAAAGTATGGTCTGAATTTATTTTGCATTTTATTTGAAGCTGCAATATATGGATGTAAGGAAAAATGTCTGAAACGACTCGCTAATATTTGATACCTCACCAAGATACCACCATCCATACTTTTAAAAGGAATTTTTGAGAAGCAGCCTACATCGGCCAAGAATGTCTGTTGTGGTGAGTTGGGGGGCGTCGACAGTTTAAACACAACCGGAATATAGGAGGAAAATGAATACGAGGTGGGTTTTGATGACCTAAAAAAATAGACAATAATCAAATAAAATGCTCTAAAAATGATTTTTAAAATGCCATAAAAACAAATAAAAACGATGTAACAAATTTGATAAAAACCACTTCACATGAACAACTCGAGCTGTTGGATATGTTACTGATGTAATCGAGAATATTTCCTTTTGCCACCAGTAACAAGCAGGAGAACGGAAACGGGTCCCTTCTATATATAATCCCTCTATATCCTTCGGCTTTAGCTTCTCAGAACCACCGACCACGTTGACAATTCATTTAGCCACAAACCGCTACGTGAAGAAAATAATAACTTGATGATTTAATTTGTGGGATTGACCGTCGGTTTTGTGAATAATAGTCGCTCCTGTAACCTCGCCGGGTAAGATGACAAGAAAACGTGCGTACACCGATCATCAGGCCGGCCCCACCCTTTCGGCTTTCGACGAGTAGCGAGAGACAGCACCTCGTACGATGAGCAACACATGCACACTAGTCAAGATTCGACGAGCCAACGCTAGCTACTCGCCGTACGTGTGTGCGCGTAATTGTATTATGGCCGTGCTGCGCGTGCGAGTCCGTGCGTGCACGTCGAAGGGGCCGCAGAGCGCGCGGACTGCAGCGCTTTATTTGACGACTTTTGGGCCTTCCCGCTCCCCAACCTGTCCCCCCCGCCCCGCCCCGCCCGCCCCGCCCGCCCGCCCCAGCCCCCGCCCCGCCACCACGGCCCCGCCCCGCCCTGCACCGTTCTGCCATCTCCGTCCGGCCCCGCCCTGCACCCCACTCCGTCCCGCCCTGCCCTGGTCCCGCACGCCCGCCCCGCCCCGCCCCGCGTCAACCGCTCACCGTTCGACCACAGCGCGCGGAGGGCTCGCCTTCACATAGGCCTCACAAAGCCGACGAGTATAGACGTCCGGAAATACTATTCCCATACGTCACCAATTGCCTATCTGAGGGGTGCTCTGAATGCGGGTTGTAATACTACTTTCGTACAGTGGTGTGAAACGTATGCACATAACCAGTGAAATGTATACTATAAATTACAAGTCCCAATCCCAAGTGTGTTTTCCTCTAAGTTCTATGTCCGAAAATGCCACAGTTATGGACAACCGGTAACATAAAAACAGTGAGGAGTAAAGCGGAAACATGTACCGACAAAAACAATTAAAGTCACTAGAAAATATTTCCGGATGTAGTCTTATATTAAAAGTGACTCTCGAATCTTTAAAAGAGTTGAACGACATGTCGGACGTGAGTCACTGTGAGCCATCTCGCGTGAGTCACCGTGTCCACGTGTTGTTTTCAAACACTCGCGTAATGTATGCAACGGCCGCGGCAAGGCCAGGTGCGGGCGCACCTGCGCTTCGCAGAGACCAACCACCGCCCCGCCCCCCCTGCGCCGGTGCACGCCAAGGAGAAAGCGCTCCTCAGGGCGCGTTCAGTCGATGCTTTTACTTTCTCCGCTACGGAGTGGAGAGAAAAGGGGAGTAACCGGTGAATTTTTTGGCAGAAAAACTTATTTCAAGAGAAACTGCTAACGAAAAAAAGTGGATAAGGCCAGTGCTAAATTTAGAAAAAGTCCTCTATCACGCCGTGAAGCCAGAATCTAAGCTTCTATGGGTCCTTTATACCGTAAAGTCGATTGACACAAAAAGTTTGTCCGTTATTAAACATCGCTAGCGGCTAAACTGTTCAGCCAATTTTCTCAAAATTGATATCCCTAATCGATGGCCTCTAGAATTTGAAACCTATGTTTTAATTTTGGGTACACTTTACATGAAGCCCCTTGGACATTTTGCAAATTATCCCAAAAGTGGATCCATCGTTTTTGATAAAGCTTGTTGTTGGGTAGTGTGAAAGACGTGGTGAGATAGAGAAAAGAAGTATGAAGATAGTGTTTAAGAGAATGGCGCAACTCCTGTTTTCGTAGAAAACCCTGATTTTTCGAAAATTTCAAAAGTTCAAATTTTTTTCGGCTTCTCTGAACAAGAAGAACTTCGTGATTTGATCATCTGATTTAGGCGCAAATAGCTTCATTTACCATTGCACGTTCCGAATGAAACCGTCATCCCGTTCCTCTCCATTCGCCGCCTCCACTGCCACCGCCGGTTAAAGGCGATCGTCGTGTCCGGAGGAATGCTGTCACGAATAACGTGAGGTGCTATAATCCTCCGAAACGCCTTCCGTGTGTTCTATGTGCCAAAACCATAAATTTACGTTTATTTAGAATATATTATAAACTGTTCTAAAAGAATATGAAAAAGAATGGTTTTCTCCACCTTGAGTAGACCGAAACGCCTCGATTGACTCCTCCCGTTTCCGTGTAGTGGATAACTCTAGTGGCCCGGGTGCTCTGATAGTTTAAAGTGGTTTCTTTCGATCAACACTAGGCGAATGCCGAAGCACTACCCTAACAAACTGACCACGGACCCGCGTCTTTCCTTTCTCTTTCTTTTCCTATCCTCACCCCATATTTACACACACATGTACTACACTAATACAAATGCCCAGAGACAATTCGGGAACTTTTGAAGCTTGTCCCGGCAGAGGCCGTGCCCCGCTGGTGGAGAAACAGGTTCGCGAAAAAGCAGCTATCTGGCAGGTAGCGCCGGATATCACCATCCAGCGGGGAATGATCACGGTCACTTTCTGGGGGGATATTCACTAACTTACGGAATTATTACTTCTCAGTTGCCGCGCCCGGAATCACTAACCATTCAGAGAATCAATCGGAATGACTCTCGCACTCTGTGGAGACGTCTGTTCAGACACGGACGCACACGTGCAAGTGACCCGATTACTGCATTTCTAGGATGCGCGGCTTGGGTCTTTGTGGCGCCACTGTGTGCACCGCCGTGAAGCACCCCGCAGTCGTGTCAGTTGCGCGTGGCGTAGTCTGGGAGGGGGTGAGGTCAGAGCACGGCGAGGTGTGCAGGACAGGGTGGATAATATGGTGCGGTGCGAGGTGAGAACGGTGTGATAGCGGAGGCCGGACGAAGCGGTGCGAGCGCGGGCGCGAGCGTCGTAGGTGACGTGCGGCGGGGCAGGCGCGCGAGGCTTGGTGAAGTGGGGCAAGGGCCAGGCCGGGTACGGAGGCGGAGCGTGACGAGCGGACGATAGGGAGCGAAGCGCAGGAGGCGGAGAGAGGTGAGCGGGGTCGTGGTGATGCTGGGCGGGTGAGGCGGGCAAGGGTGGAGCGAGGCGGCGGCGAGACGAAGGGAGGGTGGTGCGGGACGAGGCGAGGCGACGTGGTGATGAGCGGAGAGGAGCGAGGCGGGGCAGAGACGTAGCCGAGGCGGAGCGAGCGAGCGAGCGAGGCGGGCGACGTCAGTGATGAGCGAGGCGGGGAGAGGCGGAGCTAAGGAGCGAGGCGGGCTGAGACGTAGCGTGACCAGGGGGGAGGGCGTGCCAGCTGCGCGCTCTTGGGCGCCGCCAATGCGTCCGTCTCCGCCACGCGGCGCGGCGCCCTGCTCTTCGAGAGTGCGACGTCGTCAAAATTGTGAAACGGACTGGGCTGCGCGCCACTCGCCCCTCGCGCGCAACGGAGGTGGGAGCACGCTGCTCAGTGCGTCTGCTAAAATAAGCTCCATCGCGCCGCGCAGATGAGACTTCTAGAAGCAGCCCCTCTAATCAGCGTTTCCGCACTCTCTCGATCAATTCGTGGGCGGATGCGCCAGGGTCTCGAAACGGTCAGCGAGCGACTGCCAGTGCGCGCGTGAAAAACCGAAACTCCCCAGTGCGTTGCAGCGTCAGAGAAAAAGAGACGTAAGTCAAAGAAATTATTAAAATTAGTATGAAGCTACTTAACTGCCGCTTAGGAATTAATCTCCTCTTGACCTTGTATGTAATTTATCTGTTTCAATAAGTATTTAAGTCCACCATCTTTGACTCGATTAATAAAAAAATTGTTGGAGCCATTTTTGAGAATATTTTGAAAATTAATTTAAAGCATCCTGATCCCAAAAATCAAAACTGTACCTTTCAAACTCCTGGGGCCTCGAGTTCGACAAGATCAGGTGTGATTAAGTTGCATGCCTCAAGGACCACAACTACAACCTTTAATCGTTGTAGATCGTATTTACAGTTCTCGCCGACATGGATGCAAGGAAATATTCACTTTTGAGTAAAAATCTTTCGCGAGCCGTAATAAAACTGAACCGCAGTTTAGACAACACTGACTACAATGATCGGGGAATATCAGTTTTGGAGGAAATTCGGCTAACGGTTTAGTGCTAACGTCGACCAAGACTTCTCTGGCATTTGCTGGTCAATCGATTTTTCGGTATAGAGGGACCCGCTAAATGTGGATTGAGGATGAAAACTTTCGAAAGAAAGACCTAATTTACAACAAATATTAAACAAGATATATTCACTTTGCGATATCAGGTATCCACAATACAACCGGTTTTCTATTTCTTTATAAAATATCTCTTCTTTTGCCACTTACTTCGTTTCCTTAACAATATTTTCTTTATTCTGCTTAAGTAATGTGACTGAAAAAAAGATGACAAACAATACATGCACCTGGAAAAAAAAACTATAATTTTATTAAGAGATCCCTAAGGGTATTGCATATTTTTTATGAAAATGCTTCGTTCACGATCGCGGAAGGCAAAAGCGGCGAAGAGATATTTTTTTTTAAAGTGAATGCTGTTGTTTAATCGGCATGGGCTTGTTGTTCCACGTATTTAAACAACTTCTTAATATGATTATTACGTACGTCTTATGAACTTGTTTTCGTTTCTCGATGTCTGGTTTTACACCGTTTAAGTTATTTCCTTGGCGAGGTTTAAGCCCCGAGTGTCATGGCCACCTGGGTATCCAACTGAGCTTCATTTTTTTTCTTCCGGGAGTGCTTCCCCGATCAGTGAGTGCAATTGTTTTATCGACATTGATCGTCCGTCCTTGGGGGGGGGGGGCGTCGCAGGCCGCCCTCTCGATCTCTTTGAGCCAATTACGCAACGGCCGCAGTCCGCTCTCTTTACGGGCTCCGTTCGCGCTTTATGTCTCAATCGCCCTCGGCGGAGGCGCTCTCTCATGCATCAGCGCGCCTTGTAAGTGCCTCGCAGCCTTATGGGATTCCGAAACGAGAGCCCATTGTACGTAAATGAGGCAGTAATCCAATAATAGGTGTTGCGCAAGGTAGCGGCCGAGAAATTTCCAGAAAGAGCGAGACTTCCGCTTGCGTGCCGGGCGCGGGGTTTGAGGGTTGCGCGATTCGGCCCTTTCTTCGGCCACTGGTTCTTCTTCGTGAGTTGCCGAAATGTAGACGGCTCTAACAATAAATCCATGTTAAATCGAAAACGTAGTGCTTGTATAATTCCTAATCAACTGTTTTGTAATGGGAGACATGTTCCAAACGATTGCTGAGCACTGTTTTTGTACACACTCAATCATTTTCGCATTTAAGAACACTAGACCTTCGACCTTAAAAAATTACGATCTTCGCTTCACTAACTTAACCTCATGCTCACGCATTCTAGCTCCCGCGAGCTTCTCAAACGAAGAAGCTCTTCCATAAAACCAAACAACGTGAAAGAACAAATAATGGCAGAAATGTTCATTCTATTAAGATTACAATTTTATTAAAGTTGAGTGTTAATACTATAATACGTTTAAAAAGGGTAACGACATACATATCTAAGGCCCACTACTCTTCATTTAAAGCCAAAATTACGCAGTTTGGTTCGGTAGAAAGCACTAATTTTCGAAACTAAAACTTTAATGCTTTAAATGTATATTTGCTGCAACGAATAATATTACGCTGAACATTTCCGATATTTTTTTCTTCCAAAAAAACAGAGGGGGTTTTTAGACGAGGGGAGCCTGCCTACATTAGAGAAAATGAGGTATCACCGGACAAGAAGCCTGGAGCTTCTCTCCCGTCCTCCCAGGCATTGAATGCTGCGCGGTGTTAACAAATGGTCACCGGCGCCCCCCGGCCCCGGCACGACTCCGCCGCCGCGCCGCGTCGCTTTGTGGCGCGCGCGCAGCGCCGACGCGGGCGACGGTTGCGCCGCCGCCGCGCCCGCGCCGCCGCCGCCCCGCTGTCGCCGGCCGGCGCGGGGGCGGGCGGCGAGTTATTTGCGTCGCGGGCTGCGAGAGCCCTGCTGGGCTTTGAAGCTCTGCGGGCGCCTGCTCCCTGCGCTTCGCCCCCGCACGTCGCCCCTTTGCCCGCGCCCCGGGACGGCAGCACATCGGCACACTCAAAGGGCTTTCGCATTACGCCAAGAATTTAGGGGGTTACGTTTCGTTTCCAAGAAGCCGCTCAGGCTCAGGGCAACAACTGATGTCACTGCAGTGCCTCTGGCCGGGAGGCCCTACTAGTAGGAGTCCATTCCTGATGACGGCAGAATTTTCGACGCTTCCTAAACTGCTAGGTCGAGTTCAGCGGCTGTCTGGAGGAGAATTCCAGCGGCCGGCTGATCAAATCAGATGTCCACCGTAGTTTCTCTTATCAACACCAGGTGAACGTGGGAGCACTACCCTAAGAAACGGGCCACTATCCGCGTGCAATCTTTCCTTCTTTTTCTTTGTCTTATCATCACTCTTTACACTTGCACTTACAGGCACTACACTACCACACATGCCGGGAGTCAGACCAGAAGCTTGAGAGCTTATGCTGGCTGTAACAGTGCCCCGCTGGTGGGAGAAACCTGGTTGGGGATCCCCGCAAGGTCGGTTTCAGATTTCGCCATTCAACGAGGTTAATCACTACCATCACCTCCTTCTCCTCCATAAAATATGCACTACACTGACGGGGCCAATGGTCTGAGCAATTGACGTGCTCGGAATCACTAATCAATTAATCAATGAAAGATGCCAGGATGGACGTCGTGTATTTGAATTTTCGTTTTTCTCCGTTCTTATTTCTCTCTCATCCTATCGCGGTGTCTGGTTTCTTCTTCCCTTGGGTGCAGGCAGCCACTCCTTTTAACTCCATGCATGTCCACAGCATCAGTAAGTGAATGTGAATGATCTACGAGACTAGGAGAATTGTCGTTGAACGAAAAAAAGTAATTATTAACTAACTAATTGTAGGATTCTAAAAAGCTCCTAATTAACTATGTTTTCTTGATCCCGGATCTGCTACTCCTATTCTGTTACCAATATTATTTGAAATACAAAAAACAAAAGATAGCAACCCAAAGCTGATAACCAGACATTTTCTCTCAGTTACAATAAAAACAACTTTGCATTGAAAATTGAACTACGGATTTGATATAATAGTCCTGCCAATGACATAACCTAACATCTGCTACTGAAGCACGTGGGGAAATAGGGCTCAAGAAGTCGTGCGTGAATAATTCATTCGAATTTCTTCACATCTCGAACGTCGTTCTGTTATTATTCAATTTCTTGTTACATAATTCAATTCGGCAATCTTGGGAAGTTGGAATGTTCGGCAATTCGAATTTTTCGTTTTTCCTTGTGATATCGAAGTTGTATGGTGTATGGCATGTACACTGTATTGTTAGCTCGACACTTCACAACTGGTCAGCAGAATTGTGTTAGAGACTCATCCGACAGGCTGACTTAGCAATTTGACATTGATCGTCGACCGATGTGTACCGACGGAGTGTCTGAAATTAGACCTGTACGATTTGTCTGCGTTGCAGTTATCAGATCGTAGTGACCTTTGCTTCATGTGTAAACATAAGTTCAGATTACGATCTCGTCCTCGCTTTGCTTATTTCAACTATTGACGATCACATTACATCCACGCAGCTCCCAGCCGGAGGTATAGTTCAGCGGTTTTTTTTTCGCTGTCGTCGGAATTGATCAACTACGCAGCTGCGTAATACGTGAAGAGTTCGACTACTTTTGTGGCGACGGCTATTGCATTGCGACGCGAATCGACGCACTTCTGCCGCCACCAAGTGGAAAATGCCGAAAATTCTTTAGATGTGTTGCGCCGTTAGTACGGACTGAATGATGTAATTTTTTTTTAAATTATTCGAAGAGTGAAAGTACATTTTTATGGCGGAAGCGTTGTTAGTGTGCAGTGTGGGTAAGAATGCTGATGTGCGGTCCCGGTCCACGCGTTTTAGGGGAGGGAATATTTCCATCTCTTCACATGAACTTCATTTTTCAGTTACTACATACTTCAATCAAAATTTTTCATTTTCACTATCATACTTCATTCAAAAACTGTAACTTTTTTCTTTACCAAGAATTTTTATTACACGGGAGCTAATATTTCCTGATTATTTTTTGCCAAAATTTCTCGTTTCCACCTGTGTATGGCCTGGGGCAGAGACCCAGAATTAAAAAAAAAAAGTGTACAGAATATACTTCTCCCCATAGTACGTCATATAGTTTTTAACATATTTTACAAACGTTTTAAAACACTGATGTAAAACTGATTTAATAATCCATAACATTAAACAATTGCGCAACAAATATTATTTTGCCAATGGTCGTGTTTATTAATTTATAATTAAGATTTAACTCAAGTTTTAAAATACTCGTATAAGTATTAAATTAAGCTTGTGAGTCCAGGGTCAGCCTCATTTCATGGAAGAATGGTACAGACGAAGGGCGTAGACTGTAAACCTACAACGCACGCGTCGACGTCTCCATGCGTGAACTAGGAAGAAAGGCCTAGGAAAGGCCAGCACGGAGAATGTGGTGCTTAGTGCAAGTATTTCAATAGCCTTCGTTTGGTTCGAACACTAAAACCGACAGAAGTTATTGTTACAAATTTTAACTTTTACAGATTGTGATAATGGGGATTTTTTATTTAGAAACAATACACCGAAAACGTAAAAAAAAAATCGAGCACTAAATATCGGTGTTAAAAACATCGGCGTTAATGTATCGATGTTTAAATCATGGATGATTCTATAAAAGCGTGAACATTTTGAAGAGATCAACATGGATGTGGCAACCCCATTGCCCCGAGAAGGCCTCGGGCGAAGGCGAAGGCGCGTGGCCGTGGCAGCCGCGCAGGAAGCTGACTCACGCAGACGGGTATCCAGTTGCCTTCCCTCGCCTCACCTCGCCCCCGCCCGGCCCTCCCGCCACTCAGCGGCCGAGGTGCGCCTCAGAAACAGCACGTGAACGGTCTCTTAAATTCTTTTCACTTGCATTGGTCCGTCTGCAGATTGCTTGTTAATATATTATTCTTTTTGTCTGAACTCAGTTGCCTAAATTCAATTGTAGCTATACATAGAGGGATGGTTCATTGGGTATGTTCTAATACACTCGTATGAAAAGAACAATAATTTAATTATATCGAATTAGCATTATAAACACGTAAGTTTAAAGTACTAACCAGACCCCCCACGCGACACACAATACACAGCACACACCACACAACACAGCAGCACACACACACACCTGTGCCGTATTAATGCCATCTCGTCTTTCTCCCCCCGCCCCCCCGCCAACAGCCCGCCCCGCCACGCCGCGCCTTACCATCCCGTGACCTGCTTCCTCCCGTGTCGTGGTCCTCTCCGCCCAGGCCTTCGCGGCCCACCCAGCCCCCTTGTAAACGCCGGCGCGAGCAGCGGCGGCGAAGCAGCGGCGGCGAAGTAAAAAGTCGGTGTTGCGCGCCCTAACGCGAGTTGGACGACTCGCGAGTGCAGAGAGCAAACGCATCGAGCGCTCTTAATGACGCCGTAAACCCCGCGAACGCGCGAGAGGGCGTGGCGGCGCAAGGAGCGGAGCGGAGCGGAGCGCGGCACAACCTTCAGCCCTTAAACGCGCTTTCGTGACGTAGACGATCGCTGCGCCCTCAGCGCTAAGAGTGAGGCGGTGCGAAACACGTGCTGCGCGCTCTGGGAGGTCGCATACGCTGCAGGTGAAGGGTGGGGTTTAAAAATCTGTAAGAATTACGTTTTCCCAGAAGCTGTTTGATTCTTTAAATGTTTTTCATGCTTCTTGGTCGATTTACTTAATGTTTTGTGTATTGCGTTTTTACCTATCGAGCTGTTCTTTCCTTTATCACAGACAAACATTGTGTTATGAATTTTCCTCGTCGAGTTCATTTCGCTGGCAGAAATCATGTTCTTGTATTTGTTATTTAACTTTCATTACGATTTACTGAACGATAGTCCGGGCCTTAGAAACCCCCAACGTTTCTCCAACTCCAGGCCAGTTGGAGGCAATCCCAGTTCGCTGGCAACCTCAGCGACCGCCCGCCTCGCGGGGGCTTTGTGGAAGGCCGGCGCACCGCGGTGTTCCCCGGCATCGGTTCTCCCGTTCCC
>BOPP01000134.1:807888-823048 GCA_017312745.1 Gryllus bimaculatus
CGGGCCTGATGGCCCGAGTCTCGCCACGTAAAATAAGGCAAATTCAATTCAATTCAATTCAATGTTATAATTTTTATTATTGTTTAATGCATTCACCTTATTATTATTATTATTATTATTATTATTATTATTATTATTTTCCTATTGCCTTTAAAAGTCGCATGGTTTCAATTTGAAAATCCATACAAGAAAATCTATTTTTTGAAACGTTTTCAGAGATATTTCTGTACTCTGACGCTCAGATGAACGCAATAAACATTTTACTCTCAGGTACATATTTTTTGTAAAATAAAGTCATCATTTTTTTAAAGGTTACATCTATGATATTCATTCTAAGAGAAAATAAAATAAATGTTCTTACTGTTCTGCATCTATCATTATCTTGTATGAGGTACTGATTCACTTAAAAATTGAACCCTAAGCTCAATTTAAAACAAATTTCCAGATTCACCGTGAATTAATTTACATTGACAAGCCTGGAGATACCTCTCCCCTTTCCTTGCTTTTTGCTAAGCCGCTGTTTCGTGCAGCGATTCTGACCAAACACTGAATGAATGAAATAAAAGAGTCCAGAGTTTCGCCCCTCTTGCGTTTGAGCTGTCTGGAGCGCTAGCGTCGGCGGGAGTTGTGTAACGCGCTCGAAAAATTGGACGGGAAAGCGGCAACGTGGGCGACGGGACGCAAGCTATGTGTGGTGGCGGGGGCGAAAACAAGGGAGTTGCGCCGCCTGTCTGTATAAGATTGGGGGTGCGGATTTTGATGACCCAAAACATTGCCAAAAATGATCAATAAATGCTGTGAAAATGCCCTGAATGCAAAGAAATAAGACGTCAAAAATGTGATCAGAACCAGTTCAGATGAACAACTCCAGCAGCATATGGATTACTGATGTAGTAACCGACGGTTCTTCTATTCGTTCAAATGCACTCAGCTTGCAAGCTGTTGTTGTAAGTTAGTAATATACAGGTCTGAGTTATGTCAGAACCAGCTCTACCGCTCTATCCTGCAGCGATTCTGACCAGGACTTACGGTTCGAGTCCCATGGTCCCGAGTTGTCGACACCATCTAGATATCCACTGCGGCGAATTCTGCCGCTGTCGAGAGGAATTTTAGCGGCCGGCTGCTCTCATAGGTAATTCTTCCTTCTCCAATGAACACATGGCGAATGCCGACCAGTGCCCAAAAGAAAAGAGCCGAGGGCCGCGCAAGATCTTTCCTTCCTCTTCCTTGTCATTTATTCACCTATAATTTGTAGTAACATTGATACTACGCTTTCCTGGGTACAGATATTGCTAATGCAGAAAACAAATTCTTCAGTAGGTCTGGTAACGATCGAACTTTGTTCTGTCCTTATACACGGATTGCTATAATCACCACCTTCGAGTATCGATATCCGGCCACAGGATATGTGTATGCGAAGCTTCGGATATATCGCAGCGATCGCTGAACAAAGGACCGTGCATATCAGCGTGTACACTTCTGCCATCCTTCCATAACCTGCCTCTGGCTCCGATGCGAGCGTGGATCGCCTAAATCCATAGGCTTTGTAACAGATACATCGCGCTTTCGCGCCGCTTTTCGGTACCCAGCTCGTCCCACCGCCGCCACCATTCACCAACAGAAGGGCTGTCACAGGCTGAGCTGTTATGGTAATCCTAAACATACATTCTTTGGCTGCTAGTGTCTTTTGTCGATTCCGATAATGTTCTTTCTGTATTGAGACATTAATGACTACAATTCATGCAAATCGATATTGTTAATATCGAAAAAGAAAAAACATCGGTACTTACTGCTTGAATGATATCCCAGGCTACTGAATGGAACCCTTTTTACATTGAAAAGTGGAATCCGTCACTACTGTAGTATCTATTCGAATATTCGAACGTATGACAGTGATGCTTTCACACTTTGCGGAATTCAAAGCCGAACCCGCTATCACCCCAGCCTGCCGCTTCGATTGATTCGTGTTGCTGTGCGTGTCAATTACTATGGTTATTAGTCCCATAAGTGTTGTGCATGTTTTATTGCCAGAGATGGTTCCATACTTGCGAGTACGAGATATCTAGCGCCGACTTGAACGTCGGCTTGTATGGTTTTGGATCATCCAGGAATCACTCCAGCGGGACACCGCCCACACGGAACAAACTCTAAGTTCTCCTGACATGTAGTATAAGGTGTGTGTGTGTGTGTGTGTGTAAGAGGTGTGTGTGTGTAGGAGGTAAGGATATGAGAATGAAGAGGAAGGAAAGAGCGTGCGCGGTCCATGACTCTTTTGTTAGGTTACTGCTCCGGCATTCGCCTTGTGTAACCACGTAAAACTACCGATGAGAGCAACCGTCCGCTAGATTTCTTCTCGAGGCGTCTGCTGACTTCGCTATGTGTAGCGAGTATGGCAAATCTGGCCGCGCGGCGGCTGGGTCGGTGCGACCTGAGAGCGTGAGAGCGGCTGCGGTGGCAAGAGTTGTTGCCCTGAACCACCTCGGCCCGGTGTGGCGCTGCGAGCGACGCGAGCGCCAGTCGCCTAATTCCATTGGCTTTATCCCTTGGCTGCGGCGCCGCGCCGCCGCACCCGCGCGCCCCGGCCAGCGCAAGCCCCCGGCACGCGGCCGGCGTGCAGCGAGCGCCGCGCGGTCAAAGCGTTTGATCCAATTTGCCGCGAGCCGGGGATTTGCGGAGCGCGGCAGCCCGACAGCGGCAGCTAAATCAAAAAGTCCTGGGCGGCTTGCGCGCCGCCTCCAATCAGAGCCCGCCCCGCCCCCCCCCGCCCCGCCCAAGCCTCAATCAGAGCGCCCTGCCCGTACCGCCACCCCGCCTCCCGCTTTCGTCCCGTCCCCGCAACCTCCCGCCCTTTGCCCCTCACGACCCCGCCTCGCCGGCCACGCCCGCCGCCCTCTCTCCCCACCGACCCCGCGCCCCCTCTGGAACCCCGCCCCGCTCCCGCCCGCCCGACTCGCTCCCCGCTGCCCCTTGACGCCCGCCCCTCACCCAGCAGGTTAGGACGGCTCCAACCGCCACCCCTTCCTTTCTCTCGTCCCCGCCCCCCCGGCCTCCGCCTGATGCACAGATGGGGAACAACATCAACCTGTTAGGCGCCTCGCATTGCCTGTCGGTATTTGTTTTTTAACAAACAGGTAAAGCGAATGGAGAAACGGAACTCGTGTGGAGTGCCATGTGTGATGGGTGGTAGCGGAAAAGGTTGTACGCGGTAAGGTGGGTTGGGTGAAGGGAGTTTAGGTGAGGAACCGCCGATTTGAGCCTTTGGCCTACGGCGAGGCGTTTGGCGAGAATGGGAGATTCGAGCCTTTGTCCTACGCAATTAAACGTAATACTTCCCCAAATCCGTCCAAGCCTTTTACAAAAAAATACAGATACGGTTTCACTTTCTTCGCATAACTTATAAATTATTTCTTCGCCAAATGGGGTATAATGCAACACTACCAGGTTTACGATCGGTGCTTATCAAGGCTTATCAAAGCCCACGTGTGCAGCTTGTTTGAGTGAAGGAGGTGTTTTTAAATTTTAATTATTTAAGGGTGCTGTTTAACTGCTTGGTTGTATGGCGGTGATTTTCAACATCGGGGTAAATGTAAGTAGAACATATAAGGACAACATAAACAGACACAAACATCCACCCCCGGGGCGGGATTTGAACCCGCGACCCATCGAGCCGAGGTAGCCCTTCTGTCTTAGCGACCTCACCTTTCCAGGCTAGCTTAGTAGTGGTTTTAATTGCCTAAAAATGAGCAAATTCCAGACTTCATCTGAGATACCTGGCAGTCCCCTTTATACAATGTTTCTTGCCTTTTCTGCATGTCATTTCTTTGCTTGTTGCTTTCGCTCTCCTCCCGTTCGCTCCGCATTCGCATCTGGCGAGGCGGCGCGTCGAGGGGGCGCGGGGCTCGAGCCGCGGACTCCGCACGATCGATGCGTCTGCACCCTGCCCCCCACCCCACCGACGGGCTGTCGCTCTCCCCAGGCGCTCGTCGCGTCGCGTCGCGTCGGGGCTCGGGAGCAGGCAGCTGCGGTGCCCGCGAGAGAAGGAGAAGATTGGGGGGCGCTAGGGATGCGATACCGATGTCGATGTTTCTGTAAAATTATCGATGCATTTAACATCGATTTTTTGAAGCTGAAGGTTTTTTAACATCGATGATTTGTATTCTATGTTTTTATGTGGTCGATATTTTTAAAACGAAAGAAATATTCCCTCAAAAAAAAAGTATAATATTTTGGAGATATCCCTAAATTTAATCTATTTCAGACCAAAGTGACTGAGGGTAATAAAAAAATAAAATATATTTTTCCGCGTTGCTGAGGAGTTCCTCGTGATTTGGACATAGGTACCCAGAATTGGCAAATGAGTCATTTAGCTCATTTCATGACTTCTTGTACGTGGGCACAAAGTCTCTGGCCATGAAGCCCGCCCTTATTTTTGATCACACAAATTCCAATACGCAGCTTTCACCATATAGCTGAGACGGAATGTATCACTCGCACGACGAAACAGGCGATTTGAAATTTAGCTTAGAGACTTCTTTTAGCCGTGAGGATCTTTTACATGCAGTGAATCTACAAGATGGGATAGCCGGCTTAATTTCTCTTCAAAGAAAAGCGTACTAAGGATTTTTTTCGTTTTTACAAATTCACAAGTTTAATCGTGTTTGTTGTACCCGAAAACTTGGGTGCAACAGCCCGATTCGCTATCCGTTATTAACCTCCGAAGTCGTTAAAAAACTAGTCATGCCCTTATACACCATGGGCTGCGAGATCCGTCGTCAACCTTCCCTCGGATACCGGGATTTTCCCCAACCAGGTATCTCCCACCAGCGGGGCACCGCCCCAGCCTCAGCACCCGGCCGTTTTCCCGATATGTAAGTGTGTTTAAGGGGGTGAGGATAGGACTAGGAACAGGGAAAAAAGTTTGTGCGCGGTCCGTGGTCCGTTTGCTAGGGTACTGCTCCGGCTTTCTCCTTGCGTTGATCTGAGGAACCACGGATCTCTAGAACCTCCAGCGCAGCGACTGAATTCGTCCTAGCTGACAAGCTAGCGTCGAAAATCCTGCCACTGCCGGAGTGCAGTCCTAGGACCTCCCGGTCAGAGTGAGTGCGGTGACATCAGTGAGCCATCTCTCTCGGTTCCAGCTTCATCTTCACCTCCACGTCCGTGCATCTCCATCCAGCGCCGCCGCTGCTGTCTCCTCCAGTGCCCACCGTTTCCGCCCACTGGCCTCTGACGCCGCGCCCCAAGGAGGAGGAGGCGGAGGCGCTCTCACGCTCCGCAGCCCTTCCGCCTCCGCCGCTTCATGCTACGGTGGGCACTGGCCGAGCGCGCCGCCGCCGCCGCCTCCGCCGCTTGATAACGGCTTTTGTGCGCGGCCGTCGCACGCCGCCGCCGCCGCCGGTTAAAAATACCCGCGCGAGGAAGCCCCCCACGCGGCGCACGGCCACTTACGCGCCGACCAGCGACGGCCCCGACATCTCGCGGAGGATGACCACTGCGGGATTATAGTACGTTCAAGTAGTATATTCAAGAACGGGCTTGAATTGAATTGAATTGAATTAATGCCTTATTTAGAAGATTTAGGCTTAGCTAGAGGACACCAATAATTTCTTTAATGAAACTCTTATTCACATTTATTATTATTATTATTATTATTATTATTATTATTATTATTATTATTATAAAGACCAATACTGACCACGCTACACGAATAACGTGTGTAATTCTTCCAGGATCAGCTTTTCAGCTGTATCCTTGGATTACAACAAGGTTGTTACGCCTTGTAGTGTGACTTATTAAATGATAGGATGATGATGATGATAGGTGGAGGGGCAATCACAAATATGACCATGTCTACGCAGGACTCGAACCTGCAGCCTCCTCGTCACAGACGTCTGCGCCACGGGACCGACTATTCACAGTTATTAATATTTAAAACATTCTTAAGTTTTTTTAATCGTAACGGTTGCAAGTTGCAGTTTAAATGTATCTATTTAATAGATAATTATGCTTAATGAATGACCAACTTTATACACACGTGAAGTAGTATTACACAAAGATTGTATAGCAATACCTGATGAAAACAACTAACAGAATTCGAATGAATTCTTGTATCAGGTGGAAGATGCAGTGAATTTTCATATTTGTTTTGAATACGTAATGTTTAATTTTTTAAGCATCACTTCAATGTGCCGATTCGAACCCATTAAGCGGACCTTGAGGGTAACAACCACTGAGAGAGGCAAATTTGTGCGGAAAAAATTGTTCGCCTGTGAAGATACGAAAAGTGGGAATTGCATACACCCCACCGCGGTGTGGCCATCGCCTCCCCTTCTGAGGCGTGTATGCTCAATCCCTACAAAGTAGCCTCTTAAGCATTGTGTTGATGGATAGTACTTGATTTAGTAACATGCACTGTTTTTCACTAACCCGGATGTTCTAAACATTTCTGAATTCAAATAAAAAGGTTGTCACTTAAATCTCGAGTTCTCAAGTGTGGGCAATTAGATTGCCAGAAACGTCTCTCTCTCATTCGGACTGGCTAAAAAGTCATGTATGTATTTACGATTATTCTATGTAAATTATTTTACTATGGACTTTATGCACGCCATAGCGGACAGCACTATCGATCTTCTGCGCATGCGCAGATGCTTTAAAGTTATACGGAACTAAAACTGTGCATGCGCAGTTCACGTTTGGCACCACACTCACTAACAATGAAATGTCCCATTCGTCTCCACTGGGTACACCTTCAACTCGCCTCCAGACTTGTCTGTGTTGGCTCGGACCGCGATCTATCTTGCGTTCGCCCATGTTATCATAGGTCGCGGGCGTCGGCTCTTCTGCGGGCGATAAGGCCGTGTGACGCAAGGCCGGGACAGACCTTCGGGGCGCAGGCCGCTTCTGCCGACGTTCCTAGCACGATACGACAGCGTGGGCACGGCGTTGGACATTCTACGTGTCTAGCTGTAAACGATACTGCGACTAGAATCATGCACACTTCCTTGATCTCTCAATGGGGTTGATATGACAGGTGTAGAGTCGGGTACTATTAAATCAAATTAGTGTCTTATTTGTGGGCGAAAATGCATTCGCTCCTCTCACCGTTGCCCCCACCCCCACCCCAACATTTTCACTTATAATCCAGCCCTTTAGTTTGCACCCCTTCCCCTATCTAATCCTTTATGTTGTGGTTCTCTTACATCGTCTTCATATTTACCTCTCCTGTACCAATGCCGTCCCTCCGACTTCACCTCACCGTATTCCTCCCTATTCCCCGATTGCAATCGCTTCCCCACCACTTCCAGCCCCATTCATCATCATTTAGCTTACTCCTGCCGCTCTCATCCTAATTTCCTTCACTCCCACCTTCCCCCCCTCGAGTTTTTTCCCCTCCTCCATATGCAAACCGATTTCGCCTCTGTCTCACGTCTTGCCGTACCTCGCCCCCTCCCCCCTCCATTTCATTTCCTTTTCCACCCCGCTCATTCCAGACGTGCACTTGCCCTCCTCCCATCCACATTTCCCTCCCGAAGGCTCTCCCCTCGCGGGCGGGATGTGGCGCCGCTCGCTGTGTTCATCGCCGCAACATGGAGGGAATCCCGCGCCAGTTTGCGCGCTTTTAGGCGCCGTTGTTCGTTTTAATCGAAATGATTTGCATATTTATGGCTCGTTTCGCAGCCCCCCTCCGCTCCATCTCTGCGCGTGAGGGCGACCGCATCGTGACGGGCGGGGAGGAGCGCGGGCAGAGCGGGCACCTGATTTTATTTTTATCTGCCTCGCGAAAATTGAGACCGCACCGCCGCCGGAACGCTCTGCGCTGAATGCGTGCCGGACGGTATCTCCATCCGACGACACGGGATTTGTGTTTGTGTGTGTTTTCGTGTTAAGTGTTGATGTGATCACGTGGGACTGAATTTACAATGAGGTATAAGTGGAGGCGATAGTGGAACAACACATAGTGTAAAACATAACATGATGAGTGAAAACCATATGGTAAAATTGACTTTTTATACGTTCTGTTTGTTTTACACTATATTTCAGTTGGAATGTATTTTCGGGGTTTTAACGAACAATTGAAAAGCTGAGGTTTTAATAGTCAAAGAAAGCACCACGACTTTACAGTAACCACATTGACTTTAATAAACTGATTTCTCTGAATTTATAAAATCTCATACCATTCTAGTTTTCACTCGTTCATATTTACAATGTACAAATGTGCGAAGAAATAAGTAACTAATATTTTCAATAGTAATTGACTGTTTCAGAGCGCGTAAATAAAAGTGGGTTATGTTTCTCACCGTGCGATATGCGGCTGCTGAAAATATCTTACTCAAAAGAACGGGACTTTTCCTGTGGTATTTTTGTGTTAGTTTTATGATGTGTGATGAATGTGTACAGTGATGTAAGCATTCCTCATTTCAAGAAGAAATTTACGTTCTACAGTGCGTACTAATATGAAAGTTCAGGAATACGCTTTTCTATAGGAGATCACTCTCACTCAGTCAATATATTATCATAAAATTTCATTTAAATTACACAAAAATTGAAAGGAACATGAATATATTCATTTAAAAATAAATCAATAAACACTTAAAACAATCATTTTTTTAACTTGTTAACTTCCCAATTGAACAAGCGCAATCTTTCGATTATTATCTTTCTTTCAAAAGAAGAATCAAGATCGGGAAAATGCCTTACCGACCTTAGTTGCTCACGGCATCAATTGATGTCCCTGCAGCAGTGCTACAGACTGGAAAGTCCCAGTGTTCCAGTTATGACGGTGGCTTGATTTTCGACTCGTAATTTTAATGATTCAGATTGACTTGTTTAATAATTAACTAGTTTTTAACTTGACTCGGTTTGACATTTCATATTTCCCTCTCATAACTCCCTCCATAAGAGAACTAATCGCATCATTCAACTGTTTTCATATTTCCCTCTTAACCACGATCCAGATAAGTTATGCAGCGTATATCACACTCCGTATCGGAGGCAACAACAAGCAGTAACGTGTTAGTAAAAAAATTAAATATCTTATTACGTGAAGCATAGGTGCCCCTCTGGCCTGCGCCGTGCCCACGCGTGGGCGTTACCTGCAGCGTCGAACGCCGAGCAGTCGCCGTGCGCAATAGTCGCCGCGCGCCGTGCGCCACTGACCGTGTGGCGTCTTTGCTGGGGCAATAAATCACAGACGTGAACGGTTTGTAATTTATTGAGTATTTATTTGAAATATACTCCAACACCTGAATACTATTTACAATAATTACAATAAACAATATTGACTCGTTACTAGACGGAATGTTCCTGGTCACCACCACCGCTGGCCTGATAATTTGATATCTTATTCGGTGTGATGCGCCAGTTGCCCACGTGAGCATACAAGCGAGTATGCCGCACCTCCCGTCTCGACGTAGCACGCCGGCTTCCGTTCCGTGCCTCAGTAGCCTATGCATTGAAATGCAGCGCCGCTCGCAACCCACAAGACTTCCTACCGACGCGCCCAAGAATCAAATGAAGGAGTTTAAGTCTGGGGTCCGTTTATATTACCTTCTGGGCCGGCTGACGGAACTGCGTCATCTCGCTGTTTACGCCGATGCGATTCCACAGCCAGCATGTCTACGGGGTTCACAAGTTTGCCCCAAGTGGTGGTGGTCTACGGGATTCACAAGTGGCCACCCACGTCACGGCACCCCTTCCCTTCCGCTCCCTAGGTTTGCCGTTGTTCAGCCCGCCAGCGCTGCCCGCTGTCGCAAACTACTTCCTCGTGCATTTCCTGTGCATGAAATGCACGTGGCTAATATTTTATCACGTTTGTACAAGGCGACTGATATGACGCCACAACCGTCGCGTCGTTCGGGTGGCGTAGACGCGGCCGCTGTTAACCGCCGGATCGGCGATTGTCATCATAGTCGAATTGCGCTTATCGCGTTATTGGTTTGAACCTGCAAGTCATTTACGGCGAGAATTTGATGGACTGGCAGCCTTTATGACGCGTCGCCGCGCGCGCTGCTGGCGGTCGCGGCGCGAAGCTGTGCAGATGGCATTGACGGTCGCCCCTGCATCGCGTGGGGTTTAACGCTTTCTTCGTTTTTTTGTTGTTAACGAGAATGGACTAAAACGCCGTCGTTTTAACATATTGAGGCGATACTGCATGCAATTCTCAGCACGCAAAGAATTCCATCTAGGTTTGGACTGGAAAATATTTAATATTGTAAGAAATTAATGAATTTCTCGTAAATAAACTAGGAATTTTAAAGGGGATTATTGTTTGAACGTTTTAAAATGAGGTCTAAAATAGTGGACTCGGCATCGAATTTTAATGCAGAACTTGCCATCCACTTTTTACGCAAAGGACGCCGAATGAAATAAGTGCAAATTACAGGTGACTTACTGCTTTACGTAATATTTCGAAGGAAGGAAAAGAAACCACTGTGATTGAAATATGTCAGCCACTACATCATGTATGAAGTCACTTTTTTAATCTCGAATCAACGCACATTTACAAGACAGTCACTATGTCATTAGTCCCGCAAGTATAGTGAATGTTTTTGTGGAAGGAGGTGGCTGTGTCCCCCCCCCCTCGCTGCTGAGATCTGAGGCGGATTATCACGCTATCTTGCGGGGATTTCCCTCTTCAGGTATCTTCCTCAGCGGGTCACCGCTCCACCCGGCGCAAGCTCTAAGATGCCGCTCGGTCCCATTGGCGGATGCGGAGAAGGGGCCATGGCTCCCTCCAAAAATCCTAGTTTTCATTTGTTACCTTCCTTTATTTGACAAAATTAATTTAAATATTATTTTGGTAAAATTATGTAATTATTTAAACAATAATAGATTATAGTATGTATACACTAATAAAATAATGTACAATATAATAAATATGTTTATTATTTAACAAAAATCTGCTATTGCCGCCTCACAAAAATGATCGGCTAAATCCATATCTGGCTGGTCCCTCTATATGTGTGGTAGAGTAAGTGTGACAAGTAGGGACTGGAAAAATATGTAGAACGAGAGGTGTACATAAACGTGTACACTACATAAACGTGTATATATGTACATAAATAAGAATTGAAAATAGTAAGAAATGTAATAAATATGTAAAATCGGACAAAATATATAATATTTAAATACACTAATTAAATCACATTTACATAATACGAAATTACATTTATAAAAAAGTCCCAAACATATTTTAAAACGAATACAACCTTTCTTAAAAATCATTTGGAGATCTCATGTTCATACACACTTTGCCCTATGCAACTTTCCTGTCAGTAGTAGCTTCATCTATTGCTATCCAGAACTGTAATTTAGCAGCCAGACTATACCCAATGCACCCTACAAACTAGCACTATCTACGACTAGCAAACAATTACTGCAGCGTGTAGCATTCTCATCGAAGTGTTGCACATCGGCGATATCCCAAGTTACTTAGAAATTCAGGTTAAAGGTCAGGAAAAGTGACGTCAGTGATACTATTCACACCGAAAGGTAAAAATGATCTCAGTTGCCGTCGCGCAATTCCTGCTATCGAAATAACAGACGCAGGCGCACCGGACTTTGAGAATATAGGACCGCGTCTTCACGTTGCGTACCTCGAGGAGATAATAATGTAGCAATAATGCAGAAAAAGATCTTTCTTTATTATTATTATTATTATTATTATTATTATTATTATTATTATTATTATTATTATTATTATTATTATTATTATTAGAAACGATGTTTCTTAAAAATGCGCAATTACGTTAAAGAAAATTGATAGAATAAACATTTTCTTTTTGAAAATAGCAAAAATTGTAATATAGTACTACATATGTATAAATATGTTTCATAAATATTGGATATTGTGTTTCGACGGCGATGATTCTGTAAGATTACAATTTTGAGAACTATATGAAGAAAAACAAGAACATGTAATTACATAAAAATCCTGTCTCCAGTGATGAGAAGGACTAGGAATAGAAAGGCGAGAGCTCGCGCGGTCCGTGACCCGTCTGTGTGGAGGTCGGGCGTTCGCCTGGCGTTGATCGGAGTCTCTTTGCGGGAGCTGCCGTGGATGCGGGGGCGGGCGGCGCCGAATCAATCACTGGCCGCCCGGGCGAGGCACCTGCGCGTCGGCGGCGCGGAGGCTGGGCGGGGGCGGCTCCCGGGGGCTGCCGCACGGAGCCGAGCTCTCTCGCGGCGCGCCCTCGCGACGAGCAGTCGAACCAACGGGCAAGACGGTTGCCGCTTCTCTTTCTCTCGCTTCTAAATCTTTCTATTTCCCCCCAAGGTGATGCAGCGCAGAACCACTCCCAGTGCAAAGAAAGACAAGTTGACTGTTGGGACTGTTGTACCCAAGGTGGCGGGTTCAAACCCGATCGAAGCCGTGGTTTTTTAAGGGCGAAAAAATCCTTCGTACGCCTTTCTTCGGAGGGGAAGTAAAGCCGGCCGTCCCATGTTCGTAGATTTACTTGCATGTAAAAGATCCTCAAGCCTAAATGACGCCTCTGAGCTAAATTCAAATCGCCTGTTTCTCGCCCAAGAAATACCTACTTTCTCTGCTATATGAAAGGAGCGTATCGAAATTTGCGTGGTCAGACGGAAGAGCGGGCCTGATGGCCCGAGTCTCGCCACGTAAAATAAGGCAAATTCAATTCAATTCAAAGTTGAAATAGACGTTGAGAACGCGCTAGCAGGAACCGAGCCGGATGCTCCAAGCATTTCGAAGTACAAAGTTTAAAAGCAACAAAGAGAACAAACAGCTTTAATTCCTCGAATTGTCAGGAAAATGGCAAGATTAAGAGACTCAATTTTTTTCTTGTATTCTTCTTCTCTAAAATCAATCTACTCCCATTTAGAATAACTGTATTCTTCGTATGTTTCCTTCTGATACCGAGTTCCCTAAATGATTAAAAGTAATGATTTTTTCAAGCGCTCATTAAATGAGTCGTCTCTTAATTTTCTTTTATTTTTCTTAACGTTTGCTATTTCTGCAGAAGTAACATACTTATTTGACTGCCAGAAAAGTTATAGCACGGAAAAGCAAGTACCCGGCAGCAAGAAGCAGTAATGAAACCCACGTCAGGTGCAATAGTGGTAGGAGCCACAGCGAAGAAGCGCCCTCTGTGAAACGCTACGGGGCAGTGCGGGGGGTGGGGGCGTCTATCGCTCATCAATCACCGCGTATCTGTGCCATTAGCGCTCGTCACCGGCTGGCGATCGATCACCGACACCCGGCCGCACGCGCTCGTATTTCAGGATTCAATTCACGCGCCCCCGCAAATACAGCAATTAACATAACGCGCTCCCCTCTCCCCCGCACGCCTTAGCAGCTCGCACCCGCCTGGGCAGGGTAGGGGCAACCATAGAGCATGTACGCATAGGCTTCCGCGGCTCGAGTTCATTATTTCTAGGCGTCACCCGGACAGTCTATAAGTAACCACAGACTATCTTTGTGCCGTACTTCCGTTCCTCGCCGGCCTGGGCGACACCTTCTTGCCGCCTGTTCACGCTGACCTAAACTACGTCTTGTGGGATTTTTCGCAGGTTTAGATTTCAGATTTATTTAGTCAAAAATCAGTAAAAAATTATACGTGACGTATAAGTGTGAAGAGAATCTGCGCACGTTTTCTTGAGTTCCAGAATCCCTTCCCGTCATTTTAATTATAAGTAGTTGAAGGATGAGTAAATGTTGAATGAATAAATAAAAATAAAATTGAAAAAGTGCGAGATTAGCAACATTTGGAAAACTAGACATTTTCGTTTCTGAGATATAGAAACTTATTTGCATCGGTAAACGAATTGCAGGTACGATTTTTCTGCATTGCTAACAAAATAGTGTAACGTATTAGCCAGCGTGCCTCATGGCATCTATTTGAGGCACGCTGGCTAATACGTTACAATAGTAACTCGCCTTTTCCTCTACTCCTACCATTACAAGGAAAAGGAGAGTTCAACCAAACGTACGCATAGAGAAGATGCATTTACGTGCAGAAGGGGAAACAAGGGGAAAACAAGGGGAAATGTCAACATTTGCTCAATGTATCAAGGAAACTGAACAAAAACTTGATAGAGATGGTTCGCATTGACCGGATGTTGACGTACATTATTTGTTACAAGCATATTAAGTCTTTAAAAACAGTATACAATACAAGTGGCAACGAATTCATTATATATCACTGTTTTGTTAAAATAAACATTATTTTTTCCTTTTGATGATTAGTATAGTCTCTAATTGTATAGAAACAGTGATGCAGCAAACAAGATTTCACTTTTAACTTACATTTCTGCACCGATTTCAATTGTTCAATGTCGTCTAGCAATGCGTTGTAAAGTAACGTTCCTTCCCTGAGTACGTCCCACATTGAGGCACCGCCCTAACTGGACGAACTCCAAGCTGGTTTCCTGACATGTAGTATACTGTAACGTATTAGCCAGCGTGCCTCATGGCATCTATTTGGGGACGCTTGGGATGATACTCACCACGACCACAGACACAGGAGCTTCGGTATAACAAATATATTTATTAAACAAAAAAACAAAACAAATATATACACTGAATAATCTACTTAAACCCTAGCTTCTCAAACCTACTATCCCCTGATCCTGGACGATCCAAAAACCCGATTAAATATGTTTGATTGTGGCATTCGCCCACTCCTACTTTGAAGCGCCACCAAACCTAGCTTCTGACCGGATTCACGCTGGACACAAAGTCCTTCTGGCGCACCAAACCGGCTGGTTAGCCTCGCATCGCCAGGACGAATCTTATCCGAATGAGAAATCCCGGCGTGAATCGTGCACTCAACCACTCCTCACCTCCGGAGCACGCACCACAGCATCGCTCCCCTGACCGCATCACCCAAGGACCTAAATCCGCAGGCTTCGTCAACAATACTCCACCCCGAGCCCTGGCCGCATATGCCACCGTCACCGCCAAGTTTGCACACGCACGAGGTTTCTCACCACCGCTCCAGAACCTGCCTACTGGCTCTACCACTCTGTTTATAAATAGGCGAGGCCCCACGGACCTACTACGTCACGCCATCCCCCTCGCTTGTTAAACAGCTTGAAAAGCTTCTATAAGCCGCGAAGACACCCAAAGCCTGTGTCTCCCGTCTCCCGTTCTTCCCTTACGGAAAAAACCCTTACTTCCTGTGGCGAAGACTAATCCCAA
>BOPP01000134.1:843364-882815 GCA_017312745.1 Gryllus bimaculatus
ATCCACATGTCCTAAAAATGCTTTGCGTACAAATTCTCACGTATGCAAAACCTCCTATGCTCGTAGTTTCTCTTGCGTATTACATTATACTAGTCGATTACTTCGACTCATTTTACAACTCCATTATAAGGGTTATCGGGACCCAAAAACTTTATGATATTGGTTGAAGGCTTAATCATTATAAATAGTTTATTAAGAAATAATATTTTATAAACATATATAAATGAGGTGTAATAGTAAAATAATTTTTTAAAACCATATTTCAAATAATTAATCATGTCTAATCAGATTATTCCAAATAGCAAGCTGATTTTACTGGAGTAAACTATTTTTTTTTTTTTAATTTTTTTTTTTCTTTTCCCACAGAATTGTCAGTGTTGCGTATATTTTATATATACTTATAATTCTAGAGAAACCACTGCTTGGATCTTCACATACTCTCCTCGGGCTGGATGGAAGTATACTAGGCTCAAACTTTAATTTAAATGAATCAATTATATTACACGCCAATCATAGTATCCATTCTTAATTCTTCATTCCATCAATTTGTTCATCTATTCTGTTTTCACTAACAATATGGTCGTAAGATCCATTTGCTGTTTTTTGTCGAAAAATCATTCATTCGCCATATTTTTCCTCCACCTTGTATAAATTCTCTCTCGAGCGGTGACTTTAGAGCGCAACAAAGTCGGAATCGAAGCGCCCCGCCCGGCGACTAGTAACCGCGACGCGTGCGCTTCTCACGCTGCCCGCGCGGCCGCAACTCCTTGTGGGCAGGATAAGATTTTGATTAGCGCGGCCGTGTTGAGGAGGAGGAGGGGTCGCCAGCCTTGGATTGCGCCGCCTCGCGCCGCCCATAGATGTTGCGCCGGCCGCCCGACACGCGACCTCCAACCGCCACCGCACCGCACCCCACCGCACCGACACCGTTTCGCACACCGCTCCGCACACCGCTCCGCACACCCGCTCCGCACACCGTCCGCCACACCGCCCGCACACCGCCTCCGCACACCGCTCCCGCACACCGCTCCGCACACCGCTCCGCACACCGCTCCGCACACCGCCTCCTCACACCCTCCGCAAACACCGCTCCGCACACCGCTCCCACACCGCTCCCACACCGCTCCGCACACCGCTCCGCACACCGCTCCACACCCTCCGCACACCCTCCGCACCCACCGCTCCGCACACCGCTCCGCCACCGCTCCGCACACCGCTCCGCACACCCTCCCGCACACCGCTCCGGCCACACCGCTCCGCACACCGCTCCGCACACCGCTCCGCACACCGCTCCGCACACCGCTCCCCACACCGCTCCGCACATCGCTCCGGCCACACCGCTCCACACCGCTCCCACACCCCTCCGCACACCGCTCCGCACACCGCCTCCGCACATCGCACCGCACCGCATCGCACTGCCTCCGCTCCGCGCACCCATATGGTACAAGTTTCGAAAATTTGTACATACCTTTTTCAAATTGTCTCTAAGGAAACAATTTCATGAGGAAAAATCTCTATCTTGAATAGTTTTTGTAGCGAGACCCTAAAAATGTGACTTCTCCAGTTTTCAGAAAAAACAATTTTAACTAGCATGGGCCTTTGCACTTTCTCTTAAGCATTCTGAAGACTATCCAACAACGAAATTATAATAAAAATCTTGGCGCCATTTTTTTCAAATTTTAAGATTTCCAAGGGCTTCATTGGAACGTACCCCTAAAATTAAAATGTCCGGGTTCAAGCTTCAAGGCGGCGACATCGCAAATGGATCAGGGTGTATATCAATTTTGAAAAATCGGCCTAACATAGCCCTAGCTTGTCAAAAGACATACTGACAGACTTTTGCTGTCAAATTTTTCGATATCAACAACCCAACTAACGGGATTCGTACACCACTGTAGAGGATTTTTGTATATTTGTGCTTCTTTAGGAGTTAAAGATTAACAGTTCCATTGAAACTTATTATTATAATAATCATTCTTTATTTTGAAGGTCAAAGCAGCTTACACTGGCATAAGACATTACGAGCAGATAAAGGCTTCAATTACTGCTCTAAAGCAACCAAAATATCATTCAGCGTTAGCTCACTTAAGATACACTAGTTAACACTCATATAACACTCGCTGACGATCGTGGTGAACCGAAGAGAGCATTGACTCCCGTGGTATAGCAGCCATCGCGTAGTCACTATCCGTTCGCAGCTGTCTGCCACCCTCCTTTCCTGGCGTTCCTCAGGTCTGCTCACACACGGAATATTCCATTCGAATACAATAATAAATATTTGTTATGTTACACACTCTTTAAAAAAATTTTTCATAGAATCAGCATCTCCATTTTTAATTATATTTTCTTCACTGTTATACACAAACTTATTCTGAAGGAAACACGACTTTCGATTGAATACAGCCAAGGCCACATTAATTCCTTCGTGAATAATTTCCTCATGAAAATTACTCACGATATTGTCATAAGCAAGTTTTATCAGGGCATAAAAGTTTCATTCCATTGGGACAAAATTTCTAAAGAAAGGCATATAACATTGACTTTCACAGAACTAACCCTTTCAACCCTCCATAAACATGGCCTCTCTTAACATTCCTCACTCTCGGAGATTTTTTTCCTAAAGACGCGTACAAACTCCCTGAGCCCAGATCTGACAGTCGGCAAACTAAGAAGAAATAAAATAATGTGTCACGATGACTTACAACACCGACTACATAGAACAATTCCAAGAAACGAGAAAAGTTTTTTTTTGCCTTGCTATAACCATTTCTGTAAACATAAATTTCATAATTCACACTGTCCTTAACTCGTACTTTTCGTAGAGAACAAAAAAGAAGAAACGATGGGAAAAACATTCACAAAGCATTTGCGATGCTCCACAATTATATGACTTCCATTAGATTGTTTGACATTAGATTGTAATTAACTCATTCAATAATAGAGTGTTTAGTAGAAAGGAATTACACTCAACCGAACACATGAATAAGAAATTCATTTTAGAAAACCAAACCAGTTTGAATGCTTGGCTGTTGCATTTGATGAGAAATTTCTGTTAAAGAGGTAGTGTCGAGGCAAATGCTGAGTGTAAATATATAATACGTTTTATAATGATAAAACACAAATTCCTGAAAAAGAACATGTAAGAATCATGACATCACATTCGAGGGGGGATTTTGGGGAGAGGGAATTTGAAAACTACGGCCAACATTTCATTGTAGGAGTACATTAGTTTATTAGACATTAGTATTAACAATTACTTTCATCTATGGCACGCAATACGAAGGTGTATCTGAATATTTCTCAAGACTTACCCAAACTTGGTAGGGCAAAAATTACATACAGTTAAAAAAGTAATAAAAGCAAATTCCTTCTGTCTCTCTTTCTTTTTGTTTATTTTCTTTTTTCTTTTCTTTCAGCAAGCTTCTTTAAATGTACTGTTTACGCGGAATGTCAATGCCTACAAGTTCGTGGTGACTTAAGATAGCAACTTGCTGTATCATGGATTCGCCAGGTGTTCCCAATGATTAATTGGTTTCTTTCGAGCTCGTAAAATGCTAAGGTAATTGTTTCCGTTCATACATGTTATATTCCACGGTGCAACTTCCTCACTGCAACACTAGGTGAAGTGACGAGCTACATGTCATCTTGCGTGGTTTCCCAACCTGGTATCTCCGCCAGGGGTTCCGCTCCAAAACTAAGCTCTTGACATGTGTAGTGGCACATATGAGTGTAAGTAAGGGGACAGAATATCAAGAAAAAGGAAGGAAAGGTCGTGGCCCGTTTGTTCGGGTACTGCTCCGGCATTCGCCGGATGATCGGAGAAACCACGGAATACTACCAATCATTGTGACTGACCGCTAGAACTCGACCTATTAGCTACGTTGCTAGCGTCGAAACTCCGCCCCCTGGAGTTGTCAGAGTCTCCGTAGTGGCAACGTGTATCTACCGGTGGCGGATTGTAGTTTTCTCCGTGGAAGCATGGGGCTGAGGGGCCGGAACTGGGCAATTAGAGGCGGCGGCTGGATCAATTGCCCGGAAGTGGAGCGCGGCGCCTCGGCGGCCTGCGCCTCGACTGGCTTCGGCGCTCGACCGGCCGGCGCCTGGCCCAGCGCCCCCGCGCTGCTCCTCCTTCATTGGTTACTTGCTGCATCTGGGCGCGCCAACTGCTAAGGTTAGTCGTCACGTAAATGCAGTTCTTGGATTTTTTTCGGAAGGTGGCGTTAATTATCTCCCGCCGAACGGTGAGATCGGCGCCAAACTACGCGTCGACTTGCGAGATTTTTCCTAACGA
Source organism: Gryllus bimaculatus (assembly GCA_017312745.1). Lineage (NCBI taxonomy): Eukaryota > Metazoa > Arthropoda > Insecta > Orthoptera > Gryllidae > Gryllus > Gryllus bimaculatus. The sequence continues at coordinate 847,656 of BOPP01000134.1, forward strand.
GGTACCTTCCGCCAGCGGGGCACCACCCACCCCGGGACAAACTCTAAGCTCCCTATCGGTCTCACGGTATGTGTGGTAGTGTAGTGCATGTTAGTGTAAGTGTGAAGGAAAGGACAAGGAAGAGGAAGGAAAGACCGCGCGGTTCGTGACCCGTTTGTTATGGTTCTGCTCCGGAATTCGCCTGGTGGTCATCGGAGAAACCAGAAACACCTAAGATCAGCTGGCCGCCAAAATGCTGGATTCGATCTAAATATGTAGCTAGTGTCGAAAATCCTGGCACTGTCGCAGCTAGATCCTTAGGATCTCCCGGTCAGAGGAAGTACAATGAGGTCAGTCGATGTCCTGAGCCACCTCAGCTAAGGTCTCGAAGGAAGGAAGGTAAGGTGCGGCGCTCTTAATTATAATTATTGCTTTCAGTCAACGTTTGTTCACGAATAAAACATTGCAGACCACTGGAAGAATCTCCAAAAAATAGTCTAATTAGAATTTGCTTACGAAATGCACGGGATTCTTCTGAATATTCCCGTCTTTTTTCTTCTCATTTCCGAGGAAGCCGTTTCTTAAAACTAGTTTTGCAGAAAGCTCCACACAGGTTACATTGCGAGTACAACCAAAGTCGGCAACATTAGAGGAGAGACAAAGTAAGATCACCGAATCAGCCAGATGAAGCCTTCACGCCGTCTGTTTGTACAGGAAACAATCGGAAACAAAAGAATTGCGTGCAACTTTCGACGCGATTACCTCTAATAAAGTATTTTGCATTTGAGCAGCGCTGATGTAGAGGCCGCTCAAAATTCACAACGGTTACCGGTGTTTGATATCCCGTTCCCCCCAGGAGCCCCTCAGTTGGGCAAAATGGCGCCTCGGCGTCCATTTGACTGGCGTCAGCATTGCGCGTCCCGCAGAGAAATCGGCGGGAGAGCTGCAGGCAGTGATTTCCACGAGTCGCGCCGCGCCGCGCCGCGCCGGGTTCCTTCTTTTCGCGAGTCGCCGCCAGGCGCCGCGTGGAACAGAGCGGTTCTATGGAAGCGCCTTCCATAATTAGCAGCTACTTAGCGGCTTCGTGGCGACGCCGCTTCGCTGGAAAGCTCCCGCCCTCGCCTTGCTCTCTGCGATCGACTAGCCTCCCCACCTTTCCCACTCACTCGCCTCCCATTCGCACCTCTCTCACCCTCTCGCCTTCCCACCTTCCTCAACGTTTTGCCTCGACTTCCCACCTTCTCCACCCACTCGCCCCGCCTTCCCACGTTCCCCACCGTCTTGACCCGCCTTTCCACCTTCTACCCCACCCATTCGCCTCGCCTTCCCACCTTCTTCCCCACACCCTCGCCTCGCCTTCCCACCTTCCCCACCCCCTCGCCTCGCCTCACCTCACCTTATCTTCCCACTTTCCCCACCGTCTTATCTCGCCTTCCCAACCCACTCGCCTCGCCATCCCACCTTCCTCACCCGCGCGGGTCCGACCATGGAGGTAGGATGGTTCCTTACTCCTTGCTTCTTGTGGTTGCTTCCTGCTCCTTGCCGCGGTGATAGGTATTCGTTATCCGTACTCGCCCATTTCTCCAATCCTTCATTCTTGTCCGCACTTCACGTCCATTCTTCTTTGGCCTCTTCTCGCTCGCTCCTCGTCCGTTTCTCGTACCTTTCCGGTTCGTTCCTTCGCAACCCGCACTTCCTCGCCTGCTTTACGCCGCCGCCTCCCAGCTCGCCCTTTCTCTTTTTCTCCCTTCCCGCCCTTTCCCAGAAACGTCTCTCACTTTCGATCCCTTTCGTTCCCTTTATGCCGATTCTCCCCGAACCGCATTCAACTCGCATGTTCCTCTTGACTCGCTCTCTTGCGAAAGCACTCGCGGTTCCTCGTGCTCCCACTGCCACCCAATACCTACCCCTTTCCCCACCTGCCCCACCCTACGAAGTTCCTTCCCACCCCCCGCGCCGACGCGAAAGCATACTAGTGCGCGGGAAGCCCCTGTGGGCGCCTGCAGGGCGGAGGCTTCGCCGCTCGCGATGGAAGAACAAAGGCGCATGTTTCGACCCTTGCTAGCCCATTCATGTCCGCCGCCCCCTCTCCACCATTGCGCTCGCCAACTCTAGGTTCCAGGGACTGACCTTTGGCTCCCACAGCCCGCTATGGGATATCGGCCATGGCGATGCGCCGTGGAAAGCGAGCACGCTAACCAACGGACTGCCGAGGGCCTCACGTTCCAGGTACTCCGTCATGCAATTATTATGCAAAAAACATGTCATATCCAAGTTCACGGTCACTGGTCAGGAAAAGTTCTTTTCTAACCCTATCTACCTTCTTCATAAGAGGTCAGTACATTGAATTTCCTATATTGTTGATTTATTCTGTGAACCCGGTTTGTTAAAATATTGTATCTCACAAGAGCTTCGAAACGAATATTACTCTTATTAAGGGATTTAATTGACCTTTCTGCGCATGTTAGAACGAGGAAACGAAGGAATAAGAAAAAATATTTTGTTACAGAAAACAAGACTTGAAATTTGAATGAATCATATTTAAAAAAATATTTACTGCCTTGCAAACGATTCGTTCATTGCCTCAGCACGTTATTTCCCAGTCCTGTACAGTTCAGCACGCTTGCGAGTGTTTGCGGCGTTAAACGACAACGTTATGTCGTGATAATTGTTACGCAAACTCGGAACTATGCACCTATCGCAGGCACAACCATTCCCCTCTGACTCCGGTAACGACGCATTAGGTTTAGTTCCGCCGCGCCGCGAGCGTGAATCGATTCTCGGAATGGGAAGAGCGGTTCCCGGAATGCTTGCCGCCACCCCCACCCGCGCGCTCCCGACGCTTTCGCACTGGGTGAGGCGGCTCAGGGCATCAACTGATGTCGCTGCAGTGCCTCCGATCGGGAAGTCCTGGGTTCGTGTCCCGACAGTGGCAACATTTTCGAGACTAAATTGTCAGCAAGGTCGAATGCATTCGCTGTCTGGACGGCTGCTCTGATCGGTAGTTTTCCCTGGTTTCTCCTATCAATGCCAGGCGAATGCCGGAGCACTACCCTATGAATCTGGCCACGGACCTCGTGCGATCTTCCCTTCTTCTTCCTTGTCGTCAGCCATTACTTACAGGCACATACACTAACATGCGCTGCACTACCACACATGCCGATACACCGGTCAGGAGCTTAGATAGGCCGGCGCCGGATCTCGCATTCCAGCTGGGGAAGATCACTGCCACAGTGCGAGGAAAAACGTGCACTACACTTACGTGACTATTGACCTCGGTAGTTGACGCGTCCGGAATCACTAACAACTAACCAATCGACGATTCGCACGCTCGCTCTCCCCAGCCACCTGCCCCCAATCACATCAGTCGTTCCTCTTCGGTCAGTTTCCTTGTATCTCCTTTCTGCTCCTCCCGCACGTCCTGCAATCCGTGTTCTTGCTTGTCTTCCTAGCCACTCATTTCCCCTGTCCCCATCTCCTTTTTGATCATAGCCTCTGCTTCTGATCTTGGCCACCTGTCGGAGTATCTTCTTTTTACTTTACTTCCTGGTGCTCTCTCTTTCCCTATTTCATCCCACCTTCCGTACGTGCCATCCCCTCTTCAAGACCCCTTTTCTTCTCACATCTCATCGTCTTTTCTACAAATTTTCCGTGCAATACTTCCCGCGCGCTTATCACGCGTCTCATCTCCGTGCATCTCACTGCATCTCCTTCTCCCAGTGAGTCGGTATGTCCTCATCATGTGTCTTATGCCCTCTACTCCGAGACATCTTTCTCTTCTTGTCATCTTCCAGTCCATTCAACATTTCCTACTGTTTCCGTTTCATCTCTTTCCGCCTTCCTTTGTTTCGCCGACTCGTCTGTTCCCACCTGGCTCGTTTTGGAACGTCTAATTATAGCTCCCTCCATCTCGACCCTCTGTTCTACGTGCCCCCCTCCACTTATTTTCGGCGCCGTTCCTACCACTCACCCATCGTTCGGATCTGCGACTGTTCTGCCCCACCCTCCAGATCTCTCCCATCCACCTGCAATCAATCGTTTTTTCCTCTCCCACCCCCCACAAATGCCGATTTACGCCTTACTCCGCCTCCATCTTATTCTGGGTTTCCCTCCGCATTTGTGTGTGCTCCACCCCCGCTCCCCACCTCTCGTCGCCGGCCCGCCGCCGGCCCCGTCAACGCCCGGGATGCGAAGCGAGCGGTGAACGCGCGCGCGCGGACGTGCCATATTAATTGCGATTATTGGTGATTAATTACGGTAGCCATGGCTACACTAACCATTAAATGGAGGAGTGGGCGCGCGGGCGGAGCTAATCGCGTTGGGGTCATTACGTCGAGTGTCAGCGAACGGCTTTTTGCCTCGCGGCAGTGGCGCCAGCGGCGGCGGACGCGCGCACTCGCGCTCACTCGCACTCGGCGCCTCTGCAATCGCGCGGTGTTTGGTGTCGATAACGGCACAGGAAACAAGTATTGTTGCGCCGTATCATCGAAGAAGCGAAACTTACAATATTTGTAGGGTGAATGCACTAAATATAGTCAATTAATACGTTTAAAAAAGAAATATCTAGCTAACATACGCAGAAAGTGTGAACAGATTTGAATATAGAGAATAAATGGTACAATGTTAATCAAGGAAACGTACTCTTTGCCAGAGGTGTGTGAACGATCTATTGTTTTTTGAGAGATCGCTATGAATTTCGACTACTGTCATTGCGCATTGTCAGCGGTTCGTACAGAAATGTAGCGATTTGAATTCGAAAGAAGTTTGAGTAAGGATGATAGTAACAGAACGAAGTATTAATTATGTTTATAATGCACATTTATCGTCCCTGAATACATTTTTCACAATTTTAAAAATATCAATTCAGACATGTTGGTGCGTATTCTGGTAATCGAAGGCATCAGTGTCGATACCGCATCGCCTCCACTGACAGGCCTGTCAGTAAGGAGCCTCATTGGCGCTTTAGTTACCTTACGTCACGTCCGCGCCATGCGAATGCAATGAGCAAATGAAAAAGAAGGCTTAATGAAAAGTAAATATGAAAAATGAACAATGATGGCTGTTTCAGCGAGGTTTATCTTAGCCCATTAATTTCAATCCTCTACTTGAAGCTCTTTTGTAGTTTTTGTGTTAAGAACATATGTCATTTCTTTATTTAGTAGTCTTTCTGGCCTTCGACTATCGTCAAACTCCAATCTTCACACTTCCCTTCGTGATTGATTGTTTTGTAATCAATTACTTAGGAAACATGTGAATACATCATGGCTTCACGCGAGTACTTTGTAAACTACGTAATTGGTTTTTGCAACAAACATTTCTTTACATTCGTTCATATGGTAATTGTTGTACAACTCTCAATTGTTGACTCTTTTGAATAGCTTGTTTCTATGTGATATTTTAATCAGTTTAAATTTTATCATCTTTCATCGATATTGTACTTTGATATGAGCCCCGCTTCTATACTATATCCTTTGGTATTAACTCTGAATTCCCATAAAGCAAACTTCTTGTTGGTAGCTGCGAATCAAATGCGCATCAAGAGGATGTGGCATTATGGGAATTTACCTTTTGCAGGGCACTACAGGTCGGCGATTCTACTTTGATTAATCGTAGCCTTAGAGCGGGACGTTCTCCAGAAAAACCTCTTTCCAGTTCACGCGGTAGAAGTCACATGTTGGCCTCTAACGTGCGTGATACGGTTGCGCGTCAACTTCCAAATGCCTGATCAAAATATCCAGTCGTCGCATCCAGTAAACTGGAACATGTCGCGTGGCAGTTCGTGCAAGCGCCACGTGTGGCGTTCCGGGTTATCACGTTACCCAAACGGCTCGGCGCTCTGGGCTGCTGATAAACGAGACTTTGAAACAGTGGCGAGTGCGCAGGCGTGTATTCATCGTGCTGCGTTATTTATCCCGCATTGACTTGCATTGGGGGTGGCGGTGGTTGCGGGAAGGGGGGGGGGCGCGTTGGCGAGCTGCAAACCGCCAATTACGCGCGCCCCGAGGGCGTGAAATTGAATTCTTCTGTGACGCGCCCGGGACCGCCCGCGGCCGCCCGCGATTCGGCGGCCCTGTCGCAGGCAGCTCGGCGGTCCAGCGCGTAAATCAATGTGTTTGAATTCTCGATGTTTGGCGACAGCGGTGTTTGTTCGTATTGGTACTTGACGTTCATTCTTGACCGTGTCGATACTTACAAGGAAGACGCTTGTTGACATCGGTACGTCAGTGTCGCCAGCCCGGACATGGCCGCTCGATTTGCAAGCGCTTTGTAGGGTTTTCCAACCGGCGGCACGCTCTGACATTTTTGGAGCTTGCGAATGGTTCTGTTGGGCGAAAATGAAGGTCCCTTCAACCCGTGTCGGACGAGAACATGGTGGAAACACGGCGTGCGTTTACTACGCGCACCCTCCCTATATTATACCCCTTTAAAAGATAAGTTTAGATTGAAGGTAATTAAGTGAATTCAGAAATGCGCAATCATCCCAATGTGTTTGTTTCACTGCATCATGCATTTTTCAGAATGATATCAAGCATGGTTCCACCCCCCCTCCCATTGCGTATCAGAGCAGTTGGGTAATCTGCCGAGATTAACAATACAGGGAAGTCAGGTGTCGATCGCCGAGTAATGAAAACGTGACCTGTAACCATATTGAATGTTTTAGTTGTGGCCCCTGAAAGCCTTTCAAGTTGGATAACCCTGCTCTATTGGAATCGTTAGAGACTTTTTGCTACTAAGCATATACTTTTGCCAGCGTCTTAGCTATAATTCTTTCGAATGCAACTAGCCCTGCGCATGCGCAGAAGTTTAAAAGTAGAATACGCACAGATGCTGCGATTTTAAGAGCATTATATTGATATTTTTTGGAAACGTAGGTAATCAAAATCCACCGCCTACTCGTGATAAACCTGCCACAATAAAAAATGCATCGCGCCGGAGAAACCCGTGATGTGGGGGAGGGGGCGATGGCTGGTGTCGGCGGCGGGGCGCGTGGCGAGCCATCTGCCGTGCGGCGCGGGAACTGGCGCGCCTGCTTCCGCCCGCCGCCACAGAGCGCTCCCGCGGCGCCAGCACGCACGCGCGCACCCGGAAGCGGCCGCAGCCTCCTACCGTCACTGTCAGATAGTGGGGAGTTTGTGCCACCTCGAACGTTAAAGCACTATCGATCTTGTGCTCATGCGCAGTTGAAGTTTCGCACCACTTGAGTGCATTTGCGCATGCGCAGAAGATCGATTGTTGTGACGCTATGGCGTGCACGAACTCCCTATTACGGAGTTTTTGCACTCTCGAACGTTAAAGCAATCGAAAGCCCTATCGATCTTTTGTGCATGAGGGAACAAGTATCCTCTGGATTAGTGCTTACCATGAAAACTGTTGTTGAAATAAAAGATACAATTTACTAAGAAATGAACACACGAGAATATATGAAAGCACAGCACATTAGAAGATCGCGTCTCTCAATTGATTAAAGATATCTAAGCCTGCCACTCACAGATACATTGAGTGTACTCTGGTGTTAATTATTCCACATCAACATGTTAAATGTTAAACATATACATGTTGAGTATCGCAATATAACTGTATAACATCATTAACATTGCTTTTACGTTTGTTAACATGTCGCCAGCGTGTTTATTGATAAGGACGAGGATTGAGAAATGCATAGTATTTGTATGGTATGAATTTTTAATATTTTAATATTTTCTGGAATCGACTATACTGACATCGCGTTTGTGCCATCGTCTTTTGGCTACGTCCCCGGAGCAGGTCAACATAACCACTATCTCATTCTATGTCGCATTTTCTAATCTTGTATTTCACATTAAAAAAATCCGTGAATTTTCGCCTTCGTAACCTCCAACAAGTACAATGTTTACTCTTCCCAACCTTTCATTTCACTTAAATACAGAACCCCTTCTACTCTCTTGTTCACTTTCCCTGTTGAGTCGGGAATTTATTGATTCATTTATTGTAGGGCATTCAGCATTATAGTACTGCCTTTGGGCGCGAGCAGCTAGATATACGAGTACTATCTAAACTAGCTTCATTGTAGCTTCAGTCCGTAACTTCACTTAAACACATCCGCCCACTGACTCACCAAGCGCCGATAGTCCCGAACGTAACGCCCTCAGTCACACCCAGGGTCGGCGTCTCGTCAGCAGACAGCTAAACGTGACTCCACACAGCTCTGACGTCGATTCACTTTTAGTTTGGTGATTCACAGCATTCCTGACGTTCGCAAACTTGCGTTTCATAGAACTTGCGTTCATCGCTGTCATTATTCCAAAACCTTATAGAGTTGAAATCTTAATTAATTTTTATCTAAATTTAAAGACATACAGAATGTACCTGATAATAATCGCTTTGCTACCCAAGTTTCGCCTTTCGTTACAGAACGCAGATAATGGTAAACACAATCTATAACGAAGTTTGTAGCTGCTTGTTGTGTTCTCTTGAAAGGGTAGTGTCTCTCCGGGCCAGGGGGTGTTTGGTGGTCTGGCAACATCAGCAACGCGGCCAGTGCATCCAGGCGAGCGAGCTGGCGCGGGACCATACCTGCCCTCTCTCGCTGCCAGCCCGGCCTCCTTTGGTCTCTGGGAACCCCTCGCTGCGCCGCGCCGTTCGTCTCCTACCCTCTCTTGTCCGTCTCCCATATCGCACCTGCTGCCGCCCGCGCTCAACCCTGCTTCCGGAGTCCTGCGCGCCCACTTCTCTTCCTTTCCATATCTTCTCCTCAGACCCCGTCCCGCCTTCATCCCACGCCTCTGGCCATCCCCTGCTGTTACGCCGCTCCGCCCTGGGTCCATCCCCTTCGGGACTTCACCATTCCCAGCCCTGTCCCTCCGCCTCCAAGCGAATACGTCACGCGCCACGCCCCCGACGGCATCTCCCCGCTCCCAACACCGCCTCCGGATCTCCCCGCACATACCGGGAAAGGTGACTCAGGGCATCAACTGATATCACTGTCGTGCCTCTGACCGGGAGGTCTCAGGCTTTCACTCCCGATTTTCGGAAGATTTTCGACAGTAGCCAGATTGCTAGGTCGAGTTCATCGTTGTGGAGGAGAATTCTATCGACCGACTGATCTCTGATCGGTAGTTTTCAGTGGTTTCTTCGATCAACACGAGGCGAATGCCGGAGCAATGCCCTAACAAACGGGCCACGGACCGCGCGCGATCTTTCCTTCCTCTTCCTTGTCTTACCCTCCACAGTTACTCCAGTATGCACTATACTACCACACATGCTGGGAGACCAGTCAGGGGCTTAGTCCTTGTCCTGGTTGGGGCGGTGCTCCACTGGGCGGAGATACCTGATTGGGGGAACCCCACTAGTTAACGGTAGTTCGGCGGCGGATCTCGCCATCCACCGCCACCTCCTGAGCAAAACCATACACTATACCTACGGGATTAACGACCGCAGCAGTTGACGCGTCCGGAAACACGAGTTATTAATCAATCCCAGCACGTCTGGCCCGGCCTCCCGGCCAAGCGCAGTTGTCCACTCGCCCCTCCCGGCCCCGAGCCACCCAGCGCGTGGCCACGCTCATTTGTCTGCGCCGCGCCGCACTTGTCACCCGAGGCCGCTCACGTCAGAGCGCGGTGTGCATGCGCGGGGGCGGGGCAGCTGAGCGGACCCGGCGCCTTCGATCCGCACCGCATCGCCTCGGGCTTCTTCCAGTATGGCTCTGACACGACGGCCGAAACGTCAGCTCGATCGACTGAGTCGCGGCTCATCCCGGACAGCCAAGCATTAAATGACTCAGGCCGCGGAAGCTCACGACTCCTTCCGTTGTGCGGTGATGGGGCAACTGCCGCCCTCTCGAGCGCAGGGTCCGATGGGGGCGGGGAGCGGAGGCGACGGGGCGAGTCCGGCGCGGTGGGCGGTAGCGTCGCCCGGGGTCGATTAGAGCTATTAATAAGCGGCGCCCGCGCGGGGCGTGGGCGGTGGGCGGCGGGCGGCAGGTGTCGCGCGCAATCACCGCCCCAGCTCCGCAGGTGCGCCCCGCCGACAGCGCCGCGCGCCGCTCCTTTGTTCACACAGCTGCCAACGACGGCAGGGAATTGTGGAGTTAAAGAACTATAGCGCGGGCACAATACGAAATACAGCACGTATACTTTCACAAGATGGAAGGAGGGCAATTCCAAGGCAATTTTATGGTTAAACAAAGGCTACTATTCAAGTCTTTGGGAGATGATTAAGAGGATAGCTTCCAATGCTGACTGTGTAAATAAGCGGTGTAATAAATTAATAATAGTATTTGTATTAAATATAGTATTAATATAATAGTGTTTCTTATTTTCGTTTATAGCTTACTACATTTGTATTTTCTCGCGTTCTGCTTACGCAGAATAGAGAAAGTATTGTAAATTGTGTGAATTATAATGAGGTTTTGTTGACGTAATTACATGGAGACGACGTACTTTTCGCGTAATTTCTTCTCAATGTAAGAGCAATTTATTAAAAAAGTCTCAAAACAGGCCCAAAATTTTTGCTTGCTGCTAAATCATAAGCACAGTTTTCACCGAAATGTATATTCCTTGATCGATCTGATTGATGCTGCGGCCTCTTGAATTTGAAAAAGATGTTTTGATTGTGACAGTACTTTACATCATGCCTCAACAAGATCTTCACAATTTTCCAAAAACTGACTTCAATTTTTTTTAAACCCTCTATAAGATCATAGGTCACATCAAGAAATGGTGTTTGTTGCATTTTTTGTTGTTCTCCCTGAATCATCGAAAATGAGTGGTATTTGCGTAAATCAGGCAATCTTTAAACAATTAATTTCTCGAAAACGGCTCCATAAATTAAATTTTAAAGTTAACCTACATCGATGGAGTTTAAAACTTCTGAACAATTTGATAGTGGTTAAAGAAGGAAAATATAAAAGATCGATAGATTAATTTTAACCTACAAACATGACAAAGACGTTGCGGGAAAGCCAGCCAGTTGTTTTTTTTAAATTTTTTTAATACTTATTTTAGGTCGCTTTAGAAACAGCTAAAGTAATTTACAACAGAGATACGTTTTATAAATTGTAACAAACAGAAATATTAAATACAATAATTTCATCCATACCAGCAATGTTAAGATATTTTGAAATTGATTTGCAACCTTCAATTGAATGAAATATTTTATTTACATCGTTATTGTTCCCATGAGAGATCCTTAGATTTTTGATTCCTAAGCATTCAAGATTCATTCCTTCACAATGTAACGATAATCTCATAGTCGTGGGTGATGGTGATAATTAGCTTCGCAGCTGGGTCAGCGGCGGCGGCGGCTAGACGCAGTGGCCCCCTGGAGGCGCTCCGGAGGGACGTTGGCTGTGGCGGGCGGGGCGGGGAGGGAGCGCTGGGGATTGCGGAGCGGGAACGGAGAAATGAGGATTGCGCGGCGCGGGGGCGGTGGCGGCGGGGCGCGGCCCGGCGCACAGCTCCTCCGTTCGTTACTGCGCCACGGCGCGGCGCGGCGCCGGGCGGCGCCGGGCGTCTATGAATAATGCATGTGGGCAAATTGGATGCGGCGTGTGGGCTGCTTGGATGGCAGCCTCCGCCTCCGCCTGCGCCCCCGTTACAGGGAATTGATGATCACAAGGGAGCAGCGGAGCTGTACCTACAGTAAGCGCGCAATACCCTTGTAATTATCACTGTTTGGGCGGGGTTCGTGCCTTCGGTGGCCGGCGCCGGGCGCCGGGGACGGCGGGGGCGGGTGGGAAAAAAGCGCCGGCCAGAGCAACAAGTAGATGAGGCGCGCGGCGATGAAATATGCAGCAGGCGACGCTCGGAAACCGCGAAACAGCCGCCGCGCAGCCTCGCTGGCGCCGCTCGTGGCGCTGCCTGGCGACTCGACGCGGTGCTCCTGCGCCGGAAGACCTTCGGGGCGGGGAGGAACCGAGCTGCTCTCTGGCGCTGATTTTTGCAAGTCCTCGCCTCTGGGTGGTTTTGGGTTTGGCCTTATTTACGAGAGAGTGCTGGAGTAGTTCCTTGAAAACGAGAATGGAACAGCTGTGGGGTTTTGAGAGCTGATGGTCGTTGGGGAGGATTTCACGAATCATTCACATGTAAATTTTGTGTTGAACGGAGCCGCTGTCTGGTGGGGAATTCATATATTTTCTCAGATGAATCGTTTCCTTGCATTTCGCATACGTTTCAGCTCAATACTGGAAAAACACCTACAAAACGGCCAACAAACAGCTGGTTAAATCTTCCTTATCTATTATCTTGACATTTAATCAGAAGAGTAATGCATTAGTAATATCACTTGTACCAAATAGACCGGCATAGGTGGCTCAGGGCTTCAATTGTCTCTGCGGTGTCTAGAACCAGTAGGTTCTACGGTTCGAGTCAAGGCGAAGGTGGCAGGATTTTCGGTACTAGCGAAATTGCTGGCTCGAATTAGCCGCTGCCTGGAGGAAAATTCTAGATGTCAGCTATTTTGATCGATAGTTTTCCGTGGTTTCTCCGATCAACGCCACACGAATGCCGGAGCCTTGTCTTAACAAACGGGCTATGGACCACACGCGATATTTCCTTCCTCTTCCGTGTCCTGTCCTCACTCATCCTTACATACACACACTTGCACTTGCATTCATAACACATGCCGAAAAAAAAACAGTTGGGAGCTTGGAGCTTGTCGTGGTTGGAGCGGTGACCTGCTAGTGTAGGACGTCTGGTTGGGTAAACCCCTGGGTCGGTGTCGATCTTCCCATCATTCCAAAGGGAGAACACCGCCACCACCTGCGATAAAAATGACTTTCACTTACGGGACAAACGACCTTAGCTGTTGACGAGCTCAGAATCACTAATCAATCAGTACATCAAAGCTCTTTGATCTACGAACTCCGTTGTTTCTATTAGTACTTTGATAATTTCACGACCAAATGAATTTTTATGTTCCATAAAATAAGTGCTATTCGTCACTTCTTGATTGCAATGACTCCAGCAATAAATGGAAAAAGTCTTCATTTAATCGAGAAACCAAAAGCTTTCTAATGGAAATTGAGAAATACTCGGTTCAGGATGCTTGTGACGGCAAGCAATCAAAGACATCTTATTCTGTAGTATGGAAATAAAGAAGCATTGCAGTTTAGATCAGTAGAGAGTAGCCATTTAAATACTGCATTAAAATTGAAATTACTAAATTATGTCTTATGGTATCTACAATAAATGTACGCTTGTACGGTAGTGGTTTATATCCTTGTATCTCTGAGAATACCTGCTTAAATGCCTGTTCCTGACAGATGTGCGGAACGCAGGAGCACAGACGTGCTTTGTCGTACAGAAGTAAAATTTCTAGAATGGCGTGTCTGAAGGAAATGATCATTCAGGAGGTGGAGATTCTTGAGTTATGGTAGAGCTACAACTCCCGCGATCCTTTACACAATGGTTTCAAGAAACATCGAACAACCAAATAAATCTTTAGTCCGAAAATGCAATACTACTATGTAGACTTGGCTCTCGCTCTCTCTCTCTCTCTCTATCTCACATACACACTCTCACTCACGTTCGTTGTAATTAATGAAAGAAAGTTGTTCATATCGATATGATTTGTCAGAAAATGGACAGTACTTGACACATGTGAATAGGTATGCGATTGAATTCTTACTGTATCCATTCAGTACATTTTAGCTCTTTCGGCTCTGCATTCCTGGTTCTGCATAGTTTCATGTTCTCATTTTATATGTTTTTCACCCGCAAAGAAGCTTCCAAGTAAGTGTGGGGTTTTATTCTCTGCTGTTGGTACGCGTGCATCAAGTCTGGACATCGGTTAGTTCTTTGATGTTGCGTGGAAAATACATTTTACGTGAAAATAAACTTGTATTACTGAAGGAAACTTAAAAGCTTAAATACGGTGCATTATTCACTAGTGGTGTCGGCGTGTACGTGGAATCCCAGGCTAAATGCCTACGAAATTCTTTGGAGCGCCTCGTCACCACAAGAAGTCCGCAAAAGCGCTCGGGTGAAGGGTCATTAATTTTGAATTTAGATCGGCGCCGAGTCGCCCGTTAAGTGCGCTCAGGTTCCTTGCAATGGTGGAGGGGGGGGGGAGGCGGATCCGAAAGTCGATAAATGGAGATAAGGGCCCTTCGAGCTTCATTAACCCTTCAGCAGCGGGTTCTCCCTGCGATTAAGGAAACCTGCGGTGATGACAGGTTTCACGGCTCGGGCCAATATCTTAACATTTGACCCCGTCTTCCATTTTCATGCATTCTAACGTGGCTGAAAAGTATGAGTTTTCAGAAGTCTCAAAACGTCTGGTACAAATCGAACGGATCTGAGCAGCTCAGTTTCCTGATTTCTGTAAGGTTTGTAAACCCGTAAAAAAATCAGGAAGCTTGTTTTCGTAAATCCATAGTAGTGTCAGTTTGTGGGTATACTTCTTTCTGAATTCTCTCGAGGAACCGTAGGTCAATGCGTATGTACAGCGCTTTCTTTTTACCAAAATTCTAAAATATTTAGTGTACGAGTGAAAAGAAAGTTAACGTTATGTTGCGCCAGTTACTTCAATTAATTGAATTGATCAAGGAGGAAACACATTTATACATAACGTAAACCGTTGTATCTTTTTTTAAACTTCAAAACTCACACTGAGTGAGCGAAAATGAGTGCATTTTCGTACCTCTAAGGCCTCTGCGTCACGTGTTCGGATTGAAGAGCAGCCGACTCCAGAATGCCCAATCAGTAGGTGGCCACCGTCCAGGCAGTTTTCTGAGCTGGGAACGGGAATCTTCATTTCATGGTTTTCTTGTTGAAAATTCCGATACGTCTTTAAGTGTCGCTCAAAAAGAACCACCTGCTGTTTGATTCAGGTTTCCTTGATGTTCCCTCTGAACTATGTAACAGAGAAGTCCACAGAAAAAGAAAGTAAAATGTTGACTCTTCTGCAGTGTAAAATATGCTTCCATTAAAATAAACTCGCCTTTTTAGTTATTTACCATCTGGAAACTCTCTTCGAAGCGAAACTTTTAAACTGAATTAAGGATGCAAAATCTTGTTATTAAGCGGCGAAATTTTGCGCTGAAATTGTGAGCGCTGCTGCCTCGACCAGCACGGGCGATTCCTGAGATTCTTCCTAACTACTTCGTTGCTTTAATTCGCGGCGCATTTTTCGCTCGTCGCGAGTCGACTCGCTACCTTGCGACCTCGCTAACGAGTGGAGGTGCAAACGAGATATTCATGTGGGCGTATTTTTTTAGTGGAATTTTCTACTCCAACATCTCACATTGCATTATATAATGTAACTTAAAATTGTGGTATGAAATGCCTGTAATTCAGGTGAACATCGAATTTCTGAGTTATTATTGAACAATGGAATAGCTTACTTTTAAAGTTGTCTGACGGAGTTTTCAATTAAACTAAAATTGTGGGACGACCCGTGGTGACGTTGCTGGACGCTCTAGGTCCAGGCTTCGAATCTTGATCTCTACGTAAAATTTGTTATGGTCAAATCGTGTTATACGCACGTATTCGAGGAATTGTCCATTTCCTCATTCCACCGTTTTTCTACGACCACTCTTGTCATGTATTTATAATCATGTACCCACCAAATTATTCTAATGCTCCATTTGTGGCCGCAAGGCTTGGTCTCTGGATTCATAATTAAGAATATACTCTACGAGGTTAGTCGTTGTTCATTCCAGTTCAAATTTTGGGTTATTATTTCAGAGATGGATTATGTGGTTCTTTAATGGATTTTCATTGACCATCAATTTCTTGCCATCTTCGTAATGATCCGTCATCAAATAAATTCACCCGCAAAATTATTTTTCGATGTATGTATTACATTCGTATTGTCGCGCATTTTAGTAATATGAGTGGTGACGTATACGGTCCTGCGTGGACGAAGCGAAATTTCATGCGTGATCTGGGCTGTCCGGGTGACACCGCTTCGAAGGTTGTGTTGCCGACGTTTCGACCATCTTGTCGTGGTCTTCCTCAGGGCTGGTACTTATGTGTCGTACTTATGCGTCACCCGGACAGCCCAGATCACGCACATGACTCTGGCCGCGGAAGCCTACGACTTCACGATGCGAAAGTTCGTACGCCTTAAGAGAATCCAGCTGTATTTTTGTTTAAAGAAAATTCGTCGATCGCATAGCCGGCAGATCTCATAAGAATCTAGTTGCAAGCGTGGATGCCGTGCCTGTCACTTCCTCTTTTAGCGCGCGTCCTCACTGCCTGCACTGGAGGTAGCAGTCGACTGTTGGACCTTCCTCGTCGTGGCTCATGTCTGAGGGTGAAGACCTTGCGCCGAGAGCTCCGTTGTCTGGCCGGGTGACAGATGGCGCGTGCTCCACATTAGCTGGGGGAGATGAGCGCCCTCTTTCAGCGAGCGTTCGTTGACGCCCGCTGCATAGACGGTCGCCGGTCTCGCCGCTTCTTTTGTCAGGCGGCGAGGGCCAGGTGGCGACCTCAACCTCCTCCTCCCCCACCCCTTCTCCACCTGCCTCAGCACCACACAGGGGAAGTGCCACGCGTTCGGATGCCTGCGTCGGTGGTTCATTCAATTTCCCCACCTACCTTTCTATCTGTTTATGTATATATACATATATATATAATCTATGTTTATATATATATATATATATATATATATATATATATACATAAACAGATAGAAAGGTATATACCTATTTATACCTATTACCCCAGACTACAAAGCCTTTATCTGTCAGACAACGGAACTAGTTCTAAAAGTTTTCTCTACCCCTTCCCCTCTCTCCTCGTTTCTGAAACAGTCTACCTTCATTCTGTGACTAGCCAGTGAAATACACGTAACCTTGTGCGCGCGCATATTTCTTATATATGACATTTTAACGTGCTACGTCCATTAGACTATGCTTTTGTAGTTACGTCAGCGATATTTTTGGCGCAATATTAGCTAATATTGTGACTAAGGAATACGAACTCCTTATCTTGTAGCATTTAAGTTTTGTTCTGAACATTTAACAATCATAATGGCACGATGACAATCATAGCAAAGTCATGTCAAGGTACTTCCGCGGACGCTTCTCAAAAGCGGCGTGTAGGCAGCACCAATCAAGTGTCTGCTGTGAGAATCAAGTTATTTAAGTGTAGCTATAAAAACTGTTAAAGTAATATTATGTAACTCCATATCATAAATGTTCAATCCATTAAATTGAGTATTGTATTGTGGAAATGAGTTTTTCTTTATTTTTACCCTAAGTAGTCTGTCAGACTACGCCATGTAATAGTACTTGGTACAGGTGCCTTTGTAATATAGGGTTAATTTAACTATTTATTTGTCTTAATCTGCTTATGCTGTGTGCTATGAGCTGTGTGCTAAACATCAGCTTCCCTCATACTTGCAGTACCTACGTTTTCTGGATCCTAATTGGTATGTTGAGTTTTGTTTGGACTGCGGGTATGAACGCCAAAGCTTAGTAAGAATATGAAAAAATGAATTATTCCCGTTTACAAAAAACTGCTCAAAATTTACGAAGTACGGAATATCTTCGCGTGAGGCCACATTACATTTTGTTTTCTTCCAGGTGTTTTATTGTATCTCTTAATAAATTGGCACTTGTATTATCATTTGTACGAAAATATGGACTTTACAATGTTTTGACTATTACATACTGTTGATATTTAATGAAAACTTTCCCGTTCGCAGAAAAACTATCGAATTTGTTTATCCAGTTGCGGAAAGAGGCCATTTTATTGCTTACGGCCCACAAAACCACTCTCGACCTTTCTTTGCTCATTCTTGTCCCTTTCCTCTCCCCTTTATATCTACACTTTCACGTACCTAAACTTGTCGGGAGACCGGCGAGGGCCCGCAGCGGGAGATACCTAGAGGAGATCCCTCAAGCCGTCGTGTATGACCGCGCAGGTTCTCAAGTCCCAGCGGGGGAGGAGCGCTGCCATCTATAGGCTATAACAGGCACTATACTTACAACCTCAACATAGGAAGCGCCCGATGGCCTGCCCTCCCCTTGTGTCTCGGGTCTCGGCCGCCGCAGCCGCCGCCGCCGGCGTCACCGCGTGTGTCGCCGAGCTGTGTGCTCGACCCTCTCAGCCTCGAGTGTTTGTTTGTTTGTTTGTCCTCAAGTTTGAATGGCGGTGAATGCGTGAATTACACGTCATCGTTGCTTATATTGTCCTCGAGGCTTATACGACTTCGCTGTAGGTCATTCGTCGACGGTGGAAAAAACAACTCGAAGGTGCTTGATGTGCTGGTGTGTTACGTTCGTTAAATGGTCATGTTGTTTGCGTCAACTGAGATCAACCAAAGTAAATATAGGGAGCTCATTTTTATCAAGTGATAGTGTGTAAACCAAGTAACTGCAAAAATTCACTTTACATTCTAAAGTTTACAAATGCGTTTTTCTGTTCAATATTTGTTTGTAGAGGATAATGATATATAAAACCGTTTACTTTTTTTTGGCAAGAAGCATGAGGAAATAGCCACAAATATTTACTCATCCTAAGGAAGTTTGGGATACTACTTTCAGTGTCACCTATCCTACTCGCAACAGTATTCAATTTGAGACATATGAATCAGTAATAACTGGCAGAACAGAGAGGAATAATATTGGTTACTTGTTTATCTATCTATATGTATTCATACTCAGTATTTTAACAATTTCAATATTTTTTGCTTCCTGGTTTTGGACATGATCAAGTTTGTAGTTTCATTCTTGACGAAAAAATCAACTACATTCTTCTTTTAAACTAAATATAATGAAAATGAAAAGAATTATTCAAAATAGGCAGAAAATATAATTAATTAAAACTTTCAGGAGCAAATCCGTTAATTTTAAATATGTTGACGATTATCGTTTTCTTTTTAAATCATCAATGAAGATCTATCTTTATTCGAAGTTTCGAAGGTTTTGCTTAACCTGAAGCGCCTTACCCAGAAAGACTGTTAAAATAACAAATTTCGATAGTCTCTGGAAATTTAGTGTTTTATTATGTTGATCGTCAACTTCTCTTCCGTAATGTTACAACTATATTAGTATTCGCCGTTGCATATGACACAAGCTACGAGGAAGTCAGAAGCACTGGAC
Organism: Gryllus bimaculatus; assembly: GCA_017312745.1. Lineage (NCBI taxonomy): Eukaryota > Metazoa > Arthropoda > Insecta > Orthoptera > Gryllidae > Gryllus > Gryllus bimaculatus. Next base: position 866,665 of record BOPP01000134.1, read on the forward strand.
AGCAGAGTGCTGTTGGCCACTAATAATACCTTTAGTCCTTTATTACACCATTCCTCCATTTTGCAAATTTTGTAATTATTTGTTACGAAAGTGTGGGCGCGTAGCACCACGAGCAGTCTCTGCGGGCGGGAAGCGAAGTCCCCCCCCTGTTCTTTGTGAGGACGAGCGACAAGCGAAGGTCGACGACCGCATGGATGGGTGCCCGGTTCGAATCTAGATGCGCGCAGCCGCGCTTTCTTTCGCCAGCGCCGCCTCGCTCGGTTCCCACGTGAATGCGCGCGCCCGCCTTCCCCGTCCTCTCCATTCTCTTCTCCTCCCCTCCCCTCCATTCCTCTTCCCCGCCCTCTGTCCCTCTCCGGCATTTTAATGTAAACACCGTACACTGAAATGTACGAAGTCAAAAGTTTTCTTCGTCATATTTTCTTTCTCCTTTTTCTTCTTCCCTCCTTTCCTTCTTGTCTTATCCGTCTCCTGGGTTTTCTCAGGGGTGACCTCAGGGTTCTCCAACTGGCGGCCCGCAGTGCCATTTCTGGTGGCCCGCCAAAGGTTTCTTGTCAAAAGTAAAAGACCTTTGCGTCCATGTCGGGCGAGAACAACGCGTGGCTAGCGCATGTGCCCTGTAGGGGGCAACACCCCTCAGTTGAACCATAGGTTAAGTTTAGATTGAAGGTTTTTCACCTAGTAAATTCAGAAATTCAAAATCATCCCAATGTGTTTCACTTAGCTATGCTCGGTCCGGCCTGATATCACGCAAGATTCAGCCGGGCGAACTGCCTAGATCAACTGTATGGGGTCACGTGAGAATTGCCCGGAAAATGAAAATATGCCCCACAAACAAGTTAATGGTTTTAGTTGTAGGCCTTGCAAGTCGGACACCCCTGTCCCAGCTAATATTACGAGACGAGTTTCAATACTGTGGAAATGTCCGGGTATATGGGATGAATGTCGCTTGGCGCCGGCCACGCGCCCACGTCGCCACCGCGCATGCGCGAGGCGAGCCACACGCCGCGCCGCCAGCGCCAAGCGGCCAGCGCCCGGGCCACGCGCCTCTAAGCGCACTGCGCTTCGGCGCTCTCTCGTCACACGCTGCGAGTGCGCAAATCGTGCCTCGCCAGGGGGTGTTTTCTCCACTGCTGCGGAAGGCTTCGATTTGTTCCTACCACGGGCCTCGTTTGTGTTTTCATTCTTTGCCATTTGCGCGTCAGGGAAGCCAAATAAAGGAAATTAGAAAACAAAATGTCCAAAGAACGTTATGAAGACGTATTCAGAATGCTGCATATGCGAAAATGGCCTTCGTTTATAATAATAATAATAATAATAATAATAATAATAATAATAATATGAAGGATATAAGTACATAAGGAATCCAATATAGAGCCGAAAAGTGCATTTCTTTCACGAAATCCTGCAAAAAGACAAGACGGAATATTCTGCTTCCTGAACAACTTAAATCTTAATTCACGTATATATCAAATTTTTAAATTATCTTTTGTCTTCCTCAATTCGCATCGTTGTCAATGTTCTCGGCTCTAACTTGGCGTACTCTAAACTCGTCCCTGTTTTGAAATTTTTAAAACAGTTCTTTTCTTGTAAATGCCGCGAGGAGCGCGGTGCGTGGGTGGCGCGTGTCCCCATCTGGCGGCGGTCGCGCGCAGCTGCTGTGGACGCGTGGGGCCGAGAGGAGCGGATTGTCCCAAGGGAGGTGGAGGGGAGGGGAGGGGTGGCGTCCTACATTCCGCGCAAGTGCGTCGCGGTGCGGTGCCGCTGGAGCTGCGACCGCCAGTGGAGAGGCACTGAGCGGCGACCTCTGCGCATGGCACATCGCGTGTCGTGTTGTGTCGTGTCGTGTCGTCTCGCCACTTCTGCTTCTACTACTTCTACTACTTCTTTTTCTTCTGCTTCTTCTTCTTTTTCTTCTTCTTCTACTTCTGCTTCTGCTTCTATTACTACTTCTATTTCTTCTATTACAATCTACTTTTTCTTCTATTATTTCTATTTTTGATTCTTCTACTTCTATTACTTCTACTTTTCCTCTAATATTTCTTCTACTTTTTCTATTACTACTTCTTTTTCTACTTCTTCTATTTCTTTTACTTTTTCGTGCAATATGTATTGCTATGTACACTTGTCTCTGAAGTGGTAATTTAACTGTTTATCATCCGTTCAAATAAACTTTTGAAAATAATCGAGATTTGAAAATGTTCATATATCTTCATATTTCAATATTCCATAATTGTTTCATGCAACTCATCCGAAAAGTTATACTTTTCGAAACCACCACTTCATCACAATCCGCTACGCTGGTAAATTGCTCTTACGAAAAATGTTTTGGTTTGTGCCTTGTTTAGTAAAGAACTACATTTTTTGTGTGGCAATTCAAAAACAAACAATACAACTTTTAAGTACTACGAAAAACCGTAACAAAATCTACGAAAAACCGTAATTCGCGGAAGTATTCAAATGATAAGACCTCAGCATCCTTTCTAGATCCACCAAGGATAAGAAAATTTGCATTACTAACCGGGCTTGGAGAGTTATGCAAAGTGATTTTAGAAATCATTATATGTAACTCACCAGGACATTTGTAAAGTTTATAATTGAGTAACCACGTGAAAATGACCCAAAACAGATAGATATTCAATTTGCTGAAACATCGTGCACGTTCATCACAAAACTGCACACTCATCCAAGACGTCCATTCCACCTATGCCGACGTTGTGAGGTATAGATAGTGTTTTTCTCCATGATCGCGTCTCTGCTTGGTCGATCGTGAGGGGGGGGGGCGACCACGCCCCTACGTCCTTCCGCACGCGCGGCGCGTGTTCGCAGACGGGGGCTAATGACGTCGATGAGCGCGCGCTTAATGGTGCGGCAGGTGCGTTGGGTGGTGCGCAACACGATAATCCTCTTGTCGTTTTTGTTAACGCAGTTAAACTCCCGGCAGGTCGCGCTGCCTGCTCTTTCATTAGCTTTGATGTAACCGCGCGCTCGCGGCTTACTTCAACACGCTCCGCCCCAGCACCTCCCCTCCCCAACCCATCCAACCCCACCCATATCTGTCTCACCCTGCCCCGTCCAATACCCACCCGTCCCGTTCCGTCCCGTCAACAGTGTCCGGTTGCGTCGTCCACGGTCCCATTCTGCTTAGCACGTGACTATATTTTTGAGCTTAAGCGAATGGATACATCTACGTGTGAAGTGCGCGTATTTGAAGTACAAACATTTTTTGTTGGATGTAATTAAGATCAGCTTATCTGCAGTAATTTGTTGGTGTAAAATGCGTTTGAAATTTTGCGTTGGCTGCGCTCAAGGATATTATCTGTAAATCGCAAGCCTCGCCGTCGACTTGGAAATGCGCAAGCAAAGGGAGTCGCAGTGGCCGTACGACATTGACGCTTATTTGGCTAACCCAACTACTTTAACGCGTAACGTTTTGAATCACCGCGCGCTATACAACGAACAGCACACGTTCTCCATTTCTCCATTCGTTCTAATATTTAAAATAAAAATAATTTGCACTCGAAATGCACACGGTCAGCACGGGACGGCGCAAGCCTCACGATAAAACCATCACTGAACTTCAGATTAATGCCACGTTTGCCAGCTCACTAGAGACTTGTATTAGACGAGGGCAGCCAGGGCACACCTAGATGGCGCTGACGTTGCACTGCAAGTACCGACACATGCCGAATCTGGTCTTAGTCTCTCGCTCACGCAACTTAGCGGTGAGAGGGAATTAATTAGTATAGGATTGTAGTGTTGAAGTAGGTGCAGGTAGGCCTATGTTTCCATTAGTGAATATTCATCCCGGAAGGGTGTTGGCGGCGCTAGTGTTGCTGATAGCCCGCCGAGCTGAGCTCCGCGAAGTCCTCGACTCATTCATTAATTATTTTGTGTTCCAAGCGATTCAACTGCTATGGTAGACAGTCCCGTAAGTGTTGTACATGTTATATGCCTTGAGGTGGTGGTGTTCCTCCGCCGAAAGGTGATATCCGGCGTGGCCATAAGCAGCTTTTTGCGGGTATCACTTCCAGCCTCGCACCACCCAATGGGAACATAGCGAATTCTGACATGTGAATTGTAAGTGGAGAGGAGAGAACAAGACTCAGAAAGGAAACATCGCGCGCGGTCCGTGGACCGAATTTTAGAAGTTTGCTCCGTCATTCAGTTGGTATTACTCGGAGAAACCACGGAAAACTCATCTGAGCAGCCGGTTGCCGCTGGAAATCAGCGGCTGAACTGAACTTGTTATGTAGCCAGTATAGCAAACCCGCCTCCGTCGGAACTGTGGTTGAGAGACGGTGCAGCGGCGAGCGCTGTCGCCCTGAGCCGTCTCAGCCGGTCCGCGGGCGCCAAGGGGGCTGACCGTCGCCCTGGGAGGGAGGGAGGGAGGGGCGAGGGTGGTCGTTCCGGACGTGAAAATGCGACCTCGGCGTCGCGACGCCTCATCTTTTATTCAGGGCCCCGCGCACGCGCGCGCACGCGGGCGCGTGCTGCCGAAAACGCGTGCTGCCGCCCCCTCAGCCTTCGCTCACGCCAGCGGAGGCCACCTGCTGTGGAGAGAGATTGCTATAAGAAGGGACCGCTTTCTGCTAGTAACGTAAGTAGTAGTTACGTCCATGCACTCGTTTTGTCAGTGTGTTGATTTACAGTTAGCTAATTTGCAAGTCATTGATTTATCGCTATCTCTTGCAGTGGCATCGCCCTGCATGACATTCATTTGTTTCCCGGTCTGTCAAGCGATCCCTTCTTACAATAGCTCTGTCATGTCAGGCGGCGAAGAATGCCCGATGCATCGTGGTGTTTTGGGAAAATAAGTAATTAGTTCTTACCAGGGACACATTACGTACGTTGCTGCTTCATTTATGATTTCGAATGTTCAAATGTTCAAGTCAATAATATCGGGAAAAAAAGCTTTCCAAAGAGCTTTCGTGTGTTCAGAGTAAGCTGCGAAAACGAATACGTTTTTGGCTTCTTGTCTATTCGTCCTTCCCTGAAGAAAATCGCCAATTCATAGCCTGGCTGTTTGAGGATGTTGGCTAGGCCCTCCAGGTAGTGCGAGAGTATTTTTTTTCCTTTTCTGTTGACGACGTTGCTATACCGCGCTTCCTTCTCTCCGGCCTCCGTTCGGACGCAATCATCGTCCCATCCCTGACCCCCCCCCCTCCCCCATGGTCCTTCATTCTCTCACCCTGTCTCCACTGCCACCTCAGGGCAGGGCGTTTCGCAGTCTCAATTCCCGGAAATTCCCAATCCCGGATTTCGAATTATTTGGGCTGGAAGTATTGCGATGAGGGCGGATGTCAATCGTGCAAACTCCTGTCATCGTGTTACTGTTATTGTCACAGTCAGGGCAGCATCTCGTCAAGACTTGGGCTGCCGGTGCCTTCCAAAAGGCCTTGGGGTAGAGGTGTACGTTGGTCGGCAGGGTGTATATATTTATATATGGTTATAGAGATCTGCAGATATTTTTCTTCACATAGTTCTGATAAAACTACTTGTTCACAGTCAGCAGACTCCTGTACGCTAATTACAGGTAGTTATTGAGAAAAGACCCAAACAGGAATTCAATTTGCTGAGCAACGTGGATGTTCGTTACACAACCGCAGTCACCATTTACTTCATCAGACTTCAGATCTCACACGTTCATTCCTACGATGATAACGTTGTTATGAGTTGTAGATACTTTTTCTCTGAGTTTGTCTTTGTGTTTGGTTATAAGTGTGTGTGAGAGTTACACGAACGTGATCGAAACGGTAAAAACTTTCAATGTATTCTGTATCATAAAAGATTGCATAAGTGATTCACTTCAGGAACTCGCTTTGCATTTCATGCTTGTTTTATCACTAGTTGGCAATAGGACAGTACTGATTTGGGACTATTAGCTATACACTCTGTGTACATTTACATGATAAATTGCTGATGTAGAAAATGGCTAATCATTATTACCTGGAAATATACATTTCTGTACGATAATGGGAAGAAAGCATTTTGAGAAGAATATGGTCTCGTTTAAGCTCAAGTCGGATCGAATTAATGAGCCTTTTAGTTTAATCAGTTCGTTTAATTTTAGGAGAGAATGAAATTTGTTTGTCAAATTTTACTCCGGCTGGTTTACCAAATTAATAAGAGATTTCTTGCTACTGCTTATGATTGGAAGTTGTTCGTATTCATTGCAATATCATCTAACTAACATAGTTTACGAAGAATAGGTTTATCATGTAATTAATAATGTAAAGAAATGAAATGCCAGCATTTGCATGAGCATTACCTTCATTAGGCTTTAAAATCCTCCGTTTTCTATTATTTTCTTAAATAAGCATTACAATGTCATGAAAATAACTTATTGAAATTCATTTTATTTTACCTCAAACTGTTTCTGTAGAATATTTGCAGAAAATACGAAAGGAACGCGGGGAAAATGGATAGAAATGTAAATGAACTACGTACAAACATTCCTTTTTTCATTCATTTTATACGCATAAAATGAACTTCCTATTTCAGCGTTTGTATCCGGTACATGTTTGAATGTTGACATTTAAATAGATCGTGCAGTAATGAGTGTATTTTGATACAAAAACGAGCTGGAATAAACAGCGATTTTCATTTTACACAGGTTTTTCAACATTCACGTATTCTGGCGAGAAAGTTTTGACTTCAATGCCCACCGTGTGCATTATACCAACCGATATACAGGCATTTTTAGGCGTTTACTAGAAGAATATGCATTTTAAGGTTCTAATGGTGAAATCACCATTTAGGCTCTGCAAATTGCATTCCTTGGTATCATCAAGTCATGAAGTATTTATAATGAATTTCGTGTGTTAATGTCAAAAAAGTAAAATAGAGATTTGCCTACGTATGCGAAGCCTCATCAGTATGTTGTCCTATTCCCGTCTAGTATGTTTGGAAACTCTAAGTTATGCATTATAATATTACTTCTTTTATTGTAGAAAAATCCATATTTCCATAAATTCAGATTTCATCCATATATTTTGTATTACGATGTTCGGAGCCTGTTGGCCCGAGTTTCGCCAAGTCTCAATGAAGTCCCTATTAATAACTCTGACAGTACCAAGGTATTTTCCGCCCTGTATAATACGGAGGATGAACAAATATTGTTCCAACTTCGTGGTAAGTTTTGTCCCTTGAATTCTAACTCTACTTCTTATGCTAGTGACGTCAATATTTTACTGACTGATCATTGTTTTGTGAACACGATTCACCAGCACAAAACAGAACCCAGAACATTACCGCCAGCTACCACATTACTGTATGTCAACTGAACATTAATGTAACTAATATCTTTGTTACTCTAACCAGTAATATCAGTTGTTTCCTCCGCTCAAGTTTGGGTACACAAGATACGACTTTAGCAATAACCACACTCCAAAATTATATTATTGACTTAAGAGTAGTTGCATAAAACGTTGACAGAACCGATACAACGAAACGTGAGAACCCTAACATCAGATGATTTATTTTTATGGTTAAATGGAATTATCAAGGGAAGGTAACTTTTTGTCCACGAACTAAAAATTAACAGAAACCGGAATATAAATGTAATTATTAATATAAAACAGAATTTTAAGGAATGTAGCTGTAATGGTACCTCACCATGCTATTAGCAAATACCAAACACTTTTAAACACAATTGTTTATTTTGTATACAGCAGTAAAAGAATAAGGTGGGAAGAGTGATGGCCTTGGGGGGGGGGCGCGTCCGCCGCGTGAAATAGCGCGAGTGCTAAACGGGGCCTTGGCGGGCTCGGCGCTATTGATCTTCGCGGGCGGCCGCAGCGGCCTCGCGCGGCGCCGGCGGCGGCGGCGGCGTCGCGGCGCCGAAGAGGGCGAGGGGGTCGGGAACGCCGGACCCCCCTCCGCCCTGCCCCCCGCGGGTCGCAGATGCACGCTGGCCGGGCCCGGCGGGCGCGGCTGGCGGCGTACCCGGTCGCCGCCCTCCAGCCAGGTCGATCCGTTGCAGACGGGGTGGGGTGGTGCTCGGAAACACAAGCACGCAGGCTGGGCCAACAAGCCCCCACCCGGGAACCGTGCACTCTGTGGAGCGGGTCTTAGACTGGGTGGTCCTACCATTCACCGCCTTCTGCTTTTTCCACTTCTAAGCCTGATATTAAATGTCTGGAGAAGTGGCAAACAACGTGTCTCGTACCGCACGTGATCCTACCTTTTTCATACTCTTTCAACACGCGTCCTCAAGGCCGGCCGCTGGTTTGATCCACATCCACATAATGTTTTTAAACAAATTCGGACAGAACTCATGTAGGCTTCTTTGTGGACGAAAAGTCGATTATTTTTATTTTTCACCCTTTGTCACTTTGACATGAACAATGTTCAATTTATGGATATTTGAAAATTGTTATAGAATTGTAAAACGTAAACCATCGATTATAAGTATGGAGAGACGTGTTGGATTCCGTCTTTGATTTCTCCGCTCTCTCACGTTCGCCCCACTCCTTACTCCGCAAATCCGAGATTATTTTTTTGAAACGGAATTTCGGATGGAGGAGGCAATTCTAGACACTAAACTAAACAGGTGTGGTCAACCCGACCATTGCTGCTTTGAGTAAGCTCCAGATCGAATGATCCTCTCTCTCCTCACTTCTAGGCGTATGTCAACCTCTGGTACATCGCGTCGTCCTGCCTTCTCCATTCCATCACGATTTCCATGTTTAGGGCCGCTCGTTGACCCTATCGCCTCCCTCCCCCAATTTGGAAAAAATTCCAAAAGTATTATTTTGTTCGTTTTATCTTGAATATTTATACTCGTACTGTTTGGCAAGCGGCGGCTGAGAGCGCGTATGTACGAATGTACGTTGAGAACGTCGCGCAGGCCTGCCTGTCACTAGTGTGCTCGCTGCCGCCGAGCCCGAAGCGCGGGGAAGGCGGGTGTGGGGGTACGCGTAGTTGAGGGAGGGGGGGGTGAAAGAAGTTGCCCAAGGCGCCGACCGAGCATGCAAAAACCACCCGGCGCAAAAACGCGAATCCGCGCTCGCTTTTCACGTTGGGTGTACCTTATTATGTATTACTGATGCGACATCGACAAAAAAACATCAATGTCAGCAAATATCGATGTTAAAAATAAAATAATCGATATTAATAATACATCGATCAAAAACCGTCGATGTTTTAAGGTCTACTAGAACCCTCCAACATTATATTCGTGAGCAACAAAATTTAATTTGACAATGGCTAGGCTTATTAATCTGTAATTCAAATGTAACGGAAAACTAGTTATACATCTCTTTATGTGTGAAATACAGAAAAATCGAAGAAAATACTAGGTCATCAGGATCATCTCGAGCAAGGGATGATAGTCTGTTTCATGAAGCAGTAAATAAGGTATTACTTGTGTTTCACATAATTTCTTTGCGACGTTACGAGAGCATGCATTCTTGTTAGATGCATACTGCGTTTTTAATTTTTTTATTTAAAAATTTCTTGAATATTTCATGAATAGTTACAATTAGGTATTCGAGAAAATATATAAGGTGAAACCACGAAGAACCACAATAGTCATTTTTAGTCGAGTTTTCTCTCTACAACGCACGTAGGAGAGTTCAGAACGCCTCGCCCTAAATGAAGAGAATTTTCTATTATTATTATTATTATTATTATTATTATTATTATTATTATTATTATTATTATTATTATTAATTATTCATTATTATTATGGACATTTCCTGTCTAATAGCCGACAAGTCCTGTTTAATAACCGTTATTCAAAATAAAAGAAGTAAGAATTAACTAGTCCATCACCCAGAGCATCATAGCGTCGTCTGTTTTAAGTGTTTCGACAAGTACAATGTTTTCGGACGTAAAGATAATCGTGAATAATGATTACTCGTAAATAAAAGGTTTCGCTGTCTGTTGTCGTGTTTCCTCTTATTCAACTGCAGAGCGCAGCCTCTGGCGGGATGCAGCTGCTTACTCTTTGTAGCTACGTGCGAGGAATCGCTGGAGGGTTCTTTGTCCTGTCGGCTCCACCTGTCGCCTTCGGCGGATACACGTCGTTATGACTAGGGTGTAAATGCGCGTCGGCGGCGATAGGTTGAGTCGTAATTTGCAAGGATCTGCTCGCACTCGCAAATTGCAGTCTCGATCGAAGTCGCCAGGAGATTCGCGTTGCGTCTCCGAACAGCGGAGCCGTGAGGTCGTGCAGTCGAAGATTCCATTGTTTTGTAGTAGCATTGTGTATAATTTCGTTTGTGTACTGCATTCAGTTATGACAAAATCGCCTTTGTTGTTCTGTGCAAGTCTGAGCGAAATAGGTAGATCTAAGAATGAACTCGAGGTCAGACGACTGCTAGAGAAATTAAAAATAAATAAATGGAAATTGAATGAGCAGCTTCTACGAATGTTAGGCTTGTGTTACATTGTGAACGAAATATAGACGAGAAGGGATAAGAGAACGGTCAAGATAGATGAACTCTGCAACAGATTCAGTAAGACCTACTCTTTGAGGGAAAAAAATGATGTGTTCTAAATGCATCACTTGACTAAAGTACAAACAAAATTCAAATTTTAGCCCAAAAGTACCAACAAGAGTATATTATTGAAGATTACCTACTGTACTTAATATACACGTAGACGACTATGCTCCTTCAGGGTGTCTTTGTTTTCTTATGATTGTAAACAGGAAGGGCGAAGGCTGGCATTACTTAAACCGATTTCGAATTAGAGCCTCACCACAGTAAAGTATTTGCGACCGTTCTGGACACCTTTTCACATTGGAAACTTTTTTAAGATGCTATCAAACATCAACTTCCAGTGTTTTTTCTGCACATGGTCGGTCATAAAATTCACATGAATGCAGAGACGGGTGGCAATTACGATTTTAGATTACATTTAGACGCCGTCTTCCCCACATATCCGTCGCACAATTCCACGAACTTGACACCATTGCGCGAGAGGGCAGATGTTATGAAACGTCTCCGTGAGCGAGGTGATGTTACCAGTCTTCAAAATCCTCCTCGTTATCGTCACACCAAAGAAGCCATCCACAGCAGTGCACTCGCGTTGAAGTAAAAAGACGTGCATGACCAGGGATGGCCAAACTGCGGAGCTTGCGCTGAACGTGCCATTTTGGATCATTACAACCGACGTAGTGTGTCCTCACTGCAGCTTATTCTTTGAAAGTAGGTGCCTTGAGCGTAATGAGCATCCAGCTTCATATTTTCTACATGAGAGTCCGCTCGCGTCCTGGAACTGAACTCTACGGCAGCATCACAGATACACGTAATTGCAACCAGTGTTGCGAATACCCTCTCGTCCACGAGAATGTGGCACCACAATACCTCCTATTTACATTTGTGTTTCTTTGTATGTATGTACTTGGTGCGATAGTCTGTGAACGAGCTCAGGCCTACCGGCGACGTCACTGCCTCACGGCCATGGGTTAAAGGGGTACGTGTGGTTAGCACGTATTGAATTGAATTGAATTAAATTAATGCCTTATTTTACGTGGCGAGGCTCGAGCCATGAGACCCGCTATTCCTTCTCACCACACAAATTTCGCTCCTTTCACCAACTAGCAGACGAAGGAGGTATTTCTTGGGCGAGAAACTGGCGATTTTGAATTTAGCTCAGAGTGTAGGCTTGAGGATCTTTTACATGCAATAAATCTACTTACATGGGACAGCCGGCTTTACTTCCCCTCCGAAGGACGGCGTACGAAGGATTTTTTCGCGCTTAAAAATCCACGGCTTCGATCCCGCCAACTTGGGTACAACAGGCTAACCGTTACACCATCGCCGCCGCCATCCAGCTCGTAGACATCCCTACGCCGTATGCAGGTCTTGTCAAACTGAGAAGTGCATTTTCTCATCGCAACATATACTGGGACATTGCAAGGAAAACGCACACTTTAGTTTTGCCTCTACCGGGAATCGAACCAGGGGCCGCGTTCTGGAAAGCGAGCGCGCTGACCAAGAGCTAGCCACGAGCGAATTGTGTTTCTTTATCTTTAATATCTAAACATCCATAGGGAGATCCCCATGACGTTTACAAGAAGTAAGATCGAAGTACAATGTTTGGAAGGAGCTACATTCTACTTGAACGACGAAATACATTTTTCTTATCAGGTGTTACAGAATTTCATTTGTAGTTTAATGCCTAAAATTACATATATCACCACAAAATCACCATTTTTATAGTAGATTGGTGCTCTAGTAAACGTATGGGATTTCAGAAATCAAATACGAAGATTTATCTACTTTTTTTCGATGCCAGAGCACCACAATACGAGTTTTTCCTCAGCAGCATTACATTTTTTCTTTACCATGTGCCTACGCACGAAAGCGAGAGAGTAAAAATTAGGAATGGAGTCTAAAAGGTTGTTCACTCCATGTTAGATTTTCGGATTGGAAAACTACTAAATGAAATAAATCCTTCCTCTTCTTAAAGACACTTGAAGTTACGTGAAGAGCTAGCATAAGAAATATAAATTTACACGTGTTTAACTCAATAATTGAAATCGGTTATTTCATGAACGCAAAAGGTCCTTTATTTCTTTACAACATTTCAGTTTCTTTCAAAAGTTTTCAAATTAACCAGGCATTTTATACGAGTATTCTCCGTCGAATCCGTGTGTTATTCATCAATCGAGTTATATTCAACTTTTATTGATACATTTTTGCTGCTTTTACTCTTCTTTTATTGCTAAAACTCAAGCTTTCTAATATTCGAAAAATGCAGAGATCTCTAGGATCGCCATATGACTGCGAGCATTTGACTGAAACCTCGAATATGTGTCGCTGCTTGCTCCGAATTCGTTTCGAATGAAACATCTAAACTCTGTGCAGAGAAGTGGAGTGGAGTAAGGTTTCCGCGGGGAAATTATGTAATTTTTATAATTGTTTTTAAAATTAACTACTCTTTTGTAATTTATTGTTAAAATCAGCGTAATTTATGTAAAGATGAGATATTCTGACACCACGTTACCGCACTTCATTGCAGAATTCATTATAAATTCTAATCTAATCTGAACATTGCTTTAAAAGAGAATAACAACGTGATTAATTGCTTAGTTTAAAAACTCAAAAACCTACTGTTGAAAAAGAGTTGTTTTTTTCATTAGGGTACGCCTTAGTTTGATTATCGCATTTTGATTGGTTCAGGATTCAGATAAATTTCACTTTGCACGTGCCTCGCGGGGAAATGAGAGTCGATGAATGTGGCAACCGTGGCGCCACGTGACGTGCGCCGTGCCAGCCCATCGCTCAGCCGTCGAGGATTCTTCAGTGGCTGCACAGTGGTCCAGGTTGCGCCGAAATCGACAGTGATTCACAAACATCGATATTGCTATATTTGTACCAGATATCTAGGTTATGGTTGAGTGACAGCTGAAATAAAAATTTTATGTCAAAATTGTGAAATTCAAAATGCTGTATCTTGCAGACATAAATTTCAATTTAATTTCAACGTTAATTTCACTTGTGGTCGAAGATAAGACTCCACAAAATTGATGTGCTGCAGTAGACCTTCAAAGCAGCTATAATTGATTACAGAACACAGAACATATCGGCACATGAAAAAATGGTAATAGGAGACGCGCTTGAAAGAAAATGAATGAGATTACCAACGGTGTCGCCCAAAGATTTAAAATGCCTTTGGAATAGTATGGAAATGAATTTGAAAATGAAATGCTTAGCGTCTGGAATGGTTGAAAAGGTACGGTGCGGACGGTGAATTTCGTTGTTTGTTTTCTCTGGCGTAAGAAATCGGAGGGTGGTCCAAGTTCGCACTGTTCTCTGCAACTGGCTCGGGATAAGGCAAACGCGAGCTCAGGTTGACAGGCGTTTATTCCGAACGGTGATACAGAAAAATGTGGTATGTTAGAACTAACGACAAGAAGTGCCTGATTCTCGTCGGACGCCTCTGCTAAAACACCCACGGGTGACTAATATCCACTTGTCGCCTGTAGTCACGTGGCGAACGCTCCGCTCCTTTCAACTGTTCGCACTTTGAGAGGAGAACTTCCTGCTTGACTCCGCGTTCACATATGTGCTCGCGTGATCACGTGTCCACGTGTTCGAGTAGAGTGCCAACATGCACCAAGAAGCTGCCGTTTCCTGAGCGCGTTGTTTCCCAATACAGTATAATATTTATTACAGTTTGTGCAATTTGTAAGTCTTCTCTGGCTGCCCAGGATTTCTTCTTTTTTTTCTTCATCTTTCGTGTGTTTGTGTTGTCGCAAAAGCTTCCCGTTCTGCTGTTCCTAGACCCGAGAAGCCCACAAGCACATTTGTGCCACTATATTATAGGTTTACCTAAAAAATACACCCTATTTAAAAAGAAAATATTAACTTTTGTACAGAACGTAACTTTCCATTACTGTATTTCAGGAAAATTTATTTTCTGAAAATTTTAATAATATTGTGTTAACAATATAGTCTAAAACACAATTATTGTAATTTATCTTGATATTCATTACAATTGTTTTAAATAATTATTTGTCTTTTATAAATGTCATGTTGTGCATGAAAGTTCTTAAAAATACTCTAGCACAGATGGAGCAGTTGCTAAAATAAATTCGTAGAAAGTTGTTAATCTCTGATTGAATATGCAAAACAGGAAAGGAATAAAAGGGGTCGTTTCAAGCATTGAGCGAAGCTAGCACTTGCGCTTCTGTTAATTGACCTAGGCAGAAGGCCTCCGCCGTTCCGAACCACTGTGGGGCTCCGCGCCACCGGCCACGCGAATTAATCTCGTGCGTCGCTGGCCGCCTTCCGGTTTTTGTCTCGGCCGATCCGTCTCTGTCCTCGCGCCGCCCGCCGACGCGGATAAATCAGCGCCGGGGCCGCTCGCTGGCGGAGGTGACGTCTGCGGACGCGCGTCGGCTTGCGCAGAAGAGGAACGGGACGCGATCCGAGTCCTTGTGGTGCGCCTTGGTGTTGGGACACACGAATGCCAGTCCCGATTTCTCGGTGTTATCCAAGTGGCAATATCGTGTGGTAATGGTACATTGTTCGTTGTTAAGAGAGACGGGAAAACTATGTAGTATGAAATGTTAAAACACGTACATAAACATGTAATGAAAACAAAAATATGTAATAAATATATTAAGTAGGAAAAAATATGTAATATTAAAATACTCTAATTATAAAACAATCGTTTACATAATACATTACATGTATAAAGAAATTATAAATAAATTTTAAAAATAATTTGAATTGATGCATGCTTTATACCATACAACTTTCCCGTCAGTTGTAAAACCTTAACATACTACTATTCAGTACGGTCGTTTAGCAGCCGGACTAGACGCAATGGAAACCATCCTACAAACTGGAGATATCTACGACCAGCAAACAAGCACTGCAGCGTGCAACATTCTCAGCGTAGAGTTACACGTCGACGATCGGCTAAGTTACTCGAAAATTAAGGTTAAAGTTCACGAGACGAGGTGACAGTAAATGTGTAACGGGGGAGGGGGCTCGTGTGTGACATCGTGCGTGTGTGTTCGTCCGTGTCGCGCGCGAACACCGGGTGCTTATTAAGAATCTATTGAACCCAATGTACCCGCAACAGCGTATGCACACTTGCAGTGCCCGCGATCGCTTGTAACGCCAACATCTAAATCAGCTGCATTAGTAGTGCCAATCACCAAACGTCGCTGTCCGTTCGCCTCTCTCTTGAGGTAATTTAAATAAGAACACTTTAAATCAAATAGAAAGTAAATTATAATTCGTGAATTCTTGTAACCAGAATCAATCGGCAAATGTTACCTTTTCAGCTTCCGAGTATATATTGTTCCTTACTAACGAATCACCGATCAACTTGCTGATTTACCTTTCTCAAGGTTTCGCCAAATTTCATATAGCCTGAAGTCGCTACTAAGGGTTTTAAATCATTATTTCACATCAATACTTAACCGGCTTGTATTCCGGCGTTCATACCCTGGCGAACTGAACCCCAGTTTCCCTTAACAACCTGGCGTCCATGGTAGCTGACCCTCAATTGCTCTTTACCACGAGTTCACACAACTCGTACAAAATTTGTATTTTCATTTCGTAACAAGTTATTTTGCACTCCGCGTTGTTCAATTCCCGGTCGGGAGAACACCAGAAATACAGCGTAGGAATGGCTATGTGCTAACTACACCTACCCCTCAATCCATGGCTGCAAGGCCG
>BOPP01000134.1:897230-920307 GCA_017312745.1 Gryllus bimaculatus
CACATCACACAGTTTTTAACTGTTTTTGTCATAAATAAATAATCTATTAGCGTTCTTCTACACATGCTGTCTCCGACGGGTCTCACCTCCAATCCTGCCTCTTCATCCACACTGCATTCCCATCCTTTCCTATTTTTCCACTCTCGTCAACCTGCCCGTCTTCATCTTCATTTCCATCCCTGCCTCCACCCACGCACTTTGCCGTGCCCACCCCTCCCCTCCCTGCTGCAGCTGCTCAATTGCAGCAACGAGGCTGAGGAACAGGGGCTACAATCGTCACTCAAGTCTCCTCGTAATATTGAATTAACATTGCAGATACTTCCCTTCTCCCTTGGATGCGCTACATAATATGTAGGTGTGGTCTTTCTCTTCTCCCTTTTCTGTACTTGACGAAAGGGCGGCTACCCCAGGCTCCTCCACTGCTCAGCCCTTCGTCGTCGCTTGAAAGATTCTCCCTTTCTGGGCGTTCTCTCTACAAGGCTTTTGATCTCTTATGGCCACTGCCGTCTTCTGGGGAGATAGCTGCCTTTCAGTATTCGTGGGAGCAGGACTTCCCTGTCATCCGGCAAAACATTGGTGTGGGGATCCGATCGTTGAGAAGTTTTCGTATTGACAATTTCGCCAACCACCTCTCTGCGTGCGAATTCGTAGTTGTCAGACATGCCGCATTCGATAGCATGTTCGCCACTCGATAGCTTTGAGACCTAGGCTCAGGCAGGAGACCACATCAGCAGGTGTGAACAATGAGTTCCGAGGTGCAGTTGTAGTCGTGTTCTGAGCCACAGTGTCCCCTCCTCCGATGCTACCTGCGGTCGCATTAGCGCAGTGTCGGTTTGCCCTCCCGTCACTGACCATTTAAGCCCTATGCTACTGTACTGTACTGTAGCACTCGTCGCGTTGGAAGTGCAACTAACAACAAAAATACTCTCTTGGGCAATTTGCATGTAGTAGTGGTTTTATGATCCCATGTAATAGTTATTCTCCTGTCTCACTCATTCCAAATTCTCTTCTCTATCCCCCTCTTTTCTACTCTCTTCTTTTTTCCCTTCCGCCTCCTCTCCCTCTCCCTCTCCCTCCCCCCCTCTCTCACTCTTTCTCTCTCGAATAAGAATGACATACTTTCCTAGTTATTTAAATATATTTTCTTCCTTATCCTATTCGTTGAAAGTGATTACATACTGTCTTATTGGCATATGTCGTAAAAGTTGAAAGGGCCAACATGGATTTTACTGAAATATTTATTGTGGGCTGATTATTGAAATAAGGAAGTGTTGATCTAGGGTGTTCGGAGGGAGAGGCTGGGCCGACGCACGCTTCGTCGTCCTTGCGAGTTCGCCCTCAGCGGCGCCAAACTCAGCATCCCGTTGCTGGCAGGGGAACGCAGTAGCAGTTGCAGGTGGAGACAAGCTGCTATGCCCAATACCGACTGATTGCTTCTACTGCCGGCAGGCCTGCTGTCATGCTAGACTGCGTTCACGCCTGCCGCCGCCCGCCGCCCTGGCAACGTCCAATTTCTTTCCTTTTTTCTCTCTCCCCTCTTCCCCGCTCTTCCCTCTCTCTCCACTGCATTCTCCTTTTCTCTTCCCCTCTGTCCTCTCCTCTCTCCTCCCCTTTCTCTCAACTCTCTCCTCCCCTCTCTCTCTCCTCCCCTCTCTCTCAACTCTCTCCTCCTCTCCTCCCCTCTCTCTCCTCTGCTCTATCTAGTCTCCTCTCTCTCAACGCCTCGTGGGGTTCTTCCGATAGCAACCCATTCCATCGCCGACTCGGACGAAGGCCCTACGGTCGCCACAATCAGCCTCTGCCACGTGCTCAGCCACCGAGCGCTCTCGCGTCCGCAGGCCACTCACCGCCTTTCCCTCATTACCAACGCACTCAGGCATCTGGAATTCGCCTGGTTGACTGCCTTCTCTCTCGCCGCCATTTCGCCCACTGACACCGTCGCTGCTAACGCGGCCTTTTGTGCTTTTGCGCCTCCACCTACACGCACTGAAAAAATTATTCCAACAGTAGTCAGCTTACCACTCTCAGCCAACACATTCTGAGCCTCTTAAACAATAACATTTTCTGCCACTAAAAATGTTAATATTGCTTGAGCAATAAATACTCATATACTGCAAAATGCGTTTGCTCGGTTTTTACATCAATGGTAAATTTGCATTGCAACTTCCAAATTTCGCGGATATTTTACTCCAAATAAAGAGTACGAAGGGGAAAGTTCAGACATTTTTTTCAACAAACAATTGTTCGAAAACAATTTGGCTGTGGTAACAGTTCATAAGATTGATCCAAGAACAGCTTTAACGGTCAATGGCTGTAACGGCTCTAAAAAACAGTTGAGACGGCGCGATGAATGGAATGTCTAGATTGTAGCAGAGTATGCGAGAAAACCCGTAGAGAGCATGTCAAAGAGGCTGAGTAAAATATTGAAAAAAGTACAATTTATAACTAATATTTATTTGTAGTTTTATTTGGTTTCATTAATTTGTTTATAGTATGTGTCCGAATATTTTGTTGACGTTCCGGAGGATAACGCTTTTATTTAATTTTATTGTAATTTAATAAGTTTTCATATGAAAATTACAAATGAGTGTTCTATCGTTTGAAAGGGCATCGTTTTATTTACAACCTAAATTAGTATAAGTTTTATATTTTCTTTAGCATAAAAGCAAAAGAGGGAACATCATACGCGTGCGAATACTTTTTTTCGAGAGAGTCTTTTCGAGTGCTCCTCCAACTTCACCGCTCCTCGTCCACCGGCCATCGCCTACTGGCGCTATTTCATCCGTCTGCATCAGTTGGCGTTTACTCCAACCGCAGTCTCGTCTCTTTCTACTCTCATCTGATCGCAATGTTGCCGCTGAATGACGCCACCTCTGCTTCCGCCTCCATCTTATACCTGGATTTATTTATCCGTGCGTTTGAAGTAGATCAGCTGTTTCTTCCAGTCGGGAGCTTCAACGTTACCATAGCGACATACAAGTCCTCGATTGGTTGAAACAGTCAACATCTGATATCTGTCAGACATACGACTAAATAGCGTTTATCACCGTCGTACTATAGCGTTTATCACCATCGCATGCCCTTCCTTTTAACAAACATGTTCACCACCGTCACTGTCTGCCCCACCCCTACCCTCGCCTCCGTCAGCATCGCCACACGGTCCTCCTGTAAAAAACAAATTCTACTAACACTGGCAGCATCGTTCTTCCCCTCCCGCCTTCCAACACTGTTACCTGTCGCCCCTTCTCGGACCTCCTCAGTCGCCACCGCTCCTTCCACTGCCATCTCCTCTCCCTTCTTTGTGTCGCCTCCGCGACGTCTTCCTCCTGGTAAAGCATTCCACAGACCGGCGCTGAAGATCCGCAGCCCACGCGGAATGTCGGGAGCAGATATTTCGCGTCACGTGTTGCTTTATGAGCACGTTCAGACCTGCGCGCCAGGCGAGCGTCGCGGCAACGGATTGGCACCGTTTTAAAACCTACGGATTTTGGAGCGCAGTCGGACGCGTTTCGACTGCTGCCGCTCTAGCTTCTTGGAACTCCGCCTACCTTCGGCAGTCTTCACTCCCCTCTGGATCTAGCTCCCCTTGCCTTTGTTTATCGGATGAGGAAAACCGTCACCAAACGCTGAGTCATAATTGACGCTCCGGTGTGAACGGTCCCGCGGATTCCGCCGCCGCGTCTAGCGCGGATCTGTCCGCGTGGCACCCGCTGCGGATCTCCCGCGCCGGTCTGTGGGAGCCTTTAGTTCCTGCCAACGCCGCCACCCGAGCGCGCAACGCTGCCGTCGAGGGCGGAGGGCGCGGCGGGGCGCGCGCCGGCGGCGCCGAGTCAATCTCTAGCGTCAGCGGGGGCGGCGCGGCCGCTCCGTCATTTGCATGGATATGATGCGTCTGGCGGACGAGCAGCGCCTCCTCCTTCCCCGGAAGCTCATTGGCGCCTCGCGCGGCGAAGCCCTCCCCTCCCCACCACGTGCCGCCTCGCGGAATTTTTTAGACTCCGTCCATCGTTTCTGAACTCTGTGAAACCTCGCTCAACGGCCATCTTTAATAATAATAATAATAATAATAATAATAATAATAATAATAATAGCCGAGATCGCTAAAGCAGTAGTACCGTGGTAATCTCGGACGGAAGGAATGCGGGTTCTAGTCTCTCCTGGGGCATGGGTGTGTTTGTGTATGTCTATATATGTGTGTGTCGTCCATTCATCCTTCATTATCATCATTCCGTCTTCCATCCCCCAGGACTGACAACCTCCTGGGGGAGGTGGATTCAGCATATTGTTGTCCCCCAAAAAAGGAGTCACATACACTTGCCACGTATGTTACTTACTCTCGGTAAAACAGGTGTATGACTGTGTGATGCGGCCAATTCGCGACAAAAAAATGTTAATGATCATGAATCCGGTCCGTGGCACAGACGGTTGCGGCAGCCGTCATCTGCGCGGAGGAGGCTGTAGGTTCGAGTCCTGCGTAGGCACGGTCGTATTTGATTGACCGTTCACCCCTTATTATCACCATATCACCTCATTATTCATTCTTCAAGGCGTAACGTTTTCTTACCAAGGGTTACCGCCGTAAGCTGATCCCCATAATTACACACGTGCATGCCGAGCTGAGAACGTAGTAAGTAACGTAGTAAGGAACGTAAGTTCGGTCGTAAACGGCCTATACGCCAATAATAATAATAATAATAATAATAATAATAATAATAATAATAATAATAATACATGTCTTTGATAATGGCGAGGCTCAGGTTAAAGATATAAATGGGCCCTCGTGAGTTCTGTGGATGAGCTCCTGGTGGCGCATCCAATAGAAAATAGCACTTATCGCAATCCAATAGAAAATAGAACCAATAACTACGTAAAGTATGAAACTACTTGACTGATACAAATTGTAAATTCAACACTTGATCTTAATCCAAATCTCTTGCCAAGAAAAGCTGGGCAACTTATTGTCATCACGTTAAACATATAATTAACAGGTTACAAAGTTCATCGCCATACATCTGACAGACAAAACATGATAGGGTGAAATAGAGAGGAGAATGGCGGTAGAATAGTGGTGCAATTCAGAGACGCAGCCACTTCCCCGCTTTGTTCATGAGTTCCCCATCCCAAACTCCACATGGGTCGGCCGGGGATCGAATCCCGAAAGTGCACGCCCTTCCCCTGCCCCGTAAGCTTCGGGTCCGGCACCGCATCAACATTCGATGTTTATATTGCTGCCTCTCAGCGCCTGTCTTCACACTGGAATATGTCACGGTATATCGCGTCTTTCTCAGTCGTACCGCTACATGTCATATGATCGCGACCATATCAAGCAGTGCTTACGATTACGCGACATGTAGCGGCACGACCGAGAAAGACGCGAAATGCCGCGATATATTCCATCGTGAAGACGGGTTCTGAGTGGCAGCTATATAAAAATCGCGCTATAGTGTTGGCCGCGTGTCTGCCCCTCCCCCCGGGCCGGCCGGCGGCCCCATCTGCCGGCGTCTGCCCGCGACGCGGCATCGGGCGCGAATCGCCGCCGCCGCCTCGTCTGATTCATTAATTAACGCGGTCGCCGCGCCGCGCGCGCGAGTTGTGGTGGGGGAGGGGGGAGGCGCAGGAAATGAGACTCGCGGCGCCGTATCAAGCGCGGGGTTGCCGCCTCTCGCCGCTGCACTGGCGCGGCGCTGCGCCGCAGCCGCACGCCCGCCCGCCTTTGTTGCACTCGTGGAGGGGCTCGTTCGGATGCAGAGCTAATAGGCAGTTTGTGCACGCCACGGCGGACATCCCATGCGCAGATGCACTAAAATGATGCGAAACGTGAACTGCGCATGCGCAGAAGATCGATAGTGTTTTAACGTTCGAGAGTGCTCGAACTCCCCAATATAACATGACTTATCGACTCATATGGCATTTTTTTAAGTGAAAAAGAACTGTACATTTCTGTTTACATGTACATAAATATGTAATCAATAATTTACGTAACATTATTTTTATGGCCAAAAATAACTGGTTTGATATTGTTCTGAAAAAAATGAACATGTGGAATTGTTTTATTTTTAAAAGTTTTTCCAGGAATACAGTGAGAGAGAGATTGGCACGCCCCTACTGCAAGTGCTGTAGCCCGTCATATATTTTGCACATTTCCAGCACCTTGAAATTTTCAGCTTGGCGCTGTCAATTGTGCAATATCTATGCTACACATTCCAATGCGCGCGGATATTCGAAGAAAAAAAAAAGAAAAAGAAGAAAGTAAGAAAGAAAGAAATAAGAGATAGAAACTATGCAGCCTCCAGCCATGTGAGAGGTGTCTGTTGTTTCGTTAGGTAGTCGGCAAAGAAAGCAATGAAACAATTTGGATTTTGACTGAAAAACACCGATTGTGTCATTCTGCCTAATCTCGTATTGCGCATGTCTACTGAATTTTCCTACTCTCTCTGCCTCTGCTTACGACTGCTGACGTCATGCAACAGCTATCCATCATCCTAGGAGACCGCCCGCCGTTAAATTTTTGCGATAGACGTGTTGCGTTATGGAATAGAAACTTTATATTCTTGTTGAATTGTATGTATACGTACGATACTATGTTATTGCATTATTTGTGAAGACTGCTTTTATTAAAATGTTTAATGTATTGTAGTGGTACAAGATAGTAGTTTATTTGCTGTTCTTGAGCAACACATACATTTTGTACATTTTGCAAATACTTTTTGTATGGTTTTGTTCAGCACAGCAGTATTTTTGCTGCTGCAGGCCACTAGTTTAGTTGAGATAAAAATGGAGTAATGTAAACTATTTGCATATGATCAGTTCGCTTCGCGAACGTCTTTGTCGACCAAACTTTCTATAAATACTAAAGGACAGCTTCAGATTTGCCCTTAAAACTTTTTGTTCGCATTAGACGAGGCGGAATTGAGCACGAAGATGATGAAGGTCGTGGCATGATAGCACGAGGGAACCTGCAGTGAAACGCTTATCCATTTACCCCTTATCCCAGCGAACCCCAGTGACTAGGCATCCCCAAATGGGTGCACAGTCTAAAAGAAAAGGGGACGAACTACAATTCTGGACCCCCTTTCTCGTTACTTTTTTATAATTTGCATACCTCATATTTTACTAGAAAATCGATAAAACATATAAATTGAAATCATAACTTTAATGATACAGTTAATAAATACAATTGATTTTATTTTGAATTTATAGAATTGTCAAATGACTTACAGAGCCTCTTCCCTAAATGAGGCACAACAATTCTCCTAATTATCAGGTTAAAGTATGGGGAAAACTAGGGACGGAATATTTACGGAAATAAAGTGTTTTAATACGGCTAGGTTACCGGGGCCCTTTGAATTTTTCCGGGGGGGGGCGGGGGGTGGGCTCGCTCACCGGCCAAGGCGTGCCCAGTGCAGGGGGAAGAGGCGGCTCCAACCGCGTGACAGCCCAACAGCGAGGCCCCGGCGCCACCACAGCTATATAGATAGGGAGCTAGTGGCACGCCATAGCGAACAGCACTATCGATCTTGCTCCGATTCACTGAAGTGATGCGAAACGTGAACTGCGCGTGCGTAAAAGATCGATAGTGCTTTAATCGATTCAGGATGCACAAACTCCTAGGCAATTTTTCCCGAAACCTCGATACGTCAACAAAAGGTTTTCAATTTCGAAAAAAAACAAACATTGATGTATTTAATATGAAACATATCGACGTAAAATGTCTTTGTGCTAATGTGACACATAACTGGTCAATATTAGTTTAATGCGTATTCTGCCTTAAATTTGAGTGTCGTCTTAATTTTCTAATCAATGAAGTCGAGATTCAAAATGCAGTTTAACGATTTAAGTTGTTTAGCGAAAGAAAGAAAATACATGAGATTTCTTTTCGAAACATCGATGTTTCTGAACTAATATATCGCTGTATCTTCTCAAAAATATCGTTGTTATTTGTGTGTTTCTTTTTCTTCTTCTTCTTCTTCTTCTTCTTCTTCTTCAGCTTCAGCTTCTTCTTCAGCTTCTTCTTCTTCTTCTTCTTCATGTTCTTCTTCTTCTCCTCCTCCTCCTTCTTCTTCTTCTTCTTCCTTCTAACCACGGCGCTCTTCTTCCTCCGCCGGGTGCGCATCTCACCTCGGGCGAAGCGTCACGGCCTCCTTTATCTGTGACGTCGCTCGGGCGCGACCTCTGCTAACCCCCGTGTTTATTCAAGATCCATGGAGAGATAATGTCGGAAGTAACATACCCGAAACGTTATTCACTGTGCTCTGCGGAAGAATTGTACTACGACGTTAAATCTCACACCATTTCAATATAATAAATGATCCCAGTTGCTTGGCAAGTCGAATACTCTCCATTAGTACCTTAATTTTGTGTACATACCCAGTTGCATGTCTAGATATTCAATATTTCTTATTTCAAGGAGATTAATTTCTATTGTAAATCCTACCCAAATATGTAATGTTCAGGGCTCGGTTTCTGATCACCTAAAAATGCTTTGAAAATTACCTATAAAAGAAATAGACCTACAAAAATAAGAGGAAATTGACCTATAAAATTACTTAAAAATAAGGGGAAATAACCTCTTATAAAAAAATACTGTAATGTTTGTATGAAAATGTTCACTTATTCAATGAAATTCTTAATTAGATTTAAAATGTACTTATATGAAATTATGTACAATATAGTCATTATTTTAGAAGGAAATGTAACCCCTATCTCCAATCTTCCAATCTTTAATTTTGAAAGGTCGAGGAAGTTTCCGGCGATCCGTGTAATTGCGAGAGATGGACAAACAGAACCCATAGCATACGTGAATTTCGTCTTGAACTGATAAAAATAAAAATATTATTATGTGTTATTTTAAATTCATAAAACTTTCAAGAGCGAAAAAACACAAAAATGACGCAAAGGTCTAAAAATTTTAAAAAACTGCAAAACAAAAAAGACCAAAAATAACCCGATAACTGTGCATTTCTATCATTTATATGTCATGATAAACATTGGTTTACAAGTTAGCTACGTCTAGAATGCACCAATGTAAAGTCGTCAGTATCGGAGACATGGTGATGATAAATCCGTGTAATTCAAAATTAATAATAATTTGTGGAAGTTTAGCGGGTGCCATTAGATGACGTTCCTTTCGGGCGTCCGCTGCCCGGCGTCGCCCCGCAGCGCTTTCCTCCGCCCGCTTTGCGCCGGAGGCCAATCCAATAACGCGAGAGCTAATTTGAATTGACTCACGCCGACTCCACTTTGAATGAGCCCCGGAGTGCTTCGTAACATTTTCTGCCCGGGATTAATTTTCTCTGGCAGCTTACGGGCGGGTCGTCCTCGCCCCGCCCGCACCTCTCGTCACGACTTCTCCTTCTCCACAACTGCCCGCAGGCAACCCCGGGTTCCTCAGGTGGCCACGGGCGCTGTGATTAGTGTTAACGCATCGCATCTGGAACTGCTGTAATGCTCACGGCATAGCAATGGTGATTTTGGCGTCAAGGAGCGTTTGCTGGAAAGTGAAAATAGATGCAAAGTGATTGCTTTGAAGCGCCTTTGATGTATTAGTCTCATCTTCATCAGAATCTTCGTAACCCAGGGGCATTTTGCAAGGAAACGTTCTATTTTTTCTGCTCTTTCGGCAAGCAACGAAACGTTCTGTTTTCTTGAACAATGATGAAATTAATAATTATATTATTTATTACATGGCTTCCCAGGCGGTTGATGCGCCGAAATGTAAGGTAAGGACATGCTTGCCTTATGCGAGAATCGAACCCAGACCTCTGGCGCAAATTGATGGTCGCCCTAGCCATCTGCATTCTTCATGTTGGTTGTTCCAATTTCAGAAGATACAAGAGCCAGATCAAATCGCTGCTCCAGTGCAGTGTGATTTATGTGGCAGCATAAATTCTCCCACTCATTATTTATTTATTAAGTTTCGGCTGCTGACGTGGAGGTCCATCAGTGATGATCTAATGAGTAGGTGACGGAGCAACGATTGAATGAGAGACTGAGAAAACGGAAGAACCTCGTGAAAAGTCTCGAACGCGCTCTGTCCGCCCCAGATTCCGCGCGAAACGGACGTGATTTGAATCCTTTGAAGAAGTTGCAAAGTCGGCCGGATGGCACAGATAGTTAAGCCACTAGTGCCGTAAGTAATAGTGTCGTCTCGGACTGCAGGCTCGCGGGTTCGAGTCTCACCTGGGGCATGGTAGTATTTGTGTTCGTTCTTTCAGCTCCTATCATCATCATAACATGTCATCTTCACAGTTACCATACCGTTAAATGGAATAGTGTTCTATGACCCAGATGTTGATGCGACCTTAAATTAAATAATAATAGTAAAATTAATAGTAATAATAATAAAATAATAATAATAATAATAGTAAAATTAATAGTAATAATAATAAAATAATAATAATAATAATAATAATAATAATAATAATAATAATAAAAAAGAAAGTAACAAGTCGTTCGTCGCTTTGGAATCCCCAAGGCAGCGGTGCGACTGGAGTCTTCCAACTCCGACATGACCTCTGGCGATGATTCCAGTTCCGCGCTCCTTGTCCTTCATGGCAGGGCCATCGCTGCCAACGTTATCGCGAGAGCACGTGAGCTGGCGACCTCACTTTGCTCTGCCACATGTCTTTCTTCTACATACAGTGGAACCTTGGTAATCCAAAATAATTGGGGTGTGTGGTGTGTTCAGATTCGAAAACGTTCGGATTATTCGAAATAATGTACCGTCCATACACAAATACGTCTATAGGATTACCAGTCACAATGCAACGTAGCGTGCGATGTGAGAAAATGGCAGCATAGTTAAGTGATCGCATCATCAAGCAGATTCAGTTTCTTACGACAAAAGAAGAATACTGATTTTACAAGTTCAAGTGGAAATTACTGCGACATAAACGTGTGATATACACCGTAATTACCAGTGTTATAAACATTTCCATTTTGGCAGCTTGTGTTTCAATAATAAGTTGTTCAGTTCTACAGTAATTATAAAATCCTGTATTTACAGTACAAATAAGCATTTTATTTATTTGGTTTATCTTTCCTCCATTCCGAATATTGTTCGGATTATCCAAAATTTCCGATTTACGGGGTTTGGATTAGCTGTACTGTATTATTTTACCATTAGAGAGAGCTTGTTGTCGAGTATTATATCTTATTTCCCAGAAATGCAACAAAACGTGCCCAGTGTGAATGGTGCAAAGTTTGAATCGTTCCGCAAATCTGCACTAGCCACCCCAATCTGCCACTAGCTCCCGTGCGCTTACGCCCTGCAGCGTCGCCGGTGAGCCGCTACTGTAGAGGCGGCAAAGGGGAGCGTCGCGACGCCCTGGGGGCGCCGGTGCCGGTGCCGGCGCCGGCGCCGGCGCCGCTCGCTAATTGAATGTCAGTGCGATGTGCAGGGGCTGCGCAGCGCCGGCGCCGCGACGCCCGGACGGCGGCGGCAGCGGGGGTGGCAGCGGCGCCGGCGACAGAGTTCGGTTGCGCGCTGGAGACCGTCGGTGCGTCCGCTTTGTGCAGGCCGGTGGAGGATTTTTGTTGACCGGTCCTAAAAGAGTTGAGCTTCACCGAGCGTCGCTCTGCGAAATGAATTTTCCCCCCAGAGCCGTGTGATTTGCAACACGAGATGATATTGCCTCGAAATGTTGGTTCAGAGCGCACACTTAGAGATGAGGTATTGTTTTGTCGCGTGATTTACGTGGTTCTCATTTAAAAACTCAAAATGATAATGTAAGAATTGATACAAATCATGTTGAGAAACAGATCAGAATATGTTTGCCAGTGATACATAGGGTCAAACCATAAATGCCACATTTGAAAGAGTCGTGTTGTTTACTGTAATCTTTTTTTTTTTTTAATTAAATTCTCGAAAGACCAAATTTCAAGCACAACATTTTGCATGAAAATTATATTTCTTGAAATTAAAGATTTGAAGTGTACTTTCCTTCCATTGTAGTAGCATAAAGCCTTTGATTTCGTGTGAAAATTCTTCAGTTGGGAAAATGAGATAACTAGTAGGAAGCGTAATAGCAACAGCACAAGTCAACATTTGTGAAACAGATGCGATACGATTCTACGTGTTACTGACCGTCCACGACACCAAATTTAGTTTGGCATCAGTCAGTATCAAAAAACTGCACACATGACAAAACACCCCATAACAGCTTTTCCCATATTATTTTAGTACTGACAAATTCGTTTTAGTTTTGCTGAGAGTCTCCTGGTAGCGCTGTGGAATTGCGTGCCTCTGAGGTTCGCGACGATGAAGCAGTAATGTATTGTTAAAAACGGAGAACGTGTCTAGAAAATAAATTCTAGGCCGATTATGTTTAGAGGTTATTGGCACACTGTTGGTATTCTCCTCATTACAATCTTATTTGTTATCAAGCTCGAACGCACGTATGTGTGTACTTGTCCAAAACATTTGGGAGCACAGATATTCCGTATTAAGTTTGTTGCACGATGACAGGTATTTCCTTCTTTCTGTGCATTTGCTGTCAGATTGCTTTGTCTGCACAATAAACGACATCAAAAGACACATTGTCTGCATGCGCGAAGAAAATATTACAGTGGAATACACTACCAATCTGTGAAAATAACAAGTCACCCCCGAAGTGTTTCGAGTCGGCTTAATGCCGAGCAAGCCGTACTCTTTTACAGCGTCCCGCTCCAGGGAGATGGTGGGACTGGTGGCCTGTTTCAAAACGTGTACTCAGGGACTTTTGGGGTCAGCTTCCGCGACAAACGCTCGCACCCGGCCAACGCCCCCTCTGCCCCTCCCCACGTCCGCCCGCACCGCCTCGCGCGCGCGCGCGCGCGCGCGTGCCGCTTTCCCCGCCCTCACCATCGCCCCGCGTCCCCTGCCACCGCTCCCACGTCACCCCGCTCCCATCACCCCCTCCCCTATCATCCCCCGCTCCCCCATCACCCCCCTGCGCCTCCCTCCCATCACCCCCCCCCCGCTCAGCTACCGACGCCGTCCGCTAGCGCAACCATCCCTGCCCCTGCTTCCCGTATCCAGCCCACTCTTCGTGTCTTCAGGACGACCTCTGTACTCGGAAAATACTATTTAGCCGTTCATTTGAAGTAAATAAGCAGTTCACGGTTTCATCCAATCGGGAGCTTGAACGTCCCCATAGTGGCGTCACAGTTGCGACATGTAAGCTCCCGATTGGATGAAACCGCAACAGCTGAAATGTGTCATGTTCACGACTAAATAAATCGCACTACTCATCACTTTTTTGGAATGAATTTCTTTAGAAGTTATGTTATGTTACCTTTATGAAGATAATACTTACATTTCTTTTATTATTTTATTTTTCACGAAAATATAAGTAATTCAATAAGTTTTAATGTCATCATACAATTAATAATTTGAAAAGAAACTTTATTACAAAGAAGCCCATTATGAATCCCCCTTCTTCTCAAATCTTCCCTATTTCAAACTCTAGATTACAAGAAAATTTGCGAGGGAAAGGTAAAGCCTACTTATGTATTTGATGGTCGCAAGATTCTTGACCATGGTCAATTTATTAAGTTTGGATTTCAAGTGCAAACGTTTGGCAGCAGGTGGACCAAACCTAGCTCAGGTTTGGGGTACAATCTCTCCAAAAGGTATGAGAAGAGGTTCATCAAGAAGAATTCCGATGCTCAAAGCATTCTGAACAGTGGAACACGACCACCGTCGCCCCCACCCGCGCCAACCCTATCACCACTTCACTGCCGTGCTAGCTACATCGTCGGATGCCAGCGTCGCCGCACTTGCTGCGCTCGCTGCCTCCGTTGCCCCGTGGGCCAGCTACGGCGCTTGAGCAACGTGCCGTAAAACGTAAGGCCGCTGCCCATTGCGAGATAGTGAGGACGTGCGCACACAGACCTCTAATACGCACACAGAGCCACACGCGCTTCGCTGAACTATGTTCGCTTCGGGATGAGTGTTCACGGAGTGAAGCTAAAACAAATTCGAAGTGGCCGTGCTATTAAAATCGGTGCCGCTTTAACCTCATTATAATATTGTAGCATTCGTGCAGAAATGTTAATAAAAGTGGTCGTGAAGAAACCTACATTGAAAAGCATGGTTTGATTCACTTCATTGTTACCAAGATTTTGATATATTGTCGTACTATTTCTTACATGACGTCTATCTACATTGTCACTTCAGGGATAGAAAAAAATTGGAGAAAGGTTATAGGTAGGTGGCAGGAATCAAGTTTAGACGGTTATGGGATAAATTCCATCGAAAAACATAATTTAGCTTGTGTACAACTAGATCGAAAATAAAAATAAATTTTGCAATTTTGAAAATTTTGAAAGAGTTTCGGGAATTTCGAAAAAGTATTTGTGTTTCGGTTTAAAATAAATCAAAAATAAGTAATTAATATATGATAATTCTTCGAAATTACTTGTTTTCGGCACACAATATTAAAATCGGCATCAACTGCCCTTTTAGGACATGCTAGACACAATGAGAGGGTTTTAGTAGATATATTTGTTCATGATTCGTAAATAGCTGCAAATATTTTCCACAAACGCCTCAAGGCACTTGTCCTCAAATCAGATGTTTAGTAATTACTCAACGATTGATCAGATAAAAAACAACTGCGTGTGATCATTTAAAGATCTACAATTGGATGAATTTATGCAGAAAACATTCAAGCCACAAGAATAAACTTGGTTAATAATGATTTGGAAATTCGGCATACTTAGTACAAAATTAGATAAGTGTGGGATGTGATTGAAATGTAGGTTAGGAAAGTTTTACGTATCAGCTATAAGAAAAATAGAAAACTCACGTCAGCCTGGCCGTGTCAGATGTTACCTGCTGCTCGTTCATGTCCCGAGTACACAATGTCCCGTCCGGGAATCGAACCCGGGATCGCGTCGTGGAAAGCGATCATGCTGACTAGTGAGCTATCATGAGGGACGTCCTTGGGTAAATACCCCGCAATAAACTTGATCTATCAAGGAGATTGCTCCCCAGGGTGTGAGTCTAGGCTTCGAGCTTTTATCCGCACCCCTTCTGGCGCACGAGTACACTGTCAGGCTGGAAACCGGATCCCATCTTAACCGGGCTCCTCCTCAGTTAAGCCTTGGCGATACCACCCTGGCAGCTCGGATGTTCTAGCTTTCCAGGGTAGCACCGGAGTTGAATTAAGCGTCACTCAACATTCTCCGGGACGAATTCCTTTTCAATTACTCGTGTTTTGGGCACTGTCATGACGAAACCAAGAGCTCATCTGAGGGTCGCCGGGATGGCTCAACCCGTCTCACTGCCTCCGCCTTGAAGCTGTGGACGTGAGTACCGCCTGAATCTAGGCAATCTGATAAATTCTCCCAATCTTCTGCCTAAAGGTCGGCTGGTAGGGGCGAAACGCGCGTAGGTACCGGGGAAGCCCGCCTGGTGGTCACTGCGCAACAAGGAGCATAGGCAACGCACTTCTCACTGCGCGCCACCTTGTACTAACGACGTGAGTACCACCGAGAAACTCAGGTCTGGGTGACTTTCCAACTGCAACCAAGAGCCTTGAAGGCATTGTACCGTCTTGGCCATTGACCAAGTTACCATCTCGGCCAATTACGAAACATTTTGAAGCCTCCCAGAAGAGATATACATCGTAGCAACGGGTGCAACTTACGCGAGTCCGCGTCGCAGAACGCACCGCGGAACGCGCTCCAGAGAGAATGGCAGAAAAGGCTGCAAATGTTGATGCAATATCCGAGAGATTTCTCCGGAGCGGCGGAGGGGCGCGGCCCTCGGAAGGGGGTGCGTGGGGGGGGCGCATATCGATCCGGCGCGGCGCATTGTGTGGGGCGTCCGCGCTCCAGACCTGCACCCCTCGCCCGGGCGCCTGCGCCCTCCTCGCCCCCTGCCCGGCGCGCCAGGAGCGGAGCCACTGCCCTCCCGCCAGCCGTTGCGTGGCGGAGCCCCACAAGGGCCAGGCGCTTGCCCCAAGCAATGCGAAACCACCAGGTCACCCAGATCGGTTGGTCCGGTCACGCGCCCATGTGCTTTGGGGGGTGCATACCGTTGTCAGCGATCCGAAACCGCGCGTCTCGGGTATAACCAAAAGCGCCCACAGGCATCCACGTTTGCCCGTTCGATTAGACAGCATGTTTTGGTTCATGGAACAACGTACAGCTTTGTGTGATTCACAAAATTAACTGGACAAATTACGTTCGCCGACGATCAGCACGAATCGTCACTCATCAAGAAAATCAGGAGCCGACTGAGTTTATTCGCAAGAGCAATTTATACCTGCGGGAGTTTGGCAACACGGCAAGTTTAATGTCCAGGCAAGTAAAACGGGATGCGTGTATGGAGCGCGGAGCCTATATGGACTCGATGGTTGACGCTCGACAGTTGTGCCGGCTGTACCTTTCCCTGGTTGCCTGGTGGTAGGGACCCATAAGGATGAGGGTACTCGCGCCGTTCAACGTGAACCCACCGAAGATCTATGTTACCTGTCCGGTTTGGCGTCTATTGCTTTTAGCCACCCCACCGACTTTCTGTTTTGCCCGTTCATCTTCGTTTCGTTGGTGTAGAGGTAGATCGTCACACGTGCAGGATTCGGGTAATCACGAAGTCGTATCGTGGAATAAGCGCCGTCGGTGGAATTGAGAGCCGTCGGACATATTCTTCGATGGGAATTTTAGCTGCGGAATTGTGCCTAAAGTACCTGTAGGGTTTAGTCACACGAGTGAACGGCATGCGTAACACCTACCATGTACTCCGAACGTTTTTCGGCTCTTTTACGTTTGGCATGTGATGCCGTGTAATGTCTTCCCACGATTATTCAGTTTGGTTGATCGTTACTAGTAATTCCAGGCGCGTCAACAGTTAAGGTAATTAGTCCCGTAAGTGTAGTGCATGTTTTTTGCTCGTGATGTAATCTTGTCCCGCTGGATGGTGAGGTCCGGCGCCGACCTACCGTTGGCTAGCCTCAACCATGTATCTACTACCAGCGGAGGCACCGCCACAGCCGGGACAAACTCTAAGCTCCCGACCGGTCTCCCGGCACGTGTGGTAATGTAATGCATGTTAGTGTAAGTTTGTGTTTGGAGGAGACAAGGAAGGAGAAGGAAAGATCGCGCGCAATCAGTCCGTCTTTTAGAGTACTTCTCCGGCATTCTCCTGATGCTGATCGAAGGAACCACGGAAAACTATCGATCAGAGCAGCCGGCCGCTAGAATTCTTCTCCGGCAGCGATTGAATTCGACCTAGCTCTGTAGCTAGTGTTGAAACTCCTGGCGTGGTTGGGACTTAACCCCAGGACCTCCCAGTCCGAGATACGGCAATCATATCAGTTGGCCTCTCCCGCTACGATTGTTCGGGTTTAGAGACATTGAGGCACTTCTCTGGTACGAATTCGAAGGCGACGTTTGCCTGTAAACGGAGACCCCGGTGGAAACGTGGCGCGATCTCCGTTGGCGGAGCGCAATTGCACGCGAAGGAAAGCGAGCAGTGCGCCTCGACGCGACGCGCCGTCGCCCGTGGCTGCGCCGCGCGGTGTCGCCTTGGCCTCTTTGCGCCTCGGAGGGAGCTAGTGCGCGCCGCGCCCGCTAGATGTCAGGCATTGGCAACTTCCGAGGCGGCAACGGCGGCGGCGTGATCCGGGTGAGGTTAGACGAGCTGGAGACGTGTTGCTGCTAATCGCGGTGAGGTGGTGGGTGACATTTCCGGTGGCGGTGATGACAGTAGAGGCGCGGAGCGTTTGCGGTGTTCGCGGCCTGCGAAGGGACGGTGGCGGTAGCGGAGGCGGAGTTGGAGGTGGAAGCTGTTGCAGAGCTGGAGGATCTTAAGGAGGCAGT
The DNA here is from genome assembly GCA_017312745.1 of Gryllus bimaculatus. Classification (NCBI taxonomy): domain Eukaryota; kingdom Metazoa; phylum Arthropoda; class Insecta; order Orthoptera; family Gryllidae; genus Gryllus; species Gryllus bimaculatus. The sequence goes on from BOPP01000134.1 coordinate 915,036, forward strand.
GGTGGGTGGGGCTTGGGGGAAGCCGAGGGGGAGGTGGGAGCGGAGATGGAGGCCTAGGCTGGGGTGATGGCGGTAGTGGAGGCTGCGGGACGAAACGCGGGGACGATGGCACGATCTGATCCAAGGCGTTAGGGTTGACGGCGAGTGTTGTGGTTGTTGCGACGACCGGGGGATTGGAAGATGTGGCGGCAAAGGATGCAACATCGATGTCGATGTTTTTCAAAATGAAACATTTAAAACATTTATGGTGGTTGACATTTTATTTTTGAATGAAAAAAGTACCATTATAATAAAAATGTGTAATAATTTTGAGATATGCATAAATTGGACATTCTTCGGGTGAGAGTGCCCAAGGGTGGAAAATAATTAAAATGAAGGTTTCGTGCATTTTGAATTAATTTAGAATTATCGAATCACGTAATAAAACTTTTGTTAATTGTCGTGATCATTTTTAATTTTATTTTGTCAGTTTAGTCATTTTTAATTAAGATTTAAGGAAGCGATCACCTTCAAATTACCTTCCCTCGTGGATATTAATTGTAACTATAAGTTATGGTTAAGATTTTTAAAACATTAGTTTTGGGGCAATGTTTTATTAACATCGATATTTTAATTTTGAACATCGATCTAATTCATAGCAGGTGACATTGCGTCGAGCCCACCTAGAAGTGGCTGGAAGAGAATTCTAATTGCCAGAAAACAGCCTTAAAATTCCATTTTATAAACAGAAGGTCGTTTATAATGTCGGTAGACCAAATAATAATGTATGACACTAATTGTAGAAGTGCCATTTTATTTTGCGAGAAGAAAATCTTACAACACGAGGCCGATAGATCGAGTGCTGCAATTCCACGATTAATTCACTTTTACCACGTGTGTTATACGATATTTTTAGACAGTGTTACTGATTTTCATTTTATTGCAATTCAAGTATATTGAAGTATATATTACTTAATTATGTACTCTGATACATTAAGGAGTGTGGTAGCTGGTTCTGTCTGACGAAAGTATTTGGTTTTCTTTCTTCCATTCTCATTGTTTTGCTTGAAAATTGGAGCATCTTCGCACTTCCATCATTATGCTTCAAATTGAATCTCCAGCACGCTCTGTGTGCCGCAGAAGAAATCTCTTTTCCTAGCCGCTAAAAAGTCCTAGCAAGAGGCCTTCCAAGGACCGCGGAGGCGGCGGGCGCGCTGTCGTGGGCGCGTGCGGCCTCTACGTGGCTGGCGCCGCGGGGGTTGGCGGTGGCGGCGCGGAGTGCCCGTGGAATTCCGCAAAACGAGCGGGCTGGCGGATAAGCAGTGTGGTTGGCCAAGGCCTGCCGCGGCGCGGGGGAGGGGCCGCTTATTACCGCCGGCGCGCGGAGAGGGAGGGGGAGGGGGCGCTGGTCGAGTCCAGGGGGCTCTGGTCAGGGAGGTCGTCGTCGCCGCTGGCCTGTGCCGATGGACGGATCAGCAGCCGACCCCCCTCTAAAAGGAATCGGTGCCTCCTGCCGGAAAAGTGTTAATTTGTCCCTGCCACGGGCAAAATTACTCAATTTCTTGGCGTGTCACTTTTCATTTGTGTTTGTACGAATATAGCCATTACATGTCCCGTAAAGGGCAATTGGCTTCGGTGCCGTTAGATCCCGAGGTTCCTTGTCGGTCACCCAGCCAGGGACCCGCGTTGTCCGGAATTCGCTTAACCTTCGTGACTTCGACTAGGGACGTCGGTTTCGAGGTCGTGGTCTTTCTATCCCAGCATTCGCATGGATGACCGAAGGAAACCACGAAAACCGTGGTCAGCATGGCCGGCACGCAGATTGAACCGTGGCCTCCCGAATGCGAAGTCAGCGCGTTGTGCTCTGAGCCACTTCCCTCTGTACTGTACTTAAAATGTTTGAATCATAGATATCCAAAACAAAGGAACTAGATTTTCGAAGAATTTATTCAGACTATTCTACGAAACTAAAGATTTTATTCGTTTCAGTATTAGTTCTTAGTGTTTATGTCATGTATTATATTAGGTAGGTACTGTTATTTAACGTGTTAAATTTGATCACGTCTTCTACTCATCATAAAGATTTGCCATATGTTGTTACCATTTGCATTTGTAATTTTGCATGTCGTTAATTTTATAATCACATTTTTCCCTGTATCTTAATATTGTTACGAAAATGTGTGAGCTAGTACAGGTCGTTAATTTACACGGAAATACAGTCCTCGCCCGTGGAGCGGAGGTTCGCGAATCGGCCGCTGGCCTTTCCTGGGCCGCTGTGAAGTTGCCGCTGCCTAGGGCGGGCGAAAGGCGAAAGCCGAAAGGCCCAAGCGAGGCCTCCTGTGGGCTTCCGATTTTATCTCCTCCCGGCCGGCGGCGTGGGCGGCGGCGGAGGCGGAGGCTGCGGTGGCCGCACTTTGCGCTTTTATCCCCCGGGAAGCGCCGGGCGCCCCCGCTGCCCTCCCCCCTCGCCCTTTGACCTCTTCCCCGCGCCCTCCACGCGCGCGACACGCCCCCTCGCTGGGCGTTCGGGTCGAGCCGTCCTTGATGTGCGGATTGACAACTCGGGGAGGCACCCAATACGTGAAAGGCCTGAAAGGGACATCGTCACGTGTTTTCTCGTTTTTGGACTAAAATGTACCTCGGCAAATAACTTTGGAAGTTATGGCAGGAAACGTTGGAAGTAACCGACATGTTTCCTTGAAGTTGAGAATGACTCCAGTGGATGTAGGTATGTCTGTGTTCCTTCGGTTAATCTTCCTCCTTCCTTAAAAGGGTGAATGCCCCGAGTAAGTGAGTTTAATTATCACTTCCTATTTTTTTGCTGCAGCCATTTCGGTGCTGTTTTTTCTCCACAAAGTGGAGGTTTTCCGGGATAGGTCAACTAAAACTTGTAACCGGACAAGTTCGGTAAAAATGTGCAGATTGAACGCACAATATTTCAAGCGCGTTTCAATACGTTAAAACTTCTTACGATACCTGGTGACCAAAATGGAATCTCACCCAGGTGAACATGGAATCAGAGATTTTTGTACTACCAACGTTTACATTTCGTGTAGTATAAAATGATGCATGCATGTCAGCCGAAAGAAATATTTTGTACGTCCTTCACTGCAGTTCACAAACGAGAAATTTAGAGAGGCTAAGTATACAAAAAAGAAATAGTATGCACCTCAACCGAAATGTGAAGGTTTTTGGATTGGCTCTGCTCTTCGTCTCCTCTCGTTTGGAAATACTCGTCCAAAAATTCTCACTTTCGGCCTTGACACACAGACTACTACTGTCAGTGTTCGGGAGTTTTGGGAGGATACATTTCTCGTTAACAAGCGCCGAACACCGGCATGGCAGAATTGATTCGAGGTGTTTATGGAATCTGCCGGCATGACCGCAGTCGCCCATTTGATTGGAAGACAAGATTGGCGTGCGTTACAGAAGATCTTCCGGCAGAATGATAGGTGCGGAAGTTGTGTTCTTTCCATTTTGCGCACGACCCTATTACGGGAGTCTCCGTTTTGCGTTTAGCACCTGACCCTGCACCCGACCCATCGCCCTGAGATCTCTGGAGCTCGCAGCGCAACTGTATAGCAGGCCAAAATTCCTTCTGTAAGTTAGGCCAGGCCCCTGCCGCTGTTAAAAAACTAATTTCAGAGCCAAATACTTCGAAAAGAGACTGTTGAAACGGATTACAGACGAACCTCTCTCCCTACTTCTACACTGCTCCCCCTCCCCCGGGCTAGCGCCCGCAAAAAATAATAATTTGCGGATAAGCTCACCGGCTTCTACATAAATTGGCGCCCAACGCGGTTTTCTTTTAAATATATTACGAATGGTGATTGTTCCATTACATTATATTTTAATCATTATTATCATCATTAACACTATCACCTTTCGATCTACACCATACGTGATCGTTGTCATAGAGTTGGTTTTTGACGTGTCTGCTGGCGAGACATTTCTCGCCCACCTTTTATTTCGAAAAGAGACTGTTGAAACGGATTACAGACGAACCTCTCTCCCTACTTCTACACTGCTCCCTCCCTCCCCCGGGCTAGCGCCCGCAAAAAATAATAATTTGCGGATAAGCTCACTGGACCTGACGTGTGGAAAACCTGGTGCTAAATGTATGTTTAAGCATCGAAAATAATCCTCTCTGGCAGTCGGTCGTTGCTCCTCTCCTTTTTGTGTGAGCTTGTACAACCAACCACTCGCTTGTTCACTCTCTCGCCCTCTCTGCCTCGTTTTTTTTCTCTCCTGGGCCCGTTTCTTTCCATGCTCGTTGCGTTACTCTTGGAGTAAATACGCACAGGCCCGAGATAACAGACGGCTGCTAGGAGGCGAGATGTGTGAGCAGTGAGCAGTGAGTGGTAGTCGAAGGTGAGAGCAGTACCGGAGCTAGACAATTTTGAGCTCTGGCTGAAGCGAAAAAAAATAAAAGTGTGAAATTTGTGTCAACAAAGTATACGAGTTATTTCAACAAATAACAAATATTACTACCATTTATGCTAGAAATGTATATATATAATAGTTTAGGGAAAAGTATTTTAGTGATCAAATAATACAATTTCCACGGTAAGCTTAAAACGCTTTAAAAATTGTGATTGATCTTAGTGTTTAATAAAAACACCTGTTAAATACATGAAATAATAAATATGATTTTCAGTAGAACCTACTTTACGAATTATGTCAATATTATTTCTTTCATTCCATAGAGTCCTACCTTAAAATTAACCTTTTAAGGTAAAAATTAATCGAAAATTTCATGACATATTAGACCACTGTACCACGACTTATAAAATTACAATGAAGTTTTCGAGTTCGATTTTTTTTTTCCCCGTTTTTTCCTTTTTTCCCTTTCTTTTTCTTTCTTCTATATTTCGCTGTTTTCCCCCATCAGTCCTATTATCGGGCCGCTTTTCTGCGGGGCTCCGGGCAATCGCCGGTCTGCCATGCCCAGCGCCGGCACTCGTTCATTTGTTCATGCTTCAAAAGATGAACAAATGAATCTCTTCGGCTTCGCAACTGAACACTTACGACAGTTGAAGAGCCGTTTTCTCGCGTGTATTTCAGAAAGACAACCTCGCCGCGCTCGGGGCTGTGAGCTGTTCTTCGCCCCCAGCAATGCCATAACTGAGGCGTCGCCGGCCCGCAAAAGTGGAGTGCCTCTTGCGAGACCGTTGCCGCGTTGTTTGTACGGCGCGGCGAGGCGAGACGAGGCGAGGCGGCGATAAGGCGCTGCGATGTCAACAGGTCGCCCGCTGCCCCTCCGGCGTCGCCCGGGGCGAGCGTGGGTGGCAGC
>BOPP01000134.1:930158-971755 GCA_017312745.1 Gryllus bimaculatus
AACATAAGAAAAGTGCATTTTAGCAGTTCTTAAACGGCTGCCTTTTTTCTTTAATATTTTTATCCGGCTAATGTAAAAGTAAGCTTATAAACATTACTCAATTTCGATACTGTAATCTCTCTGAATTTTTAAATTTGCAAAATTTACAAATATGCGGAAATATGTGCTAGTTGTAGCACCACTTTTAAACATGTTTTATTGAACTTTATGCAAAGTAGAAATGTATTTTTTGCACATTTAGACTGGTTTAGGAGTCTAAACTGTAGACACCTGTGTGCATTCTTGTGCAGTTACACTTCAGGTTACGTCTTCTGTGTCCGTCCTATCGTAATTGTGGGCTTAAACTTTTTGGTTCGTGGCTATCTCAGATCAGTGAATTCACAGCATTCCGCTTAACTTAGCGACGGTCGGTTCAGCATTTGTTTTTCTTGGTAGCTCTTCAACCATTAGTATATGGCAAACAATTTATTCGACGTTTCGAGTTTACCTCAATATGCGCATGCCACAGGAAATATATCCACCCAGGCATGTAAAAATATATACCGTCTTCTCTCGCATGGACAATTCTGATATTGTATTTTTGATCCAACAATCAGTACTGTCGTACTATTAATTACCTACTCGTTTTAATAGGTTCGCTCTAACCGTCAGTGAGCAAAGCGTAATCTAGGCTCGGGGAAAAAAGTTTTTATATTTCACTTTTTTTTCTACTTACATTAAATATTTTAAATATAACAAAACAATTGGTAGAGGCAGTTTTTCTGCTTTACTTTTGAAGTAATACCTTGTTTTGTTTGTTTTTTAACTTGCAGAAAACTACATTCGATCCCGGAGCGTCGTGTCTTAGCCTTTTTCCTAGCACTTCTCACGATAACAGTTTGTAAAAGACTGCCTCGTTGCTGTTCTTGAAGTGTTGGATTTGATGCTATCGATAAAGGAAGTTTTCCGCTCGTGACGAAACGGGACGTCATGTGACGACGAGTTCGGAAAACTCTCATTGTCTTTCCTCGTGCGACTTCCACTTCCGCAACCTCGCTGCGCATCGACAATCTCCACCTATCGCAACATTCCAAGACAGAGATTAAGCAATTATTCCTATTACTTTACGCCTGTTATTATTAAAAAAAGTTATTTCTCGTTTTTAGACATCTTGCTTTACTTTCTTCGCAATTCGTAAGAAGAAAAAGATATGTATCGGTGCCGAAAAACGGCGAATTTTCGGCAGTTGTGAACTTCTGTTGCTACAATATAGTAAATTACTTCCTTAACACTGTTACAAACCATAATTTGTTGTCCTGTACCGAAAAATCGATCGACGGAACTTCCGTCCGTCCGATTGTCCATCCGTCTGCTCTATCAACTTGTGCGGCGTAAACCTTGGGTCGATTTTGTCCAATTGATAACGCTATATAGTGAATAACTCTAGTTTGAAGTTTCAACTGCATATTTCGGATTGAGGGTCACTTTATATGGAGCTCAAAAACATTTCAAATTTCCAAAAATGGTGCAATTTTATTGGATATATCTTTGCCTCATATCCGTAAAGGAGGTTAAGAGATTTTTCCTATTTTCGAAAATGCAAACGTGCAATTTTTTATTGACGCCCTCCTTAACTAAAAATATGGAAACTTCCGTAATGACAACCTGTAAATAGGTCGTAATAAGTTTTGCAAAATATTTTCGTGTAACTGTGCGCGATAGAAGCAATTTTATGTTTTCAACTTTTCTCTACATCAGACCGATTATTTCTTTAAATTTCTCCTCGTACTTATCAAAGGACTATTATATAAACAAATATATATTGTAGTCCATTTTGGCGCACTTTCTGATATTTTCTAAAAATCCAAAAGTTAACAATTCAAAATTACAAATTCAAATACAGATTTTTCCTTAAACAAGTTTTCCAAAAAGCAGCTCATCAAAAAAGGTCACCGTAGAATTTTTTTTTTTATTAGTAGTTTTCGCGTAATTGTGTCTGAAATTTGCACATTTTCTAAAAGTTATTTCCTCAAAAGGCGTTCTACAATATTTTATTTCATTCTTTTTCGGTAGAGAAGGAACGCTAAGCAATAGCGCAGGTTCTCATTTCGTGAACTCTCAATTGTAATTTTATAGGATTTATAGAAGTAAAGAAATTGTAAACGATATCAATCTTGTATTTCTTGTGATTTGTTTTTCATTTTAGTTTATAACTTTGTGTTCGTATGTAGTTTCGTTCCTAATGTGAAAAATCGTTTACGAATAAGCGATAAGTCCATTACTTGGAAGTAATTTTTTTTAGATGTCATGTCTTTAATAGAGATAGGACTTTGTATTAATTTTTTGCAACTTTTAAGTCATTGACATTCTGACCCTTACGAAAGCCTTGTCACTCATTGCGTCGACGATGAATGGTTAGTCACGGCGTTCGGGATTGGGGCCTCGGACAGATGAGAAGCGTAGCACCCTTTCGTTCTCCTTATTTCAGAGAGAGAAAACAAATGTTAAGCTATTATAAGTAGCGCAAGTGGGAAGCTCTCTCCCAGGTTTAAAAATTGACACAGTAACATGCAGAATCTCGGAAATGTGTACAGCGAAAATGATGCGTATCGGGCTGTCTGGGGGCGTGAGCGCTCGATACTTGTGTTATCCACATCCCGTATCGTGTTTGAACCGACTCTACCAACATGCTTCTAGGCTGCGAGCCTACGACTTCACACAGCGAATGAAAGACGTCTGATGGTCTATTTACGTTTTGTTCTCAACGTTTAACGCGTGTTTTCAACTTGGCAGGCAAATGTTTCTTGCAATGGAAGGTATCATTGTATCCTCGCAACCACGGTGATCGCTAGAACCATCGTCATCTAGAGGAAGCGACGGGATGAGCAAGGCGTACGTGATTTGGGAGCGGTAAGCGCGAGGAAAAGTTGACGGCGCGCGGCGCTGGATGCCAGTCGTGCAGCCCGCGCGTGCGTGGGCTTCGCCTTCGCGGCGGGAGTGCGCTGCGGCGGGCGGTAGAGCATTGTGCGGGGCGCCGGCGGCGGGGGCGCGCTGCAGCAGCAGCATCGAGCGACGCTCTCCCTTCCCTTCGGCTCGTTCTCCGCGCCTTTCCCTGCAATAAAGGCAGAAGCTCACATGCTGCTGTAGTTTGAAATATGACATTTTGTAAATGTGAAGGGTTATACTAAGAGGGGATAATATGCAACAATATTAAAAATAAATAAATAAATCAGTTTTTTAAAAATGTTCCCACTACGTTTTGTTCGTTTGCATTGTTGTTTCCATTGTCGTTGGCAGCACTGTCCCGAGGTTCCTGCCATTCATGACGAACATTGTTGAGTCATTGTCGCCGCCAATGCCACTGTTGCTTTCGTCTTCGCCAACGAGTTGCAACGCCGTTGTAGCTCTTGCTTTTTATTTATCGACGAAATTGTAGCTTTGATCAATTTGTCATCGCCTACATTGTCGTAGTCATCGTCACTGTTCTTTCTGACATTACTATTGTAACTACTGGTTTCGACATCAGTATCATCGACGCTGTCAATCATCATTTTTCGAGCATCAGCGAAAATATTTCGGATTCTTTAATAGGTTTAATATTTTATTGTACTTTCATACTTTTATGGCGTATTTTGTTAACTTAATTTTCGGCTTATTGATTTCTCGTTAATAGCTTTAATTTACGTTGAACAATCTATTGATATATCAATTTTCGTATTACGTGCATCCCTCGGAACCTTAATTCGATACAAATGACTAATCACGTTTCCGACCAATTAAAGAGAACTCTTTCAGTCTCGAGACGTCTTTGAAATGCGGATAACGTCTATGAAATAAATAACTCATTTTAATTATCTTCTTAATACTTAAGAGTTACTGTATATCCAGGATGGCCAGTGTGGAAAACAGAAAATATCATTGGTTTGTAGAAGTCTGGAATAAATCAGGGAATGTTTAGAAGAATCCCTAGAAGTCAGGAATACTATTTTGAGACAATTATAAACCTTGATATTGTCCTTCAAATAACCTTGCTAGGCGCATTGTTATTTTTGCGTAATGTTTAATCTGTAAGTAAATGTTAATTTTATTTCACGGTGAAATAAAGGAGTTGAGAAATAAATTACTAGCGATGCTAAATGTTTTGGACGCCGTGGCCTGCGCGCGTTGCAGGCACATAGCTTGTCTCCACACGCTTCGCACTCCTCACCGCAGCTCGCCGCCGGCTGCCTGGAACGAAACGTGGGGGGGGGAGTATCTCTACGAAGAACAAAGCTATCGCAGAAATACCGATTCATCGGCTGTTCATTGAAGGTAATCGTTGAATGAATTTGAGTAGCAATGGAGGGGGAGCTGTACAAACTTGCAACGGAGCAAGAAGCTGCTCCTGAGAGACAGTGACGACGGGTTTGTGAACTCATCGAAACAATGAACATGTTTGCACATTGCATGTTTGATGGGGTAAATGGGGATATTTCGACGATTTCAAAAATCATACCATTATTGGAACTTTGCGTGAAACTATCAAAAGATTCATGTGGTATCGATTGTTGCTTACATTTCAGTTTCCTTTCAATTTGTGTATCATTCGTTCTCAGTTCGATATCACTGCCAGCCATCCCTTCTCAGGAGTATTCGCAATACTCACTGAGTTTTCACAATTCAATATATAAATTCCAATTGATTTTTAATTTTTGATTTTATTTTGCTATGCACTTTATTTTGTGGGAGTGTTTTACTATTTTTAATACTGCAAAAAGGAACAAAATGATGTAACAAAGGAAGATGCCAACAATCGAAGAGTTCACGGGCCTTTTCACCTCTTTACGTGTTAGTCTGCGATCGACTGTTTGGCTGCACCGAGGGCGCTTTTTTCGGTCGCAAAAGGGTTTGTCAGGGCGCTTGGGCAACCCATTGCTAGCGGCAGGGAGGACTAATGTGAAAAATTGCGGCAATTGCGTAGAAAAATCTCCGCCCTGGGCAAGAAAATTCATTTTATGGGATTCAATCAAATTCATTGTTTATTGGGCTCAATTTTTGTTTTCGTGTGAAGTGTTTTTTAAAAACTGGAAAAAAGAGATACTTAAAGTACAATAATATTTAGTAATACATCGTATGAAAAGTAGTGCAGCTATTATGAAATGCATCCCGGTTTTAGAGTCGGCGTCTACTCAAAGAATCGGCAAGGAATTGAACTAAAGTAGCTATAATTTACCGCCGTAAAAGATGCGAGTAAACATGAAGTTCATGGTAGTAATATTGAGAATTCTTTAGAAGTGCTTTTTTTTCTCTCGTCTTCTTAACCATTGGACAGAAACAAGCTATTTTTTATCCCCCAGGGGGCGCATTTTTCTGGATGGAATGTGGCGCGCCTGTGGATTGTTGCACAGAGAACGGTGGCGGCGAGGGCGCTATGAATGAAATGACGGAGGCCACCCTGCCAGGACGGCGCGGCGCGGTGCGGCGCTCGCCCACAGAGTGTCTCAGTTGGGGGGGGCTGGCCGCACCCACTCAACTGCAGGTGCCCAGCGCGACAGTTGGGCGTCGGTCGTTCGCCAGAAGTGAAGAAAGCGCCAGTTTGGTGGCCGGCGGGGAACGTGCCGGTTAAAAACAGAGTGTTGAGTTAATAAAAATCAAAGAATAAATAATAGTGAATTATTATTATTATTATATTATTAATTATTATATATTTGCATTAAAAGTTCCCTGTATGATATCTATTCACAAATACATACAGGACATTTTTATAATTTTTGATTTGAAATAGTCATATTCACCCCTTGTGCAGCGTATCATTCGAAGTTTTTGAAAAACGTCCAACCAAAGACTTCATTTCGGTTGGCGTCAATAGTTGATCATGTTATTTTTAATTTTTCCGTGTTTTTCTTCGAGAATTAAAATATGTATACAATAGTAAAACCTATATTAGAATATGATTACACAGTAATTCGAATTTTGAACGAGCGATTCGATGATGTTAGAAATACGCTATTTCACACAAATTTCTGCGTAAAATTCTAAATATTTAGTACTATTTTTTTCATGTTTAAAATTGCATAATTTATTACTTATAACTGTTATTAATGGTGCCTGTTGACATTTATTAATTCACTTATAACACTATAAATGAATTCTCGTGTAGTGAGTTGAAAACGATTTAGAAGCCGTTCCACTGGCGTTGGGCTGCGGCGCTGTATTGCGCCGCGAGTGTGTGTGGTGCATGAGCGCGCGGAGGGGGTTTTTTCAGCCGGAGCGCGGGCGGGCCAACTCGCCAGCTTGGCGTGGAATGACGGGCATATGGCGGGGGGAGGGCGGCGGGCGGGGGCGCGAGAAACGGCGGCGCGTAAGTGCGGCTCTCGCGGCGCGCGCGGCGTCGCCAGCCAGCACCGAGATTGCCGGTGGCGGCGCGTGCGTGGCGTGACGCCGGGCGGGGCGGGGCCGGCGGTGGGGGGCCGGCCGCGCGCGGTCTGCGCCGCCCCCAGCGCGCTCCCGGATCAATTATCCGACCTGATAACCATAGCGGAGCCGCCGCGCCCGCGCCGCGCAGGGCGCAACGCTGCGCCCCGCCCGCCCCCGCCCTCCCCCGCCCCGGCGTCGCGCGCGGGCGGATGCGCCCCCGGTGCTAACAAGCCCCGGCCAGCGGCGGCGGCGGCGCCTCAATTATTCCGCGGCGCCGGAGAGGCAACGCAGCCCCACGTGGGCGCCACCGGGCGCCGCCCCCGCCCGCGTCAGCCCGCCGCTTTAGCACGGCGCGACCGCCTGCCTGCCGCCTCTGCCGCCGCCGCCGGAGGGAGACCGGAGCGAAGGCAGAGAGAGCGAGTTGGGGCGCGCGGGCGGAAGAGTGGTGAACCTCGATCTGACAACAGCGCAAGCGCAGCCGAGCCGCGCCGATGCCGCGCCGCTAGTTTGCTTGCGCGCGGGGCCCAGCGGGCGTCCACGAGGGAGGAGGTCTGTGAAAACGACCACCGAGCAAGCAAATACATCGCGCGCACCGCGCGGTGACGGCGGCACGCGAGAGGGTGGGCGGGGCGGGGTACGGGGGCGCTCTGCGCGCGGCGCGGGTGGCGGTGGCGCTCGCGCAGGCACCGCGCACGTTACGTGCTGCGGCGCCGGCGGCGGCGGCACGTGCGGCCGCGTCGCGGAGACGGGCGCGGAGCGAGGCGGCGGCGGCTCGCCACAGTGCTTGCGCTCCCCGGTCGGCGCCGCTGCGCCGTCGGAGCTCTCTCGCCGCTCAGTCAGCCAGTCAGGCAGTCAGTCCGCACCCCTGGCTCGGTGTGTGCGCGCGTGGGCGATGTGCGACACGGCGCAGGCGCGCGGTTGCGTGTGTGGTGAAGTGCGTGCGGTGCGGTGCGGTGGCGAGTGGAGGAAGCGGAGGCCGCCCGCGCTGCCACACGCGCCTGGGTTGATGGTACGTACTCGCGTTGGCGCTAAGCGGGTGTGTTGCTCCGCGGTGATCCCTCCCATGGAGAGGAGAGACTCCGCCGCATTCGTGCCGTCGCGACCTTACGTGCTGCAATGGACGATGCTGGCCGGCGGACGGCCCGACGCGCGAGTACTGTGCAACGCTCGTGTTCGTGGAAAGCGCTCTCGTTACATCCCGTTGAAGAGGTTACGCCGACGTCTATACACTGTGCGGGTACGACCTCCATACCTCGCGTATGTATCTGTCGTAGAAGCCAACCATATCCTATCAGTTCGAGTACACGCCCTATAGCACTCCACCACGCAACTGATGTGAGAAAGTAATAGTTTTAAAGGTACGGCCTTGCAGTGGGCTAATAGCTCCGAGACTGGAATATCGTGTGCCGCCTCGATACCGAACCTCCCGCGTGTGATATTACGATCGACAATGGTTTCGAGTACGCATGTGTGGATGCTCGCCTACCCACTGGTTGCAGCGCATGGTCTCCTCGGTGGCTCTGAGACGCTTGCGACGCCACTGTGGGAGGCACTCGGTAACACGAACGCCGTGTGGCAAGTTTTATCGCCGCACTTGCGCGGACGCGAATTGCTGACGAAGCTTACGGTCGCGGTTATCGCTACTAGTTCGACTACCTGGATACACCACGAATTCTCACTGCTCCAGTGAACCTCCTCGCGTTACGCCCCGTCCCGTGTGTCATTTGTAGGTGACGTACACGCATATCACCGCGGCAGAAAAACAAGCTAGCTACCCGCAGCTGAGAGACTGGCTCGTGTGTGTGGCATTTAAATCTTTCAGTTTCCGCGTTTCGCGATAGGAGCGAACGAATGCGGTGAAACCAAGGCGAACCCGCATCCCCGCGAACTTGAATTTCCGGCCGACCGTCCGCAGCTCCAATCGTGTGCTGTCGACTTGCATATCCCCTTCCTCCATTCTGCAGTCAGCTAGCGAGCGCCTGTAACCGACGCCGATTAAGGTCGATTACTTCTCACGTGTCAAAAACTAAACGAACGCCCTCGGGTCGCAAAGCTATCACACTGCTTTGACCGAACTTCCAAATTTCGCGTAAGTTAGCGCAGCTCTCGAAGGCGTTGCCTGAGCTGAGCGCGTGGGCGGCGGCGGGCGGACGGCGACGGCGTGGGCGCCGCTGCTCATGCGCGTGCGCGGCGCTGGAGCACGTGTCCGCGCGCCCGCCCGCCGCCCCGCCCCCGCCCGCCCGTCCACCTCTCGCGCTTTTCGATCGCCGCCGCTGCGCCCGGGCGACGCCGCATTCCCGCGCTCGTCTGCCGCCCACGCACGTGCCTCGACGCGCCACCAAGCGGGCCAACCGACACACGCGGGTCGGGGCCAAAGGGTACACCGAATTCCACTTCCCGCGCTCAAAGATTCGTTCCAGGGGGAAAAAGATCGCATTCTTTTAGAAGGTGAATTTATTCTTGATTACAGTCCGACCGTTCGTAATCGGAAGACGAATTTGGAATGTGTTGCGGTCATTGTGTGGTAAATTCTAGTGTATTTGCATAGTCACATTTTTGAGAAAATCACATGGAGTTTGGGAGGACGTTCCTGTGTTATTCGTCTGGTATCAGCATGCCCTGACTTCCCGCGAGAACCAATCTGCAACGCGGTGTGGATACCGGAAGTACTTTACTTGGGTTTTTATTTCTTGGCGCGTGAGGGCCCTGTCTGCACGATGGATCTCACGGCATTTCTCGTCTTTGTCGCTCTAAACGTCGCGTGATCGCGTCCGTATCGAGCAGAGCTGGCGATCATATGAGGCACGACCGAAAAAGACGCGAATGCCGTGTAGACAGGCCGTCACGCGCGAAGAAATAAAAAAACAAGTATTTGCTCGTGGTTTTGGGTCTCAACTGCAGTCCCCGCCGGGCCCGTGTCGTCCTCCTCCACGCGGATCGAACACTGGGCCTTCGGAGCTGCCCCCCCCCCTGACGATGGACGATGAGCGCTCTGCTCGCTGTACCTCCTCACCTGCATCCGAGATGATTTTTTTGACCGCGCATCGCGTGGGCCAGGCCCACTGCGCCACCGCGATGCGCCGCGGACGACCCTCGGCGCGACGATTCTGCGCGCGGCGCCGGGCCACGTCCGAGGCGATGCTCTCTCTACGCTTAGTTAAAGGCGATTTGTTAAAGAACATGTTTTTTCTGCTTTTACTGTGTTTTAGTTAGGAAAGAAAAAATGTATCAAAGCAAAAAAATTGTTTTAATAATTTTCATACATTCGTAAACTAAACATTCTTAAGAATTAACTAACCGAAGAGTGCAAAGCAAGTTAATCGAGTTTTCGTCGACAAATGTATTTTATTGTTTTTTCTAATATCTAAATATTTCTTAAATTTTATGTTTTGTTAATTTTTCTGATAATTGTTTTGAGTTATATCTCGATTATCTGTTAAGCAGGACCACCTCTAAATTAAATTATCCCCCGCGAACATTAATGTTAGAAAGTACTTAACAATTTCTTTAAAAACATCAGTGTTTTAATTTTGTCGATGTTTTACGATTTATGTTGTCAATATCGCGCCCCCACCCCGTTCAATTTACCCATTGCCTCCACTGACCATGGGCTCACGCAGTGGCCGCCGTTATATTTTACTCCTGGAGCGTTTTGCTCCCTCTATCCCATAGTGTTTCGTGAAATCTGGCACCACTGGCGGGATTTGGAGTGCCGCCTACAAAATTGCCAGCAATTTCACCCAAATTGGGAGTTGGCCAATGGTTCAAACTCCACGTCACAAGAAAAATTATTCTTTGCAGAAATAATGCAGGAAATTGCATTTTCTTCGTTCAGGTAGTAAGTGTGATTTACAACGAAATTTTTTTATGAATAAAAATTGCAGAGGTTTGCCTGTCGTTTGGTAGAAATGTTTGTGACGAAAATAAGCCTAAGCCGAGTAATATCTTCGATACCATATAGGAATGTTTTTTATAAATTTACTAATTTTATTCAAAAGTTGTGCGACTATATGCTTTATAGTATTACCTTCAAAATTCTTGGGTTTCTATCTGTTGTGCTACGTAAAATACTATGATATTGATATTGCAAGTGATTTGTTTTTTTAATCTAGTAAATTTTTTAATGTAGAATATTTCTTCGCATGTTTGTGAAGGGACACTGTGTGGACGTAAACTTTTGTAAAATATTTTATATTTTATTATTTGTAGGCTAATTAAAAGATAGTAAATTAAGATAAAAGAATTAATTTTACAATAACAATCGATTAAGACACACTTTTAGTTTCGAATTTGAAGCTCCAAAAAATGCTTTTAAATATTCCCAAATGAAGTATTTATTACGTGCGTGTAGTAATTTTTTTCGATGTATTGCTGAACGCGCCTAGCGATCAATCTGGAAAATTGATCTATTTTTGGGAAAGTGTTGCCTATTGTTATTACAAGAGTAATAACGTGCAGAAGAGTGTGTCGATTAATTTTCCTAATCGACTGGATATTTTAATATAATTTGCTTTAGCCTTCAGCTCTGCATAAATTGGGGTAAAAAATGAATCTGCAATCTTCGCAATTTTTATCAGTAATATTTTTGAATGTTGTTGTGTTGACTTATAAAAAATTACTGGAAAGGAGAAGCCCTTTAACATATGTAAGACATTGGAAGGATTAATAATAAAAATATCAATAAAATTATTTTATGAATCGCAACTGATTCGTAACTGCGTATAGGCAGAAGGCCAAAAGTGGACGATACCTAAACAGTTAAAGGATTGCGCGGAGTTTTCAAGTGTGTATCTTTGTGCGATCAACTTCACTAAATAATGTTTTAACCCTTCACTAAATAACGTTTATAATCCTGTCTGCGAGACCCTCGTGATTGTTTTCTCGCACCGAACTCGCGTTCTCTTTGACGAACCGTCTCGTCTACCCTTGAGTAGCTGTCGGTGTTCACAAGTAGCGTATCATAGGCTCTCATCTTCTCCGAATGAGAGCCGATTATATTTCTCACAGATATATCGTACCAGTTGCTTCACCATTCTTGCTCTCGATGGTTCGTGAACTAGTAGACAAGTTTCTCTGCTGATTAAGGTGCGAATATTTCTGCAGGGTGTGTGCGAAATGAGAAGAGTGTTAATTTGAACAGAATTTGATGACCGATGTGCTTGTTTTCGTGATGAAGACGGTGCATCAAAATCCGTTGTTTGTGGAAATAACAAGAATTTCGAGAGATTGAATGATCTCGTGAATGATGTATTACTTTTTAGTGACTGGTGATGGTGACATTGAACCAAACAATTAACAAATACGTCATGTTACTTAAAGTTGTACGTGTCTGTGCTTATGCAATGACAACAGAGTTAGAGAGAGAGAAAATGCGCTCTTGCATTGTATTTGTTTTGATAATTAAAAATAATTTTTCAATTAAAATGTATTCGTCCGGTGTCTTTAAAATGGTAACTTGTTATTGACAAATCGTTACAAGATTAGAAGTGGCCATATAATATACTATAGTAGGTTCATCGTATTGAAAAAAAAATCAGTAACCATTACAAGTTTGTAATAGCATTACAATTTATTATTGATAGTTCCACTCTATATATTGTTATTGCGTAATAGCCTTTAGATATTATAATTTCTGAATGCTATATTGTAATGACCGTGAAATTGCCTCAGTTCGATTATACCAATCCACTGCCACCGAACACGTAGCACCTACGACGAACACTCCCAAAAGAAACTGTGTGGGAGCATTGGATTTAAAAATCTACTGCAGCCAGAAAAAGGCCATTGACATACAACGCGGCGTTCGGCAGTCCTGCCTTGCGCATCACATCAGAACACTGGCTTTGACGACGCTAGTCAAGCCCGAGGCCACCTAATGACAGTTCTCGTATAAAATTATCGACTTTTCGTTTCGATGTTTGTATACCTCGTGTCGAACGTGTTGTTGAGAACGAGCTGTGTAATATGTTTTTAAATTGCGTTAATCGAGTTATAAAAAAGTCTCTGTAATATTTTATCAGCAGACCGATGGATGCAGCATCGTGATCACACGTCTGTCAAATGACGTAAAATTCGCCAATGGACGAGTATGATTTTGAAATCGTCGCGAAAAGAATTTATTTGTGGAGACACCGAACTGTATGATGTTCAGTCGATTTTGTCTTGCAGAATCTGTTGGGTATATTTATCGACTTTCCCTCGATAATGTTTTTGATTATTATTACTATTTTGCATGGATAAATTAATGGAAATTGCCGTTGGATGTCAAATTGTCTGAGGTGTTAATAGACCATTTATTGTAAAACGAAAATAAAACAAATAAGATTCCTTCTATTAATCTATGGACCAAACCCCCACTTTTTGCTGGGATCAAGTGGTCACTTAAGGTAGGTTTCGTTGTATTTATTGTATTGGTTTATTTTGCTGTGATAGTTTGTGAGTTGTTTATTTTCAATACTGTATCTCCTTTGTATTATCTGTGTGTGATATACGAAACACATAAAATCAGAGAGTTAAAACGTTTTCTACCTGATTTCCTCTATTGGTCCAGTGGAATTTTGTCTCCAAAACATTTCTTGATAGTTTGTTATTGTTAAAAAAATGTGCTATATATTTTATGTTGATTTGGTACAGTTATTAATTTGTGGGGTGATGTTGTGATGAGTATACCTTACGATAGAACATCAACATAACTTACATTCCGACTTAGTTCTTATCTGCTAGCGTGTTTTGATACGAATGGATAATTCGTGGAATTACATTGTACTAAAACATTTTTATCTGGTGACGTAAAGTTTGGCGTCTGAGTTTACAAGTTGATAAAGAGAAAATTGTATGCCCTTTTTTCTCGATGTAGAAATTCCAGTGGGAAACATCGATTGAAACTTTTCAACTTTTTACACTGTGTCCGTTAGGAATAAGTTAGCAAATCACTAGAGGAAAATATGAAATACTTGTATGTTATCTTTGATTTCTCATTTCTTGCCTTGTGAGTGTGTGTGTGGGTTATCTCAATCTTCTTTTACGATTTCTCAACAAATTATGTTATTTACTTTGTAAGAACTTCACTTAATTTTGCTGTCATGATGTTTATGATAGCTAGAATGAATAAGAAAATCTTGCCGTCCAAGCGAAAACTACGTTTAAAATGAATGAATGATTTTGAAAATTCAAATGTACAAGTTAGAATTAAAAAAAAAATCACTTTTACCTTCTCCACAAAGTCATTCTTTTCACATGTGAAATTCGAACACACTCGGAAAGAAAATAATTATTCTCACTTATTCGAAAATAAAATAATTTTTCATAATCAAGTACACCACAAATATTTTCGTTTTCTTTATTTCGTGTACTCTATAAATAAAACATTTGCAGCAGAAACTCAAAACAAATTAAATTCAATGAAATTGAGCAAGGTACACACACAACACTCAACTTTCTCACCAATGTATAATACATATATATTTCATGAACGTAATAAACGTTTTAATAAATTTAATCCAATTTCTAATTATTTGTTACTAAAAAATTCATGTATGACTGCAAGACCACATTTTCTGTCTATGTCATTACAAATCTGTCAAGACATGTGCCAATTGTTCTGATGTAACAGATTGCAAATAAAGTTATATTTAAAATCAAAATCCTATACTGATGATATTTTGTCTCACAATCAGTCCTCGCATTATTAGAAATGTTTTGTGCTGATTGTCGCTGAGAAGTCCAAAAGCGAAGCCCAAACTGCTTTGCTTGTGCCTCCCTTTTGACGAAAGCAGGGAGGTTCCCAGAAAGCGTTCTCCCCTTAGCTGCGTTGCTGCGCGCATTAGCGTCGCGCGGTTGGCAGCGCTGAATGCCCGCCTCGTCTTGCCTTATCGCTGTCGGTGCCGATAACCCTATCGATATTTGCGTGCGACATACTCGGCCCGCGCGGGCGAGCGCCAACACCAAGCTGGGGATTTTGGCGCAGCATTCGTGTGCGTAGGGGTTAATTGGCGACATGTGTCCTTGGATTAAGGAAAGTAAAAAAAACGATTTCTCTTTTAGTAATTTGTGTTACAGAAGAGAGCAAAATTAAAAAGTATACATGGACAGCTAGATTTGTGGCAGGTGCCCCTCCACCCCACCCACCCCCACACACACACAAAAAGAAAAGAAAACGGTTACGAAGTTATGTAATTTAATATACTTGGAAAGTACATATAACAAGTACTTTTTTGACAGAACTAAAATGTTTTTAAACCTTAGATGAAAAATATTTACTTAAGCGACTAGAACATTTGTTTCATTCCCTGGCTCCGCCCAAGGAATTATCATTTATTTTGTTAATGTCCAACAGATTTTTTTTCATTAAGTGAGATATCATTGCAGCAGTGCAGTACGATGTATAAAGTATAAGAGTAATTAAAAGTATGAGTATGGCTAATTCTGTATTGTAGCGGTTGATGTTAATATTATCCAAAATGTAGTGTCCAGTTGCTAACGTCCAAACCAGGAATATAATCGACGCGTTTTTCGGACTAATGCCAGAAGGATATAATATGAGCCAACCCGAGCTAATTAGTACGGTAGTACTTCACGGTGACAAGGAATAGCAGATATGTTAATTTCGTTTGTTCGATAGGAATTATTTTATTTCTGTGTTTTTTATAAGTACACAAACGATGAAAAGTTCGCTATGGCATAATTTACATAATTTAATTTTATCTCAAAAATTCACACTCATGCCTGTTGCGATTTTTATATTTTTTGTAAGAATTTTAAGAACGTTGTAAAAAATATTTCTTTAATACGCATTTCATCCTTCTGGCAGGATTTATTATAGAGATGAGGCGGCAGATTGCTGAGTGCGCAGTTGATAGAAGCGGACATCTCACATAATGGTTCTTGCGTAACAAGTGTTTATTTCTTGCTGCTGGAGACATCATGTTATTGGCTTCACAAAAACCTTCTCTTCGTAACTTACCAATGTACAAAGCGAAAATGTGAGAATCGTAATATAAGTATCCATGTGTGCTATAAGTCCTCCGGCGATTTCAAGTGCTGCAAAAGCTGGAATTTATTTGCATCGTTGGCTCTTGCCTTCGATTCTTCGTCAAAGACGTTTTACATTGCTAATGAGTGTTGAGCAATATACTACGACCAATACGAGCATAAAATTACTTCGTCCCACTTCTGACCGGAGGTAGTTATTCTCTATAGACAAAAGAAGAAAAGCCTCCCCAGTAATTTTTCGACGTTTTGCAACCCTTCTTAGCTGTTATAATCTCGTGTTTTCCCGCAAGAGTATTCTTGATTAAAAAATTAGTTTCATATGACGAGTTCAGGATATTTGTGTATCGTCACGTATTTTCGTATCGTGGGGGTGGTAACTGATTATGAAGCCAGTTTTCCGGCGGCATCCACTGTCAGTAAGTCGTATGGTTGACACACTTCTGACATCACAATCTGCGGCCTCAGTGCACTTGTGGTCTCCAATCCCCATGCGATCTATCAGCTAGGTGCGGAGGTCATTATTAGTGGCTTCTTGTACGTGTGTCTTATTTAAAGGCAAAGAGCGACTTGTTTTCAAACATTTCAAGTTGACGCTTGGTTAATGAACATTTAATTTATCTGTGATAAAAGAAAAACGTATTTGGAGTTAAAATACGTACTAACTTGGTTTCTGGTTTGTAGGATATGCTAATTTCAAGAACACCTTATGATAGAGTGAAATTTGAAGATCTGAACGATCTCCTACGGAATTACTGTTGTTTCAAAATAAGAGGCTACAAATACACTTTCAAAAAATTTTTAAAGTCCATGGTATAGTCATTATAAATAGTTGTGGGGAAGAAATATTGTAAGGCAGCTGTTTTACTGACCTCTCCGCGAGAATAATCCACGAATCTCCACTGCCTTAGTTGTGGCTGTGGTCGGGCGCACCCTCTTGACAGTCTGAGCGCGGGCAGGGATATCGGGTGCATTTGGATCCGCGGCGAGTAGCGGGGCGGGGCGAGGCGGGGTGTGGCGGGGAGGGAAATGTCATCCGAGCGAGCGCATCGGCTGTCGGTTTGGACACCGAGCGACAGATGGTCTCCTTTTGGCGATCGGTGGCGGCCCATGCCGTTCGTGGATTGTGTACGAACGGGGGGGGGGGGGGTCCGATTTTGCTCTTTGGGTTTTTCGGTTTGTTTACTAAATAATGCGATTTTCAGAGCGCCGATTTCTGGATGCTGCAATGCTGCTAATTTCTCATAAGTCACCGGCGAGGAAATAAAGTTGTGGGTTCCTCCGCATTAAATATTAGAGTATTATCGAAAAAACATATTGCTACTAAATTCTGTTGAATCGCTTGTCAGTTGCGTAATTAACAAAGTAGATGCTCTTGCCAATCATCACACAAATCGTCATTTGTCTCGATAAAAAGTCTATCGTTGACACATCTTAGTTCTGCAAGTGCATCTTATAGGTTTTGGTGCTATTAGTCACACGCGCATACTCAGTGACCGCGAAGGAGCTAATTGGTTAAATCTATTGACGCGACATTCAATTGGATCACAGCTATTCCGAGATGTGATCCAAATTGCCGACGAAGTTTTACCATTGCATCAAGTAGGGGTGGCGAATAGGAGGGCTTGAGAATCATCGCTGCTCTCAGCCACTATTTCACCGAACGAGGCCGAAGTACACTGTGATTCATTTGGTAATAAATCGTGCATGGCATTAATAGAGCAGATTTGCACAAGCGTAACACGAGCCTGCCTGAGGTGTCAACCGCGCTATACTACACGGTACACGATATTCACTACGATGGGTTCTCATCCCTTGTAAGCCACGGGCTAGTTATGGGACTGTGAAATGGAACGCAGAGGCACCATTATAGAAAGTTAATTCAAAATAAGAGTCATGCAGTCGGAGAAAGCCAAGAACCATGTCTCGCGTTGCCATTATCTTACCTGGAATGCAGCACGAACGAGAAAAGAAAAAAAGAGGTAATAGATAAGAAAAGGAATGGGGAAGAAGGGAACGAAAAATAAGAGTTTCAACATCTATCACACATGATGGGTAAGACACGAAGAATACCCGGAAGGAAAAATAATTTTAAAAAAATATGAAGCGATTTAAGGGGATGGGAAAATGAAGAAGCAAATATCAAGTAAAGAAGAAAAAAACAAATAACCGTGCAAGAAGATAAGAAACCAGTTAAGGCAACAGGCGCGGATTCACGGGCAGGGAAATGAGGGAAATCCCCCCTCAACTAATTTTTTTTTCTGCAGCTATTACGTTTAACTTGTCACGAAACCTTCAAGCTAAAATATTGTCGGATAATCATTAAAACGTATAAAATCGTTTCACAGCGTAAGATGAGTGTAGCCTTCGACATTTTGCAAAATCTGTAATGACACATTCGACCCAAACATTTTGAATATTCCCTCCAAAAATTGGATCCGCCCCTGTGAGCAAAATATACGAGAAAGAAAAGCGCGTGATGTTAGGAGGCGGAGAAGGAGAAGAAGAAGAAGAAGAAGAAGAAGAAGAAGAAGAAGAAGAGAAAGAAGAAGAAGAAGAAGAAGAAGAAGAAGACGAAAAAGAAGACGAGGAGGAGGAGGCAGGAAGGGCGAGAGCGGAGTAGAGAGCCCGCGGCGTCGGGGCGGGCAGGTTGGCAGTTGGCGGGGCCCCTGGAGAAGCACCCGCCCCACCCGGCTCCCCCCGACCCCGCCCCGGAAGAGATAAGGCTGAGCGCGACGCTCCGGCCGCCGCGGCGGCCCCGGTCCTTTCGGCAGCGGCCTGGCAGCGGGCGACGCGACGTACCGCAGTGGGCCACACTCTCAGCACCCGACTTCCGTTAACAACGATGAGTTGTAGCTAGCGGAAAGTGGCATAAGAGTACTCGTGTTCAAAGCCAAGCTGTATATTTATGTGATTATTCTTGTAAGAAGGTGCTATCACTGTTTGAGACTGCCGATAACACAAATATCAGATGGCGTAATGACGTTAGTTACTAAAACTCATTCATTAATCATGTTATTACAATTCAGTTTTACTACATTAATATAAGTACATTATACATAAAGTATTAATTGTACGTTTCTTTGTGATTGTGCACCCACTCTGGTGGGGCTAAGACTGCACACCACACGGGTCGAGCGCTCAGCGCTCAGGGAGGTCCTGGTCTCGATGCCTGCCAATAGCCGGGAATGAACTTGATGTCGGTGTATTTGTAGCGCCTACAGGAATCGAATCTGTAGGGCGTAGGGAGACTGCTCTCGACTGCTCTTATCTGTGCTTTCCATGATCACTTCCAAGCGAATGCCAGAGCAGCGCTCGGCGTCCGTCAGACCAGGAGCGATCTTTCCTTCCATTCCCAGTGCGAAGCACGTGCCGTCGTAACCGCCGTAAGGTCATATGCCAGACAAACTAAGTTATTTGGCTTAGGTGAAAAGTAATACAATTGTTCTATATACATATGAATGGAAATAATGTAAAATATGTTAGTTATAAATTACTCTATACCCTTAAATTCATAAAATTAAAATTAACGGTTTTGTTGAATTAGCACATGCATTTGTTTATTCGTTCAGTCTTTTCGCCTCAAAACCGGCGCACGGGCGGAGTGTGTTACAGTCAGCTTGTTACCTCGCCCATAATAAAGCGCGACTTTTCTATTAGTGAGCCATGAACACGGCAAATTCTGCCCTTCTATGTAGAGCTGCGTTTATAACCCTGTTTTGGTGAGTTGTCAATTGACTATATGGATCGCTCCAACAAAGTAGTGTTGTTCCAGACATACGTTAAGTTCAAATCAACAAGAAAAGTGGTCGGCTGAAATGTATTTGGACGTTTTCTGGAAACGAGTCAACACTTCCGACTACAAACTTAGGAATACATCCACCGAGGAAGGATAGTTGCATTTTTCCCCCTAGGGCTTTTTCCAGCCAACATCTGGTTATCCTTTACGTTCCAATGGGACGCATATTCGACCATACACTTGACACCTACACCCTTGCGGGCTCCTCTGATGCGGGGTCAGCAGAATGTGAGGCCCTCCGCTACGACACAAACAAAAGAGACCAGGAACAAACAACCGTGCCTAAGTCGGGACTCGAACCCGCAACTCTTCAAACCGAAGCGCTGGTTCGGCACACGCTCTTTGCTGCCTCGGCATTCCTGGTCGGCGTAGTTGCATCACCTATCAGAATTAGAATTCTCTTAATATTTGGGGTGCGGAAATAAAGAGCAATTCTCAAAATCCAACGACCCCGCGTCACCGTTTTCTTGTGGGCAAATGGCTCGCGCGTTCCCACAGCAGCTCCGCGCGATGGACACACGTGGAAAATAGTCGTACGTAAGAACGACTCGCATTTCTTCCGGAGGCTTTCGCATTATGCAGGTTAATTATTTTATATGAAAGTTACATTAGTCTCGCGATGCATTACATTGAACTCCGTTCAGCAATTAATATTGCAGTCATATAATACTATGTTCTTGAATCATGTGTATGAGTACAAGTAGATTGCGAAACATATCCGATTGACGCAGTGCAATTTCTATCGAACAATGCAATGCATTTGCACTTGTTTATTGCATGAAAGTGAAACTTAATTCTTTGGATGTTCCTATGTATGACATGCGAACTTAAAATTCACAATAGCACAACGTTTCTGGTTCAGACTTCCACACAGGCAGCACAACAGTTACTCAATTCGAACGTATTAGTTAATTTAGCGCACATAAAAGCAAATGCGACAAATAATAATAAGCCATTGCCATTGGCGCATGTTAAACCCCTCAAAATTATTTTACGATATATTATAATAACTAAATTTTGGGTTTGCAGAGACCAAATTAATATAATTCAGTCTGAACTTCTGACACGAGATCAGAAGTATTGCTTTGTGGTACGTTAGACTTAGAAATGATGTTCTCCATCAAGATTTACAAATACGAATAGTAGCAGAAAGTGTAACAATGAGAAGCCTGAAACATCAGGAAAGCGTAGATAAATATCTAGCAATTAACACTTCAGATAACACGAATGCCGGAGCACTTCCTGAACAAACGGGCTACGGACCGTTCGCGATCTTTCCTTCCCGTTCCTTGTCCTATCCCCATCCTTTACTTACACTCATGCACTATACTATTACACAAGTCGGGGGGGGGGGCTAGTCGGGAGTTCGTAGCTTGTGCCGGTTGAGACGGTGTGCCGATGATGGGAGACACCTGGTTGGGGAAACTCTCCGCAAGCCGACATAGCTACTAGGTCGGAGCGAGATCTCGCCATTCAGCGTGGAAAGATCACCGCCACGTATCGCGATGAAAACACGCGCTACACTTACTACACTACTTTAATGACTAGCAGAGGTCATGCCCGGAATCTCTAATCACTCAATCAGTGAACAAAGTTCCAGCTCAAATGGTTGTTTACACTAAGTTATGCTTGACACATTGATTTTGAGTTTAAATTCGCGTATACTTCCCAGTCACCTGCACCAATCCTAACCGTCTTTGGAACATGACCGTAATGGAATGACCTTAATCCTGCAGTGTGTGCTAAGTTACAGTTAAAAAAGAACCTTAAACACGGATTTTATGACTTATATTAGATATCGTGTTGTTGAGGTGATTGTATTATTTTTCCTCCCTATTTTTCCTCCCTATTCTGCACTCCGTGAAAGTGGTTTAAGGCCCACTGTGTCCACCCCCCGCCGCCGCCTGGCGACTGCTTCGGGAACTGCGCGGCGCCTCTAGTCGGCCGTCTCCGCCCTCACCCACACTACACACGACTGAAGATTCTGGTTGCTGTTTATTCACAAAATGTCATGAATTTTGGAGAGGTTTTCTATTGTCTTGTTTAAATTGTTACGTGGTTTATTATGTAATTAATAATACGCAGTGAATAATATGCCGTGAAGTATATGATTTCATTACTCCTTGTGGTAGTATTACCTCCCTGATAGTATTTCATTTTTTCATATATGCTAAATGTATAGCAAATACTAATTTGGCATTAATTTTTTTTAAATGCATTATCTCCGTATATCTACTACCTCGGTCAGGCAAGCTCCTGTTCCATTATTGCGATCTTGATGCTGATGAAATGCCGTTTGGATTGAAAATGTCTACCATTCTGTAAATTGAACAAATTGCATATCAAAAATGATGTATTGTTGATAAAATTATTGTTTTTGAGTTCATGTCGATCAAACGATTGTGATTGGATGCAAACAGACACTGCGTTACCTATCAAGTGGAAAATAGCATTCTTTATACGGAGCTCTCAGGATGGTGGGAGAATATTGATGTTTGACGAACACCAGTACCGTTCTCAAGTGTCGTTATCACTCGAATTTCTGACACGAAAGAAATAAAGAATGTTGAAATGTTATTGAACCCTCACATTCCGCATTCCGTTTGTTCGAAGTGTGATCTTCAATTTTCAACGTTGTTCACTTTAATTCATTCTTTTTTCACACCCTACTCGAACATCTGAATTAATGTATTATGTTATATTTGACTGCCTTTTTTTTATTGTTATTGTTTTCTCTCTGTCGTAACATACCGGAGTAGTACGGAATAGGACGCCGTCTTTTGAATTCCCTAATTTTTAAGGCATGAACTGCTTTCGCTAATGCGCTCGCGGAGTCTCAGTTGCGTTTGGTGGAGCACATCCAGGGCGAGCGTCTCTCTTGTGTCATATCCGCCGATAAGCGCTTCCTGCAACCTGTGACGTGCGGCCAGAGCGCCTCTTGCGGCCGAAGGAGGAGTCTTCGGGGAAAGCAGACACGTCAGACCTGGCACTGGTGGAAACGGACGCAAGAGGCAAATTATTCAATTGTACTCCCAAGGATCTAAGTCACTAATTTCGAATGCGCGCACACTCTGACCGGGAGAGAGGTTGGATTCTCAGGAACTCGGGGGGGGGGGGGAGCGAGGAACAATGACACGGTTTCAGCTTTTGATGAAAATTCAAAACTTTTGGATTGTGACAGTCTGCCTATTTTCGTACTGCTCGTATCGACTGATTTCTCATTCTCAGTGCGTCGCTGCGTACGTGAAACAAACACAAAGGCTCCAAGGAAAATACTGTCTGCCGTAAATATTCGTTTTTTACCTCTTGCCAAACAGTACTCATTTTTTTATATTCTAAACGTGTAAACTACTCTTGCACTGTATAATCCTGCTGTGCAATATTTTTGCAATATTCGTGAATCCTGTTTTTGTGAAAAAATTTAAATTCTTGCTGTGTTGCGAAAGTATTTTATTTGTTCTTGAGCAGTGTGGTGCTATTTGGAAGACCATTTTGTGTAGTTGAGTGTGATCGAAAGCTCTCTTTACACCTTTAATCGACGGTCGCGACCCTGTCGACTAGCGGATGTCAATCTGTTCCCACAGGCAGTGCCTTATAGTAAAGGACGCGTTCGTGGCAGGTCGACTAGCGATGCGAGCTCTCCTGATTCGCGCAACCATTTCATGTGTTTGCCCTTTGTGTCAGTCATGTGGCCCTTTGTGTCGTTTCCTAACTTCCAGGCCAATCAGTTAATCTTATGGCGCACAGCAGTTTTTGGAAACTGATTGTGAGTCAAGTGCCAGGCTTCTCGCACATTCTGGCTTTTTAAATATAATTATTGGTTTTTATTTTGAATCGAGGGTGAGTAGAATTCAGAATCCAAAAGAGAACATTGACTGGGAAAACTCTCACTGCTCTGCTGGGATTTGAACTCGGGTTTCTCAGGTTAGAAACGTGTGTTGTTACCGGTACACCGCCACGGCCATGCTTCATCTCTCCATTCCTCAAACGTATAAACCAATTTATTTCTCGCTGCCTTGAGAGGCGCGGACCCCACATGCGATGACAAGGAAAACACCGCTTCGCGCGGCGTCGGGTCGTGTGCACGGTGTCGAGGTGCAGAGCGGCTCTTGTCTAATCAGCGCCACCTCAAGGATTTGTGTCGCTGCCCTGCACACACGCCCAGGCGCCACTGCCGCCTTGGTCGCGACGATGCATTGGAGTCGCAGATAGTGATGGCCAAGTTTAGCAAGACTTCGATACATGGATACTTCGATGCACCACCGAAGGGTTCTCAATGTCGATGAAAACATTGGTGTTTAAATTAACGATATTTTAAATAAGTAACATTTCGAAGTAAAATGGCCTGGTTCAAATGTACAGTGACGGTACAGTACACAGTGACGGAGCCAGACAATTTCGGGTTCGGGTCAATGCTCAAACGTGGACTCCCACTCCGAAAAAAATTAAAAATGTGAAAGTTACATCAAGAAAATCTGAGTTACTTTATTTCAACAAATAGAAAAAACACAACGTTAAAGCTACAAAAAGCTTTTGGAACTATATTTTAAATAATGATTTAAGTGAAAGTATTTAGTGATCGAATAATGAGGTAATCTTAAATCGCTGAAAAAAAATTGTGTGTAGTTAGTGTGTAATAAATTTGCTTTTTGTTAAAAACATGAAATAATATCATGAATTTCAGTGGAACCTATTTTAACGTTAACGTCCTTTGATTCATTTCACTGAGTCCTACCTTATAAGTAATGACTATCATTTAAAATTTAAGGTAAAAAATTAATTGAAACGTTTATGAAATATCAGTACTAACGTTCAAAATTACGTTAAAGATTTTCTGGAGTTCTAATTTATTTTTCAATCGTAAACCAAAAAGCGTCGTACACAGTGGGCCGCGCGGCGGGCTGTAAAAATGCGGTAAGTGGAGCAGTGATGTGGTTTGTATGAGGAAGAATAGAAATGTCCTGATGGACGCGAATTTACAGGAACCTGGTGCCATTTCAATGTCAGCATTACTTAGTTCGTTACCAGATTGGTGGCTCAGGGCAACAACTAATGTCACTGCAGTGCCTCTGACTGAGTGGTCCTGTGTTCTGTGTGCCGACAGTGACAGTATTTCCGACACTTGCTAGACACGTAGATCGAGTTCAGACGCTGTCTGGAGGAGAATTCTACAGGCCAACTGCTCTGATCCCTAGTTTCCGTGGGTCCTTCGATCAATACCGAGCGAATGCCGGAGCAGTACCCTAACGAACGGATCACACGCGATTTTTCCCTACTCTTCTTTGTTTTATCCTCACTCCTTACTCACATTTCCACTAACATGCACTACACTATCACACATCCTGGAAGACCGGTCGGTTGTCCCGGCTGGGGCGGGGCCCTATTGGTGGGAGATACTTGGTTGGGGGAAACCTCGCTAGCCGACGGCAGGTCGGCGCAGGATTTCACTATCCAGTGGGGAAAGATCACCGCCACTTCGCGAGAAATACACACACTACAATTACGGGACTAATTATCTCGTTTGTTCTCGCGCCCGGAATCACTGATCAATCATTAACTACAAAATTCCCGGTTCGCCTCGTGATTCGTTCCATTATCGCGAGAGGTTGTACCGGAGCGCGAGCTTGGCGAGTCTGCGCCGACTTCCCGTCCGCGCGCGCTCCAGCAGACGGCCACCGCCACCGCACAAAAACAAGCTATTTTAAAGTTAAGGGCATAATCTGCATCCGTAACTCAATTCGCTGCTCGTTATTCGGCACGCGTGGCGCGGCGCGGCAGGATGGCGTGGCGCGGCGCGGCGCGCGCATGCGCCGTGGGCGGCCGGAGCGGGAGTGGGGGAGACTCCCGGCACGCGCCCGGGAGATTTCGAGGGAGGTTTCAATGCAGACGGGTCGAATCACCGGACGGTCTGCGCCAAGCAGGGAGCTGGATTAAGGTTTTCGTGATGATATTCTTAGGGAGTTTCTCTGAATCGTTCGAGTGGTTCCACAAGTATTTTTATGTTACGTGCTGTTGTTCTACATTCGTATTCACGGCTTGAATGCCACAATATAGAGAGGCCCATCCCATACGACGGGCAGTGGGCATCTTATTGGGAATTTTCTTGTCTAGAACATATGTGACATGTGTTCTTATGTAAAAATTCGTCTTGATATCTTGCATGTAATATGCTATATCAAGTTATAAAACACAAATACAATGGTCAGTAGACTCCAAATTGTTAATATATTTTTCAGAGCTCACTTCTACATTTTTTAATTCTATTGCGGTGGCGCGCAAAAGGGTGAAATTTTTATTTAAAATGTTCGTCTTCACTTTTTGTTCTTATTGCGCAAAGGAATGGAAAAAAAATTTCACTGTGAATGTCAGGTATTTTTTCTTGCCTGTGTACATTTTGAACCAACGAAAGAATTTGTTTGATCTCAGAACAGTTGTTTAAATGTTGATTTACATATCTAGATTATCACAATTTCTTTAAAACTCTAGCGGATAGTAACAAGTAAACATATTAAAGGGTCTTTCTTTCCTGAATTGCCTTAATACTTACTTTTCAGTTAGGAAATCGATTTGTTTTTTCTTCCACACTTTAGTCAAAGGTGTTCCAAGATAATCTATTGCGTCTCAACTTTAAAGAGAAAATCGTTTCTTCAGTAATGAAAGTTCGTGACGGAATTTGGAATCGGATAAATTGTTATGTGACATACCGATATGAATGGACGTTCATATCATTGACTGGATTCAATAATATCGAACTCGAGATGTTTTAATCACAAAGCTTTCTTTTATTAGTGTGTTTTAGCATGGAGAAGCGTTAAGTAATTGACAACCCCATCGATCTTCTCCGCATGCGCAGTTCGGGTTTCGCATCAATCTTGTGCTTCTATGCAGGTGCAGAGGATCGTCATTTCTGTATGCTATGCCGTGCAAAATCTCCGTATGAGGCAGCGGGGACAGTCGTGCAAACTTTGGCCGAAATTTCGGTCGGACGACGTCTGACATTTGCGTCCGATATGCCCGACTCGTTCGAACTCGTGCTAGTAAATAGAAATTGGCGTAGTGCACCGGAACCACCTCCTCCGACGATGTACAGAAAAATCGGCTGTCGGACGAAGATCTGTTCCGTTTGATTTTGTCGGTTTCATTCGTTCGAAATCAGCTGGAGAGCCAAGACCATCTGTAACACCAAGACTCCCTCCAATTCATGTTCAGATGGTCTAGAGCGTGCTTTTCGCAAATGTTTCAATCTGTGAACTGCGGAATTATGAAGATATTTGGACGAGTTTGGGTGCATTACGGATAAAATAAGTCTGACGATTTCGCTCGCAGTCGTGCGCTTGCGTGTGTTGGCGTGAACAGCGCTCTGCGGACGCGCCGTGGATTTCGAATGCTTTCGGGCGTCCCGGAGGTTTCCAAAGACTTCCTCTCCCCCTACCCCGGCCGTAGTCCCAGGCAACCTACGACGCGTCTGCAAAGCATCCCCTTGAAATGCATTTACGCTGAGATATTTGTCTTATAAAAGGAGTGAAAAGTTCGAAGCAATATCACGTGTGCGTTCCAAAATATTAGAGCTCAAAAGTAAAGAAAAATCGTTTATCCTGGTTCGTACTCATTTTATGTAGATTCGCCTTATTACAAGATTTGATGAGAATGAACTTTGGCTCAAAATTAGAATGAAATATTTTCTATGACAAACTGTTTACGAGTTATTAAAAAAATATGAAAATACCCCAAAATTGTTTTTTCGAAAATATGTTGGGATATATTTTGGGATATTAGCAAGTAAAACTTCAGAAACATGCTGAGTTTATTTAAAATATATTACAAAACAACGCATTCATTTCTTGGCTAGTTTTGAGGTAGAAGGCATCGACCACTTTATTTAATTAACATTACCCCTGGAGACCTAAATCCGTGTCGCAAAGTTTTTGAGAAAAAGAAATAGCTTTCTGGTGAGTGACATGAAAAAATTCTCGATCCATCCTTGTATAACGGTAACAGGAGGCAAAGGAACATGTTTACAACTCTTCGTTGCAGTCTTCAATGTGCGACTATTGTCATTAAATCGATTGGTCTTCATTTTTGAATTCAGCCTCAACAAGAATCGTCCGCCGATCCGGTGGCCGAGATCGCTAAGGCAGTAGTGCCGTAGCGAACTCGGACCGAAGGATCGCGGGTTCGAGTCCCGCCTCGGGCATGGTTGTATTGTGTTTCGTCCTTTCACCCCCTATCATCATCATTATCGTGTCAACCCACAGTTACCATACCGTTACAAGCAATAGTGGTCGCTAATGACCTAGTAGATGATGCGACCTTAAATAAATAAATAAATAAAAAGAATCGTCCGAGAGTCGCTTAAAATACTATTCGAAATACATTCCATTCGATTGACATCGTCTCGGAAATTTTTGAGCACGTGTGACGACTCTTTTACATCGAAATACTTTTTTAATAAAAGAAGACTATTGTGGTTTATTGGTGTGGCGCAGCTGCCTTTACACACTCTTTCTGAGATTGAAGAAGCAAGCAACGCTCCGCCTCCACTTTCTCCCCAATCCATCCGGTTTCTGAGGAAACATTGTTGAAGAGCAATCGGAGGAAAGACAGACATTTTCGTTCCTGCTATCGCCTTACATCTTGTAGCGTTTACGTGCATCTGCCTTCCACAGCAGTACCTGGAGATTTCTCTGCGACGTATTTACGGAGTTGCAACATACACACTTTCGATATGAAATAATTGATCAACGCACGGTTTGCACAATAACAGTTTCTGTCCCCTACTTGCAACTCGCTGATTGATGACAAGAAGTAACGAAGGTGTTGATTAAGCAACTACTCGCAATTTCACAAAAAATACCGTCGCATTGTACAGTGTTCGATTGCAAGAAAGATGCGCCAAGGACGCAATGAATATTAACAGGAGGTAATAACATGATGAAATGAGACGCATAAACGCAAATCTTTAATCAAATTTGTACGAAAAATAGTAAGAACATATTATGAGAAATAATTCAGTTGCGCTTCAATTTTTTAATGATCAGCTGTCATGACGCATTTTGTTTGACCAAATGTATAAATGGGATTTTATCTACAAGGTAATGTGTAATAAACGCTTAAGAATTAAAAGGTAAAGAACACATTGAGTGAGACGTAGGAGTAGTCATGTTGAGGCTACCGGTAACATTGGCAGATTCTGAAGATATTGCAATACTTAATTGAGTCTGTAAAATATTTGGTAACGGTTTCCAACTACATAATAAACTATGGATTCGTAGATGTTATGGAACAACATGTGTTGCCAATGATTCATTATAAGACAGTGATCCATTTTTTCGATACAATGCATCATTTACGATTCGAGGACATAACCGTTCCAGAAGTTTCGATACGGATCAGGTAATATTAGGGGGGTTTTGCCCACCATATTGGACAGCATTATCGATGTTGTGCGCAATCGCAGATGCCTAAAAGTGATCCGAATCTTCAACTGAGCATGCGCAGAAGATCGTTAGTTCTGTGCGCTGTGGCGTGCAGAAAACTCCCTATTGAGGTACATCAATAGACCAAATACCTGACGACTCTTATCACGTTAGATACCCCACGATCCAAAGAGAGAAAGCAAAAGTGAATTTTAGAACCCACAGAGAGTATTCCGTTACGTACTAAATATAACATCGCGTACACGTGAATATTTAGACATTCTTTAAACATGATTTTGTATGGCAATTCATTGTATCTTCTAGTGATAGTCACTGTTCATCATGAAATTGCTTCACTCGCCGAATTATCCAATCTAATACGTCGATATGACTGATGGATCCGAACCTCAAACAAGACGAAAATTCGTCCCCTAGAAGTGTGGTCTTTGCCTGAGGTTCGTGCTCACAGATGGCGCGACCCGCTCTTCTGTCTTCCACTCTCCTCCCCTCTTCGCCTCATCTTTCCACCACGTCGTCTTTCTCCTCCGCAAACGCCTCCCAGCTCCTCCTCCGTCTCGTCCTCGCCTTCTTCCTGGCGCGCTGCTGCCCGCTGTCGCGCCAGGAAGGGGGGCGGGGCGGGGACGCGCTCGTGCGCCGTCGAGGTCGCGTTTCTCCTCTCCCCTCCCCTCCGCCCCGCCCCGAACAATACGCCCACGCGCAGCCGCCCGCGGTTTCGAAACGCCGCCGCTGCTTCCGCTCTCGCGCGGCGAAGGCGGAACCCTCCCTGCCCATCCCCACTCCACCCCAGACCCGCCATGAACGTCCTGCCGCCCAACTGCCACTCCCTCCTATCTCGAAACACAGTAGGTTTTTCTTATTACAGTCGACTGCGGTTATAATGAACTCTCGGTTATAGTGAACTCTCGATTATAGTGAACTCTCGGTTATAGTGAACTCTCCGTTATAGTGAACTCTCGGTTATAGTGAACTCTCGCTTATAGCGAACTCTCGGTTATAGTGAACCTTTGATTATAGTGAACTTAGACATTGGTGCCGATTCACTTACATTAAATATAATCGTAATAGGATTCGGTTATAGTGGACCGAGAAAATAAGCCCTGGAAATGAAGTGCATCCCGTATGATATTAAGCGAGAAAAAGGGCCGGCCTTTGGAGACTAAGACTGTATTCCATTTAGTGAATCAAACGTGTTAGAAACCAGGAGTTCACTATTACCAGAGACGACTTTAATTTGTATATCCAATCCGATCCGACACGATCTCATTTGGTCTGTTCCTGCCTGCGCGGATCTCACCCGATCTGTCCCTCTTCTCCCAGACTTACTTTGCATCGCCACATCTCGCACTGTCTTATTGCATTTCCTTTCCATTTCCTTTTTTCTCATTTCGCTCTCCCCCCTGATTCGCCTTGCTTTGTCTTGCCTTGATTACACCTCTTAACAATGAAAACCGACCATGAACAGGAGAATTTTCTTTATTTATTAAGTAGCAAAACCTCGCACACGTTCTGCTCATCTTTGTCTTTGGCCTTCCCTCTCCCTTCTCTCTCCGTCTCTGTCTTTCTCTTCTTGTTTCTCTTCGACTTTCCATCTCTCTGACTCTCTGTGTATACTCTCTCTGTCTGACTCTATATCTGCCTCTCTCATTTGCATTTAGTTGCAGATTCTGCACGTGTCTAAGCAGGTGGGGTAATATCAAGATGCGCCGGACCAGCAAAAATGTAATAGAATGCTCAAGAAGATCTCATTCGGTAGATTACGGCGTTTCTTTGAAGCATTCTGCCTCAAAATTCTAGTTTTTATGTTCTAGAATTCTTCGTTGAGAAGTTATTTAACGATATAGATTTAAAAAAATGGTGGGTTGCATTTGACATAAATATTTAGTTTTGTTCTACAGCGCCATTTTGTGGAGTTAAAACAAAATTAACTGAGCATAAACCTTGTGGATGAAAAATCACGTTGATCTGCCAAGGTTCATGGAGATCGGTCACACGGTTTATATACATATATAAACACATTTATTCTAATTTCTTCTGTTATTGGAATACTTCAACATTAAACGATGTTGTTATGTATTTGTCAAAATGAAGGACTCTTCTCGACTAAATATACGACAAATATCTCCAACATAAATAGTTTGTAATCCTGCCGTTAAATATGTGGAGTTGGCTCGGGTTCACTCAAAAATTGACGTTTCGGCAGTTATTCTGACCTTCAACTGTCGTAAACGTTGTACTTTATTCTTAGAATAAATACTGATTATCGTCGAGCCTCTAATTCGGTCGAGAGTTGTGTAGGTTCAGTGAATTGCAAATTAAAGATCACGGCGTCTAGATGCTCGGTAAACATGTCTACTTTTATTGCATTTACAGCGAAAACCGATATCTTAAGAGCCGTAAATTTTCCGAATGCTTTCTCCCGGAGACCTGCGCGGCCTTGTCTCCCCGAAAGCGCATTCCCAAGTTCTCTTTCACACGGAGTGGTCACGTAGCGGTAAATACTGGGTAGATACAAACGTGTGGGCGATTTAAGGCAGACGAGTGACCCGCCCAGCAAAACGTTCCTCCTTTTGCTATTTTTCGAATGATCCGATCCGAAAAGCTGCCACTTTTACCTCGTACAAAAACAATGAGAGATGAGTCCCGACTCGATTTTATTGATAATGGTTACCAGATATGCCGGTAGGTTGGGAAATTCAAGACGAATGTCTTTCAATTTAGTACCAAAAGTCCCAGCCGCTGTTCAGGAAGCTATGTAAATTGAAACAAGTATTTAATTAAGATGGCTTTGGATTTTGTTGATGATCATTGGGATGACTTGTAGTAACATTATATATTTTACATCATTGCTACTCTGAAAACAGATTTTTGGTTCTTGGGTCCTCAACATCCGTTGATCGGTCCAAAAGGCATGAGGGCAGAAATGAACTGAGAGAATCCAAAGTGGAAAAACATAACCTCTTTGCTTTGCGCTCTCGGATAAAAATCAAGGTGGCGCACAGCGCGCTCCACCTGATCCGATTTCCTCTCCGGGCGGTGTGGCCTGGACGTGGAGCCACATGCGACTCAGCCCTTTACATACGTGCGCGCATGCGCCTGGATGTGTATTTGCTTGCGCAGGAGATTGAAGTGTGTATATGGGCGGTCGTCGCCTGTCTTTAATTCGCGCGTCGCACTTCCATGGGAACGCTCCGCTCCGCCAGACTGCGCGCGCGGGAGCCCGGGACGGATGCGGGAACACAGCGAGGGGCAGACACGAGTGGCAGGCCCTTTGGAACTGGGTGGTGCCGCAAATAACACGAAATTATGTAAGATTTACAAACGACAAACTACGACCAACATCATGACAGACCAAACTGTTACTAAAATCGTAAATACTGTTTGTACTGTAAATCGTAATTGATTTTTTTTAATTCACTGAATTAAATGCCTATTTTTAATCACTATATACATTCCTTACTATGTTTTTAAGTTATAACCTTCCAAATTTGCCCTTTTCACAATCAATCTAGCACATTAATAGGTATATATTCAGTAAAATTTTGCATTCACAGATATAAATCTTCTTTTTTAATCACAAATTCACATTCCTTATTACGTTCTTAACTAATAATCGTCCAAATTCGACCTTTTCACTATCCGTCAAATTAATAGATACTCACTAAAATAATACTTATAATATGTTATTGAAAAATGTGGTAGCATTTCGATATGAAAATTAAATTAATATTGTTTTAATGTTCATATGAATCTTTAATAACATCGTGTTTTATAGTAAGAAGTGGCTCAGGTCTTGTGTTGCTTATCCCCGTGCGTCTGATCGGCGTGGTCAAGAGCGCCTCCGGCAGGGCGGAGGAGGCGTGGCCGCGGGCGGCGAGGGAAAGCGGTCAGCGGCGCAGCTGGCGCTATCGTGCGCCGCTCCGCTGCTATTTCCAACCGCAAGCCGCCCCCTCCACCCCCCAGCCCTCTCCGCCTGCGCCCGTTGCGACGCCGCGCGACGTGGGATAGGCGGAGATGCGTGCGCTCACGGCCACTCACTGTGTCTTGCACCGCCGGTGATCGCGTTCGCTGGCACGCACACTCGCCGCCCCAATAATCCGCGCTTTGAAAATAATACGCTGAGAAATGACGGTCGTGGACCGTTTACAGAAAGGACGCGAAACCTCGACAGTGAGCTCCTCCAGGATGGGGAATGCCCCTCTGGCCTACATCTACTCTCTACCGTATTTGAGACGAAAAATACAAGTTTGCACAAGTAACACGCAAGTATATTATGCTGCCCATTGCCTTCGTGTAAAACTAGAAGCCATTTCGCTTCCCTGTTCTCTCGTGATTTTGGAGGGAACCCACTCCTTGGCACGGGTTGTCGGACGCGTTGAAGCTGGGTCTAACATTTTCATTTTAAAGCGAAGATGAAAGTAGTGCGTAAAATGCACACGAGCCAATCGTGTATTAAAATACAAGTATAGTGAAAATCCGATACCCGTAGAAAGAGGAGGAATAGCATGATAAACCGGTGGGGGATGGATGAAAATTAACTTTGTGTTTTTGATGTATCTAATAATGTATTAATAAATGATGTAATGATGCATTAATGTAAAAAATCAATGGTCAAATTGGAAGACGAATGAAACGTTTCGGGTTCATTGTATAAAGTTGTATTATCACTTTCCATTTAATGCATTCCTGGGCGGTAACGTAAAATGTTCGTAGAAGAAGAGATTGAAGTGGCCTAATACAAGTCTTATTACTTTTCTTTTGTCTTTTCGAATCAGTTGTGTAAGTGTGAAATACTGTTTTTCAATTACAATATTATCGGCTAAAAGTTTTTCCATATTATCGGAAAACGCGACTGCACATTACACATAATAAAT
Organism: Gryllus bimaculatus; assembly: GCA_017312745.1. Classification (NCBI taxonomy): domain Eukaryota; kingdom Metazoa; phylum Arthropoda; class Insecta; order Orthoptera; family Gryllidae; genus Gryllus; species Gryllus bimaculatus. The sequence continues at coordinate 963,629 of BOPP01000134.1, forward strand.
AAAATACTGCACCTAGGTCAGCATAGTAACTGTTGTGTTTGGACATGGAGATGTAAGAAAAATTACAAAACCATTGCACTACTTTTGTGAAAGTCTGTACCTATGGTTTCCAGTTCATGTGAAGGGTGTGTTGATACATCTAATGATATCAGACATAAAGAAGGCAGCACAATTGCATACAACGTGTAAACAAACAAACTACGCGTTGTACCGTTCAGAGCGGTTGTGCAAAAAGTGAACTACATTATCACGTGACATCGTTCGGCTAAAAAGTACTGTATTTGGCGCCGGACGGTGTTCCGGCCGCCGTGCCCATAGCGATCCTGCAAACAGCTGGCGCGCGCCGTGATTCTGCCTAAAGAGAACCCGTTTCCCCCGGGAGAAGCCGGCAGCGGAAGAGGCTGCGAGGGCAAAGGCGGGCGCCCCGCCCCTCCCTCCCCCACCCGAATCGCTCCGGCCCGCTCCGCACCGCCCCACCTCTCCCCGCCCGCGCGCCTCGGCCGCGCTCGCTTCGCTCCACCGCCTGCCCCGCCCGCCCATCCCCGTCGAACCTCTCTGTCCCGTTCCGTCCCGCCCCCCCCCGCAGTTACAACACGGCCTCCAGCCCTGTTACAACCAGCGGCCCGCGCCACCACATCATGACCGGTACTCACAGCATCACCACACTATCGCGACTACCGCACCTCTACCCTTACCAACACCAACACCAACACACCGCCACCACTCCGCCGCTCGCATTCCCGAAACAGTGCGACGCGCTTGGCGCGCGGCCAAGGATGCGCCTGCCGGCCGGCGGGCGGGCGGGGGCGAGCGCCGCACTGTGCCAGCTCGCGTCCGATACCTTGGCCCTTTTCAACGCCGGCGGCGGCGGCGGGGTCGGCAGCGGCGCGCGCTGGGAGAGGCGGTCTGCGGACGTTGCCGCATGGGGCGCGGAAAGTGCACGCGCCGCCCCCGCACCGTGCCCGCGCCGCCGCCGCGCCGCGCCGCCCCGACGGCGAGAAGCGCGCTTGCACTGCCCGGCGCGCCTCCACACACACAGCCTCCTGCGAACGACTCGGGGATAAAATAACACATGAAGAAATGTCTTTCGAAACTCTCTACAACATAATTGCAGTTGAATGCACTGGGGCCACTGGTGGATCCGGTGGGGGGGAGGGGGATATTCCCCTCCAAAAAAACTTCAGAGTTTTTTTGTTATGCGAAATTGATTTAAACATTCAAATTTCGTAATTATTTAAACATGTAAACTTCAAATGTTCGAATTACGTAATTATTTAAACGATAATACTGTATATTATCATATCTACCGTACATAAATAATATATAATAAAATAACAAATATGTTTATTATTTAACCAAACCTACGATGGCCCTCCCCAAAATAATCGGCTGGTTTCGCTCCTGACTGAGACCACCTCCACAATTCTGCCCTCTTTCTCTGTTGATTCTCTCTTTCTCTAATTCATGCAATGAGTTATGCAAACCTAAAATGCTTTGAAATTACAGCTCTTTCCTTTTCTCTTAAAAATTCAATGTTTGTAAATCTCGATTATATATATTACAAAAGTTTTAATTGTAGAATATTAAGATTGGAGGATTGAAACTTAATATTACATCTTATCTCTACTTTGAATGTTTTTGTGTTATTTTTCAAGAACATTTTGCTTTATTTTTCTTTGAAATTATATTGTGATTATTATAAATAAAAGTTAAAAATGATCGAACACTGAATTAAATGAAAAAATAAAGTGACGGTAACTCATTCTCATAGCACGTGTAGTAACCACTTGCATTGTAATTTCTTTCGTACATGTAAAGTCTGACGTCTTCGGGATTTACCAACCAGCTTGTTCAGTGTCATTCGCTATAAGCCAGTTGCTGCAGCTTCTACCTCTCTACAACTAATAGTACTAGTAGTGACGATAGGTGTACTATTACAGCAATTGCCTAATGCGGCGCCTCTCTCGTGTCTAGTGGCGACGACTGTAATTTTTACGTGGTCATTGCAAGATGTGTAGAATAAATAATTTTTACAGAATTGTTCGGTTCTTGTTCTTGTGACCGTGGAGTGGAAGTTGGTGGTGGGGTAGAACAAAAATTGTTCATTCGAATCTGTTGAATGTTCTAAATTTTCGTACACTTCTACTGATTTTGAAAGGGCTCATACATAAATTACCAAAATCAGCAAAATGCAAACATTTTTACTGGACTATTACTTGGTGTTTTATTTTCGAACGAACTTTGAGGCGTTCTTCTACAGAGCTATTTATGAAGTTCTTAGACACCATTAACTGCCTGGTATAACTTTTGCAGTTAGTAACTTAAGTTATGAAATTTAATAACGAACGGTTCAGTGGGCCTTGCTACTCTGTCAAAACTATCTGTTTCAGATTTATGTGAATTAAATGTTTTTGAACAGTCAAAAATATGTAATAAAATGATTTTCACATTATATTACTAATTTAATGCTTATGTATTCTTTCTTTCTTTCTTTTAAGACGATCAAAGTACAAAATTTTCAAAAGATATGTGTAGGTTTTTCATATTGTGAAACATGACATTTCGCGTAATACTTTTACGCAACATCAGCTGTGAACAAAATTCGTAAAAATTCATTTAAACAAAAATATATGAAGACATTTTAAAAAATTGTTTGATAACTTTTGACATGTTTTGCTGCGGTCAGTTAGGTCACCGAGAGCGGGTGGCGAGCTCTAAATTCAATAAGTTAATAGCCACTCCTTTGTCGTCTTCTGAATTTTGACCATTTGTCAGCTTTTCCGTTTCTAATATTATTCAGATATGGTTATATATTGATTAATTATTTCATTGTCTGAAAGATAAAAAAGTCATATTTTTGTTATTTTGCTTGGTAATCGCCGCGTCTGTGAATGACCGTCCTCCTCACTAGGGATGCGACATCAATGTTCAAAATTAAAACATCTTTGTTAAAGAACGTCGTTCAAAAACCATCGATGTTTTTAAAACTGAATTAATAGCCTCTGCGTAGTTGTAATTTTGGCGTGGATAAAAATAACTGATTTGATAATAGCACTTATATCTACGAACTTCACGTCCCCACGAAAAACTGACAATGAGCCTGAAAGCCTGACCGCTCAGGGTCATCTAAGGGGTTCAGAGCTCCCTAGTCCTCAGTTCGCCGATAAGGGAGCGGGAAGAAGGAAGGAAGGAGATCTACGAATGCACGCCTACGGAGCCTCATATTTTCTCGCCTCTCCACGTGATACGACAAGGCACAAGATACACGAAGGAAATATCAAGGCATCACGGTCATTTCTCAGCCAATAGATGCTCTGCTTTGTCTTTAATAATAATAATAATAATAATAATAATAATAATAATAATAATGTATTTATTAAATTATTATTATAAATATTATAATATAAAAATAAATATAATAAATTATTATTATTCTGCTTTGCTCGATGAAGGTCCGTTCCGTTCGAACACGTGATACATCCGTTCCATGTCAATACGTTATCTCTCACAAAATTCTGGTTATTACTCGGTGCCATTTACATAATTAAAAAAAAATCGAAAATGTAACCAGCATGGATGTCGTACTCCTCACCACTGCTTGCGAGATCGGTACGCGGTCCTTGAGTGCGTCGCTCGCTGCTCCGTGGAGAAAGACGCGTCGGCGGGGGAGGGGGGAGGGGCCCGCGCCGCAAGAGCGCGCATGCGCGATGGCGAGCCCGCGCGCGTAAGAGCCCGTCGTCGCCGGCGCATTCGATTTCCCCGCGCTATCTCGCCTCGCCATCTGCGCCTTCCCCCGCGGCCGGCGCGGCGCGGTGCAGGTATGTGAGACGAGCAGCGGCGCGGCGCGTCTCCGGTGAAATGGCCGCTCGCTTTCCACGCGACGCGGCGCGAAATGCGCGAGAGATAAATGCGTCGGCGGTCGCGACGAGTCAAAAACTATTGTGCGATTTATTTAGTCGTGCTCTTGACGTAAATCAGCTGTTGCGGTTTTATCCAATCGGCAGCTTCCACGTTCTACAGTGACGTCACTATGGGTGACGTTCAAGCTCCCGATTGGATGAAACCGTGAACAGTGAAATGTGAGTTACGACGAGTGCACGGTTAAATAAAGCATAGTATAAGGAGTTTGTGCAGGCTATGGCGGACGGCACTATCGATCTTCTGCGCATGCGCAGATGCAGTGAAGTGATGAGAAACTTTAACTGCGCGTGAGAAGTGCTTTTAAATTTCGAGGGTGCACAAACTCTCTACAGTTAAAAGCATTTAGCCACCCCGGCCGGATTCAAAACCGGGGCTCATGGTTTACCTCTTGTTGCTTTTTGTATATTTAGTTTTTTGACAAACAGAGCTGTAGAAGGTACATGGGCTTAGGTAGTTCAACAACTGATGCCGCTGTAGTGCGTCTGGCCATGAAGTTCTAATGTTCGAGTCCCGAAGGTGGTAGGATTTTCATCACTAGCTACAGAGATCAGTCGCTGTTTGGAGGGGAATTCTTAGGCCGGCTGCTCTGATCGGTTGTTTTCCCTGATTTCTCTGATCAAGACAAATGCCGGAACAATACCCTAACAAAAGGGCCACGGACCGCAGGCGAATTTTTTCTTTCTCTTTCTTGTTCTCTCTTCACCCCTTATATAAACGTATTTACACGTAAATGCACAGTCAGGAACTAAGATCTTATCCCGGCTGGGGGGGGGGAGGTGCGCTAGTGGGAGAAAAATCTTGGTAGCCGACATGTAGATCTGCGCTACTTCTCACCTTCCAGCTGCGGAAAATCATCGCCATGACTCGAATAAAACATGCACGACATTTACGGGTGTAATGACAATAGAAGTTGACGCGCTAGGAAAGCCGTATAAGCTTCAATTTAGAAGTAACCAGCGGTGAGGGATCAGGTTATCAATGATTGGGACGTCATCGGATAGCGTAAATTTGCCTTTAAATGTTCGGCGAGAATCTAGTCTAATAGGCTGACTGTGTGTTTGCCTTGGTGTCCCTGATCGCTTCAAAGCGAATTGCGGAACAGTACCCAGAAAGGGTCACGTGAGTCCTTTCCTATCCTGTACTCATGCCACATCTTCTATTGCCACCACCCCACTGATCTAGAGGAGTGTTGGTGATCCTTAATACTACATCCACGCTGTGAATCCCCAGAGGCTCTTTGTGGCCCCTGCTGGGATAGCCGAAGAAAGAATAAAAACATTTTGTAAAGACTATTCCGGGGAAGGTGTAGCTGCTTTCCGCACACTAACAGAGATGAAGTAAGGCTCCCCACGAAATGCGCGAGGGAAGGTGCAATGACGGCTGGCCTCTCACCGCCTCTCATTCATTAATAATGTGCTGCGATGTGTAATATCTGTACGATAACTATAATTCCATACTTACCATTAAAGACATGAGAATTTTCACGCCAATACTGGCGAAAACTCAAAATACTAATGCGGAAGGTCACGATATGTGTTCATGTTTAATGTTCGAATTTTGAACAACAGTGTTGAGTTTGGAGTAAAGACTATATACTAATCATAGTCAATGGATTGCTGTTTATTCCGCTTGGAACGTGTTGGTTTCATACGCTTAAGTATACGGCACCCACAGTCCCCCGAAGGAATCTACCACAAGCTGCCAACTATGTGAAAGGCGCGAAGTTCCCTCAGCCTCTTTACGAAAGAATCTTCTGGTTTCACGTGTTGATGTGCGCCTTTCCCATCCAGAAAGTAAGGTCGTGAACCATCCGTGTCCAACATTGAAACTAGATGAACGCGTACGGGAATTACAGTGCAGTTTGTCAGAGGTACAGGCTGATGTAATGTCCGAGAAAAGTATCGTAATCATCTATGAACATTAGACAGGAAAAAATAAAAATGATATCTTGTCTATGGTTTGAGTAAAGTGGAAGTACATTTACTTATTTTCCTGCTGTCGTGCTGCTGACCTCGCTCGAATATGCTGCGCTACACACACAGCACTCTCACACACCGCCCCATCCGTGTACACTGCCCCCCGCCTTCCGCCCAGTACACCACCGTTCAACCTTTTCTCTGTCGGCATCTCTACCTACTCTCTTTGGCTCTGCCTTTTATCATGCCCCCGGTTCCCGATAGGTAGATGCATTATGGAATCCTTTATTATTAACCTACTTTAATCCCATTAAGGGCAAATTTCTCCTACATGCTGAGTGGGTGGTTCGCTTATTACTAATTCTTACACTTATTGTAGTTTGGTGCATTATACTATTCACTAGTCACTTTCAGTTATCCTGTCTCTTTCTTTTCTAAGCTTTCTTAACATTGTACACTTCCTACCACTTTTCATTTCTTCCTCTTCCTATGTCACTTAACACTTTTAACAATTCCTAACACTTTATTAACACTGGCGATAAACTCACTAGAACTAGGCTGCCTTTTTACTCAGTATTAGTTATCGATGTTTTTATCACTCTGAACCTTTTAGTTATTTCTTACCATTTTGATTGAGTCTTACTCTACACTTTACTGATCTCTAGTCTTTCGTGTTATTAGGCACACCGAATCGAATCAAAATTTGTACAAGAGAAGTTGGAGTGTTACGCTTTGAATTTCAACACCCCCTCCATACAAACTATATTGAGGTACCGCGATTGGAACTCAAATGTAGGAGTCGTAGCTTTCGCTCTTTGCGGTTTCAACCAAAAGGAGCCGGCTCCGCTGCCGCTGGCTGGAGCTGTGCGCGCTCGGCCCCGCCCGAGGCCGAGTGACGTCGGGCGTTGGGCAATCTTGCGTCTCCACAACACTTCTATCGGCGCGTCGCACTTCTTCTGTCTTGTGGACGTTATCGCCGCGCGAGGCCCCGTAAAACGCTCTGTACGACCACCACGGACGTAACTGAAGCCTCGAGGCATTCGGATCAACCCGCGATTATATAAACGTACGATAAAGTCGTCACCCGCTGGAGAGAATGGGCGTCCGTTCTGATCTCGACAAGCATGCGAGTTTGCGTTTTGCGAGATCGCTCCCACACAGGAGCAGTTGTCTGTCGTTATCCGCTTGATGTCACTCTAATGTTAAACGTAATTGCTTGAAAGAGCATTTTCTATAAGTGTCTGTGGATTTTTAAGTCGTAGTATGTGCGCCACGTTTGTCCTATGGATTAGGCGAAATTTACGTTAAAAATCAAATTCACAATACTTTAGAAATTCAAACTCATTCGTCAAATCGGTCCAAATCGCGTTAATGATACAGTACGTAAATATTGCTCCAAGTTTTTTCGACAAAACACCCGTTTCGCTTTTAGTGTGGGCGTTTTACGTGCTTTATTGCAAATAAACATATCGTAAAGCTGATTATTTTATGTGCAATCTTTTCACATAGTTGATAGAAACTCGCCTTGGTATTTACTTCCAATCTTCTATAACGGAGGCACTTGGAGCACAAAACTCCAGTCCAGAAGCTTGCAATATTGGAAGATGTTCTGGCGGTAACGCTTTGTTTCCACCGCTGACATTCCACTCGGGGAAGAGCCGTTCCCGTAATCTCACCAATTTCACGCCCACGCCCGCGCAGCCTTATCCGCATTAACCGACTACGTCCATCACCTCCACCTCCCACCCAACCATCCGTCCGACTACCCGGCCACCCTCTCAGTCGTCCTGTTCGTCGCCCAACCACCCTCCGGACCAACCAATCGACCACGTCCGTCCACCCGTATAACGATCCGCCTGATAACCCCTTTCGTCCCCTCAAAATCCCAATTGCCCGCCGACCGACCGTCCGACATCTCAACTGGTACCCTCCTGACCATCCGACGAAACACCTGCTCCTTCGCGCGCCCACTCAATGTCTCAACTTCCCAAGCACCCGCCCCAACCACGCGTCTAACCACCCACGGGATTTCGCACGCGCACGCCTCCCCCCTCTCTCTCTCAACCACCGGCCAACCTCCGCGCATCTCTCCCCCTCGCTGCCGCTCGGCGCTCTGTGCGATGCTATCTGCGTGGGGCGCGCGGCGGAGCGGGATCTTCCCGAAATTGGAGCTTCTGCGAACGCTGATGGCGCGAGGGGGCGGCGGCGGCGGCGGCGGCGGCGGACACGTGTTGCTTCCACCGCGAAGCGCCCCAACGCCGCCCAGGGCGCGCAGAAGACGCCAGGGCCC
>BOPP01000134.1:977200-1001659 GCA_017312745.1 Gryllus bimaculatus
CCCTCCCGCCACCCCTCCCGCGCACGCGCCGCGTCACCAGCGCCGCGCCGCACCCCTCGGAGGCTGCCCCGGCGCTTGGCTGGCCTCTAGGTCTCATTTTGTTAATTTATTTTCATTCAATTATTTTATTGACTCAAGTAATTACGTTCAAATTACTTTGTGCAGCATAACGCTCATCTTCGAACATTCAGTATCTTTACGAAATAGGAAACAGAATTCTGAGGACATTGGGTGCCCGAAAACAGGGTTGTAAGTAGGGTTGCCAACCGGCCGTCATTTGGGAGGACAGTCGCCTAATGATGATAATTGTCCTCTCGTCATTAAAATTTTAAATGCACTCTTTTTATACATTTTTTTTACATTTGTTGTCATTCATTTTATCATATGATAACGTCTGCTTTGTTGTATGGTTATTGTTTAATTTCGAATAGAAAACATGAGTATTCTTTTTCTGGACTCTGACACATGCGTGCATGAGAGTGTCTCTGTCTAGCGACTGAAATAAAATTGAGACGCTCAGACCATCGTTATCTGCATTTTGTGAACGAATTTTGAATCGCAAATTGAGAAAAGAAAGAAATAGAGCTGATCTTAGACTAAATGAAATATTTAAGAAAAAAGTGTTGATGCGTTAATGATTATTATTATTATTATTATTATTATTATTATTATTATTATTATTATCGAATGTCCTCTCTTTTTGTTGAACATTGTTGGCAACCCTACTGGTCTCCCTGCGAGCGCTGGTGAGAGAAGGCGTGCGGATGATCTCTCGTGCACTCTCTTTCTTTCTACCTTTGAGAACCACTGGCTCCTTCAGTATATTACAACAGAGCAAAGTAGTTGCAGACTGCGCTACTCATTTTTTCACATTCGGAAAAACGACGGTCTGCCCCTTATTTCGACCATTACGTCTTTCTCACTTTGGCAGCTTTCCGTCCTTTTGTCCCAGAATCACTCAAGGTGACCGCCTGGCAACAAAATCTATTACACATTACTTAGTATTTATTTTGAAATGAAAAACATTCATTGTCGTTCATCTAGCTCTGCATATTTGCAAATATGTAATGAGGATGGGGAGATCTCAAATGAAATAAATTCCGCGTTTCCAAAACTTTTGAAAGCTTGCTCCGAAATAGTAGTTTATACAACTAGTTTACATTGTTAGGCTTTATTGCATGGATACAAGTTTGGAAAACAAGCGACGTCAGGAGTAAGTTTTAAAATACGTACGAATGCAACATTTTAAACGAGTTGCCCAAACTATTTTTTGTATTACATTTTAAATTTCCAAGAGAATGGAGGTTAATTTTTAGAAACAATTTTTTGTGACGAACGGATATTGGCATCTGCGAGAATAAACAGTGTTCGACTGTTCCGTTCACTCACTGCGATTGGCTGAATGTGTGAGGAGCAATGTTTTTATTAACTGTTTATTGATGAAGCTAGAAAATGTCTTACTAAGAGAAATAATATTTTAAATTATGTAATACAAAGGGAACTCAAAATATTTCCCGCTTTCACCAAAAGCTTGCATTGTTGATTAGTATTTCTCAAGTACATTACTTTTCATAATAAATTGGTAGAGAAATTAAATTAATCAAATAATAGTCATCCTGTTCATTGATTACTGCATTAGGAATCATGGAATTTGCCTTTGTGATGAGTGTGAAAGGCATTTGATGGATTGTCAGTGACACGATTTGAAGAGCGAGGTTGTGGAAGTGAGAATTAGCGGAGTGTTGATTCGGATGTGACCCACGAGGTCACAACCAAGATCTCGGCTTCACAGCTCTGGCAATCCCGGGGTCGTTGTGCGTAGTAGCAATTGGTTCGTGAGAGGAAGGCAAATTGGCAGATCACATTACAACCAAATTACATTTTTTACTTTACATTACCTCTATGAAAACAAGGTATTTCGTTCATTTTATCACAATAAACGACACCATTTGTTAGTGAAATAAAATAATAACGGAATTTTTAGACTAAGGTTCGCACAGATTGAAAAGATTCGCATAGAAATAAAATTTGGAAATAAAAAAATATTTAAAATAGAAAAGAACAACAGAAGATTCGAATTTTTGAATCTCTAATTGTGATGTGTATTAGGATTGTGGGATTTAAATGTCTCTCTAGAGAATAACCATATCTGACAAAAATATTGTAACTTTAGCAGAGAATGTAATTTGCCCACATGATCGTAATGATCATTCTAAACTCATTCAATATTTGTTAAAGACAATTTGGGACGCACGAATTCACTTGTGAATACTGTCCCTGCCTGCGTGTGCTCTCCCTGAACGGCCACTTTTAAAGTAACACTCCGCTGATCTCGCTGGCGCGAGAAGACAATGTTTTCGGCGATGCAAAAGAAGCTGCTCGGCACTGTATACGAACTTGCTCAGGTCTCATCTCCAGAAGGACGGAGGGGGGGGAGAGGGTCCTTACGTTTTTATGTATTTTGTGAGGTGTAATGGCGAATACTCTCCAGAAATCTGTGGCCCTTATTTATTGAATCGCCCAGCTATCCCCAATAATTTTGGGCTGCTGACGCTCATGGGAACTTGTCAAACGTCCGTTTGCCTCTAGCGATAATATGAGGAGGTCGAGAGTAAATGTGTAAAATATTTTAAACAGAAAATTTCACATATAAAATATCACATATTGATAAAACCAAAGTTAATATTTCGTTTAAATAATAATGCATCACTTATGATCACATATCCAAGTATTATAGAAAAAAGTTTCAGGATTTCTCAGAAAAAAAAAGTGAACAATAATGTTTTTAATTACTGATCTTTTTTGTCATCTAACATAACAATAAATGTACACGTAAAGTTTTATTATTTTTACAAAGAAATACATTTTTTTAACGTTCTTTTTTTTAAATTTCATCATCACATAGTAAGTCATCCTCTTTCTCACAAGATTGATTCTATTTTCTGAAGTACATGTAGAGTGATTTTCGGGTTATTGTATCCCTATTAGAGTTTGTGCCACCTCGAACATTAAAGCACTATCGATCTTCTGCGCACGCGCAGTTGAAGTTTCGCATCACTTCAGTGCTTCTGCGCAAACTCCCTACTAACACTAGAACCCTCGAATACACCTCGTATAGCTTCCGTGCGCCGCGCCGCCTCCTTGTCTCGCGCGGTGAGTCACCGGCGGCGGCGGGGGCCTTGGAACTGCCCGCCGCCCCGCACGTGTGGAGCACCCAGCATCCGCTGCCACGCGACGTCAGAGCGCTCTAGCGGCCGCGGCGCGCAACCGCCCTCGCAGTGCTGCCACCCGCTGCCGCCGATGACGATTGGCCGTGATGCGCCGGCGTATAAGCTCCGCGAAGCCGGAGCGTCGGAATGAGCCAGTGTGAACCGGTGGGGTTTGCGCAGAGTGACGGAATGTGACAACGGGCGAACTGGCAGGATTGTTTCGTCGGAGGTTTACAGTTTAATGACATTCCGTTGCACACTACGTCAGCCGCGTAACCATTTTACGCACTCACTTTTTATCTTCGCCAGTCGGCTTTTGCAGGTGGAAGTGTCAAAGAAAATACTATCCTATTTTTTGGGAATTTTTTAAAATATGCAATAATTACCCAAATTACTATGGAAATATTAACCGATTTCTTTACCAATAGTGTTTTAAGCCAGTCCAAAAATGTTTGCGAATTTTCGGAAAGGAGGCGTAAATTTTACACTAGTTGTTTCGTATTTTAATTCAAAAGCATCGTGAAATACGTAGCCTTTAAACGTGTGGAATTTCGCTTACAGTTAGTGTCCCTGACGCTCAGACTAGCCTTGGGAGAAAACAGTTTCGTAGTTTTCGTAATGGTGTCCAAAACCGCAAAGCTTATGCAACTTAATAAATAAAATCTTGACTTGAAAGTATGCCTTGGGAACCGATGTAACTTGAACCTGTGTACATAATGCAGTGCTGTTCTACTCGGCACCTACCTACTTGGAAAAATTCGCATATGATATTTCTTTAAAATACTGGATTTGGATTTGTTTTCGTATATCCATGTACTACCCATGTACTACTGTAAGAAAGTGATGAATGCTGCCTAATGAACACGGATATGTATCTTTCGAGTTGTGATTTTCGAGACACTGGCTTGTCAGCTAGGTCAAATTCGGTCGCTGTCTGGAGTGGAATTCTAGAGCCCGTCTGTTCTGATAGGTAGTTTTCCGTGGTTTCTCTGATCGACACCAGACAAATGCTGGAGCATAATAAACGGGCCACGGACCGCGTGCTTACCATTACTTACACACACATTAACATGCACTACACTATATAGGGTGACCGGTTGGGAGCTTAGAACTTGTCCCGGCTGGGACGGTGCCTGGACGGTGGTAGGTACCTGATAATGGGAAACCCCACTAGTCGATGGTAGGTTGGCGCCGGATCTCTCCATCCAGCGGGGAAAGATGACCGCCACCTCCCGCGGAAAAACACAGGCACTGCACTTACGGGACTAATGACCTCAATAGACATAATCATTAACCAACCAACCATCAAGTATAGTTTAGTCCCACGTATTTGGTAACCACAAAATATGAGAATGTGTGAGACTTAAGTTTTTAAAAACCAATACTGCGACTTAAAATATCCTAGGTCATAATTTTCACATAAAATAGTATTTTCTCTTTGAATATTTCAGAAATGTTTTGCGATTTGAATTGTACCTTATGCATTTTACGAGCCATACAAAAACCGCCATTAAGCTTTTGGCGGTAGTTCTCCGTACACCGCGATCAGGGAGGTTCACATTCCTATCCTAAAGTGTTGCTTATAACTCTTGCGCAGTCTTATGTGAGCCGTCGCAGAAGAACTGCAAATTTCGTTACATGTTGATCGTAACGGCGCTGTCGCCTGTTCGCAGACCAACGCACTGCCACTATGTCCCTCGCACCACGCGCACGTCGCCTGGTGAATCTGTCTCCCTGCGGACGTGAACGAAACTGCGTTTGAAACAAATGAAGTACATCGTACTTTGAATTGCGCGAAAGAATATTTCCATGCATGAGTGAATTGAAATGATAACTCTTGGCACTGGCAGGCCGAAAATCTCTCATCTCTCGCCGGATGTGGACTCTGTGCAAGGGTTTTGATTTTGCGTGGATTGCGTTGAGGTTGTCTCTGATCTAAGGAGCTCATATATCTCCTTCAATGAAAAGAAAAATCCGGCTAAACGTGAGATATTTTGGGGTTGCATATTTTCTTTCCCATACTAACGAAAAATTTACCTTCCCGTGCTAACACATTCTCTAAAAAAAATGGTATTTCGCCTTTGACGAAAGTTTGTTTTAATATCGTAACTGTGTTTTGGAAGAATGGTTCTTCAGAGTATCATCAGAGTGAATGATTTTTTATTAAACCTTCTTTGTTGGGCAACTGAAAAGAAATGCCAATCCACCTGTAAATAAACGTCGTTATCATCTCTTCCTACTGTGTCAACGTAGTACGAGTATATTTACTTCTCGTCTTTGATTTATTCGTAGTTTGGCATGGTTCGATAGCGAATAAATAAAAGTAACTTCCGTTTTATTCAAATGAACATATTCAATGAACTATAAAATGCATCACCTCTGCTAGATTTATGAGATATTGATAGTGAAACCTACGTGTGCGCTCAAATCCTGTAAATGCTCGTTGTATCATCTCATTAATCATACGAGTGAAATGCGATCCACCCAATTGAAAAGTGGGCTTTGGAACCTGTTGGCGATTCCAGGTTATTGACAGAAATGATTGTCAGATTGCTGTGCTAATAGTTTGTTACAGCAAGAAATTTCAGGCTCAATTTAGTTACATATTTTTATTTGAAAAGGACCGAGAATGTCATGATTTGCAAAAACAAAAAAGCGAGAAATCAAGTCAAAATGTAACAATACAAAAATAATTCTAAAATTCTTCATTTACTCGCCTTCTTTCGGAAGGAAAACATGTCGCACCACCTCATTTATGACACCTCAAAGAATCTTAAGGCTAAAAGACGCGTCCCTGAAAAACATTACTTTATACTTAACACTTTCCTTGCGGTCAGAGGGTACATCTTGTTGGGAAAGACCTGCCCTTTGTTAAGCAGCATTAGACTTTAGGAAGGAAGTTACAAAGTTAAATAAGGACTTACTCTATTATTCAGCCTAATCGTCGATCATTTTATACTAATGTGGTGAATTTTGTTCCCAAGAGATGGGATAGACACTGCTGCGGGAGCTACTGCAGAAATGTTTCACCGAATGCTGGCTTCGTCAACACAATTTTGAAAGAAATGCATTCCCTTCATTCGTGCGAGTGCTGTCCCGTAGCGTTGCGTTATTCACTTGTTCGTTCGAGGGGACGCGCAGGAAGCGGTGAATTGACCTCATGAGCGCCAAAGACCTTGTGCTGTTTTCCGCCACGTGGAAGTAAGAAGTGCTTGTATAACTTCTTATTAACAATTATACCGGAGCGAATGGAATATGCAGCACACATAGGCCTCACGAAGCGAAGATAGGGAGACATCAATATTTTGTGGAAAATTAATGAATTTTATTCCACATTCTTGATATAAAGATATGAAAAAAACGGACACATCAGAAACAAAACGCGGGTGTGATATGAAACAACATGACTTGCATGCCGTCATGCCATGACTGCCGTCTTGGATATTGTGAATGATCGCAAGTTAATATACCTGTAAGTTTCCATGAAATCGTACTAAAATAATATGTTTCCAATGTGTGCAAAAGTGTTTTTCTGTTAAGGGCTTGCTTTAGGCTACATTAATAATTCCTTGAGCATGAAAGTTCAGGCATTTATTTTGCCTTAAATAGGCATGCAAAAATCCATTTATTCTGGTAAATGTGGTGGAAAAACGCATGTAAACAATGAAAAATCACCATTTAAAAGAAAAGATAGTAAGAATTAATAATTTAAATGATAGTGACTTCAAAATTTACATCAACACAACGTAAAAGGAAACAATAATTTCTTTGTAATATTGATTGCAAAAGGCCACCCGGTATGGTGCCTGAGAATTTGTTTTACTCACAACGCTGTCTACAAAGTACTTTTGTGGACTCCCTTTTTCATCTTGAAATGGTATCTGCAAAAACAGAATAAGTTTTGGTTTTTCGCACTTGTGTGTTCGGCAGCATCGAAAAGTTTTCATCAAATACAGAGAGCTCTGTCGTAAAAAGGAATCAGAGGCCATTCTCAAACGTAGGAAAGCATTCCCCAGGGGTGAACAAAGCCTGATGGCAGCACTAAAAAAATCAAAAATCTTGACCGTCATAATCTTCCTTCTTAATTTAAATTTTAACGCTACCTGGTCCTGGAGCCTCCCCTACCGCAGAAAGACAAACAACGACAGTACCTTCGTGTTGTTCAGGCTTGCTGGTATGTTTGCTGCTTGATCGTGATTGGTGCCAGAAGGAAACAAGGAAAATAATGACGGTAAAGGACGACAAAAGACAAAATTAGGCAAAATACCTAAAATATTTTTCAGAAGCTAAAATAGGCGAAACTTGTAAAATGAAACTAAATTAAAACAACTCCAGAAGTACAATTCAGTTATTCCTATTGTTAAATACCATTGAATCGCAACTATAGAACAAGGCATTTTGCCAAATTTCCGTACTCTCGTAATTACTTTCGAGTGGGTTGCTGATGTTTGCGAATGCACTCGGCTCCAGAGTGGACTCGACAGGCTACCTCGCACTCGCGTCGCAAGATTTTTCAGCAGCGTTTCGACTGCAGACTCGGATGGAAAAAGAAAAAAAAAGCGTGGTTCGCGTTCTCGCTTTTCCGACCGACGGAGAAGATCAAAGGCGAGTGATGGACGGGCGATCGGCATGGACAGGGCGACTGGCGGAGGGGCGGAGGAGGACGCTTTGCCCGAGAGCGCACCTGGCGGTTCACGGGCAGCAGCGTCGCGATGCGAGCGCGCGCTGGAGGCTCGTGGGCTTCCGACTACGCGAGTTTTGCCTTCTCTGCAGCCTTAAGAGCGAAAGTTTATTCTCCGAATCCTTCGTTCTCAATTCTTGCGGATCGTCACGTGGTTACTTTCTTGCTACCGCCGAGAGAGAAAGTTTTGTAATGCTGCGCGAAAAAAAAGTCGAATTTTCGGCAGAAAAACTCTTTATTATAGGGTCCTGCTAAGGAAATAGTGGATAAATTCATTTGCTAAATTTAGGGGGCGAAATCCTCTAACACGTGGGGTAGCCAGAATCCATGTTTTGTGGGTCCTTCTTATAGAAAAATCGATTGATTGCAAAACGTCTGTCTGTCAGTTTGTGAACAACGCTAGCGACTGAACCATTCAGCAGATTTTCTCCAAAACTGTTATTCCTCAATCGATCTGGCTGATGTCGCGGCCCCTTGAATTTCAAACCGATATTTCAATTCTGGGGTTACTTTGCATTAAGCCCCTGAGACATTGTCAAAAAAGTGGCTCCATCGTTTTTTATTAAATTTAGTTGTTGGTTAGTGTGAACGACGTTTAAGAAAATGGTGCAGATCTCATGTTCGTTGAAAACAACGCATTTCCGAAAATTGCTTAAGTTCACCATTTTTTTCGGAGTCTTCCTTCAACTAAAATATCAAAGATAGAGAGTTTTCCCTTAATATAATTTGTTCCTTAAATATAGATTTTAAAATAAGGTCATGTAAATTTTTTCGCAAATTTGAGTACTTTTCTCGTAATTTTGCGTGAAAGTACGGACGAGAAAGTGCGTGCTGTTTTAGCTTCATTAGCTTTATTCTGTGGATAACGTTCTCGTGGGTAACGAGAGCTGTAACGGAGCTGTGGAGCAAGCAGGGGTACATCGGTCGCTTTCGTCCTAAATTTCAATTTGCGGTTCATATAAATTATTAAGTTGAAATAAGATCCCCACCCTGCGGCAAGACAGCGAACTTCCATGTCCGAAGCGGGATTTGAACTCAAGATCCTTTGATACGAGATTGCGAAGGCGCAGCTGCGTTGTTGATCGGCTACCGAGGACGGCATAAAAGAGTTGTAATGGTGTATAAGTTGTATTATGTTATATCGAACGTGTGTCAGTAGTCGTATATACTTCGTGTAACTTTCAGCGCACGTATTGCTCTTCGCTTGCGGAACTGGAAGAAGTCGTGAATGGCGAATCGCCGAACACAACATTACAGTTTGCGTGAATTAAACACGCAGGTGTTGAACGTTCGCTACAAGAGCACAACAAATGAATGGAAAAAACGGACGGAAGTTTCAAGAAAATTGTTTGTGCACTCTTGCGAACTCCTTCGAACGTAAGACTGTCGGTGGAAAGCCCACCTTTTTCGATCACTGTTTTATCAATCTTGCGACATTGTTTATCGCGTTCGGAACTGGCGGACGTGGCACAAAAGGCAGGCAGCAGACTCGTGTGGAGACATCCTGGTATTCCAAGTGAATGAGGAATCCCGTCTAAAGTCCCGATAAAATTGTGCCCTCGAAGTCTTTTCGACTGCCGCGCGCTCGTGGGGAATGTCCAGATTGCCTTCACTTGTTTTGATGGTTTCTGGGCCCTTCTGGGCCCTGGGCGTGAAGGGCGGAACATGGCACATGGCACGTGGCAGGGCAGGGAAGGGTAGAGGGGTGCATGGTGAGACGGATGGGACAGGGCTGAGCGAGACGGATGGAATGGGGCGGGGCGTGGCCGGGCAGGACGGGACGGGACAGGGTGCGGCGGGGCGGGGCAGGGAAGGTAGGGTGGAGGCAGGGCGAAGCGCGCCCGGGGCTGGGCAAGGCAAGGTGGGGCAGGGTGAGGCAGGGTGAGGCGAGACAAGGCAAGACAAGGTAGGGCAAGGGCGGGGCGGGCGGGGTGGTGCGGGGCGTGTAATGACGTGGCGGGGAAGGCGGGCAGAGCAAGACAAAGCAAGGTGGGCGGGTAGGACGAAGTGAAGGCCGGGGCGGGGGGGTCCGCGAGGGGGGCGTGCATGGACGCACGTCCACAGCGCGGGCCCGCGGTCGCCAGAGCGCGTCTCGGCGCCCCCACCGCCCCGTGCCGTTGCGACAGCGGTGACAGAGAAAGCGCCGCCGAAACACCCACCATTGCATCACCGCCTCCACCTCCGTGAGGACCCGCGAGTAGTTTGCCCACTTACGTATCGAGTAATTTCGTCGTAATCATATCGACATTCTCTTGTTCTATCGCATTCCTTGGTTTTAACGGAATCGATTGTTTCAGCATCGATTAATTTTTTCCCCCTCGATATCAATACTTTTTTTTTGTATCTGTATCGAGGACTCGTGTTTTATTGATATCCATTCTTTTTTCTAACAGGCTCGGTTCCTTCTATTGTATTGATATTTTTGTTCGATGGGAACATGTTTAATTAGTATTGCTAGATTCTTTAACGTTATGTAAATATTGTTGTATTGGAGTCGAATACATTTGTTTTAACAGAGAGATTGTGCACCCTGGAACTTTAAAGCACTATCGATATTTTGCACATGTCCAGTTCAAGTTTTCGTTCACTTTATTGCGTCTGGGCATACACAGAAGATCGATAGTGTTGTTCGCTATGGCATGCACAAACTCTAATATCTATACTTGCGTTTTATCGATAACAATGATAACGATATTGGTGATTGATAATACCGTGGTATTGATGTTAAATCGGCAGTTTCATTAGCGGATACAACTATTTCATATCATAAAATGATGTAACTTTACATACGCATCCATTCTTTCTGAATGCCATTGTAAGAGTGGGAATGTAATCTGTTGCATTATTGTACCGAAGACTTATTGTTGCGTTAATTCAAGTGATAATAGGAGGGTTACCGCGAAAATAATTACGTTTTTTGTTCAGGATCGCTCGAGGTTGGCAGGATAATGTATACTGTCGATTGGAAGGTCTCTATGTATTCCAATGTTTATTAGGTGCATTTTCAACACAGTGATGATCTGAATCAGAACAAGAAAAAGATAAAATAAAGCCATACGCCGCTCGATTCGAATGTATTTGTTTGTCATATAACATAACTAATATTCTTCACATAGTCATGCATGTGTAGATACGGGTATGTATTACTTCTCTGCTCCCAATTAAATTGAATTGATGAACTCGCACAGTAATGAGGTGGGAAGGTTGGGGACAGTGCATGTCGTTGGGACAACGCGTGTTTGCGACACTACGTAGAAGGGGTAGATGCCATCCGTTTCCGTCTTTATTGTAGCTTGTATGTGCTTTTTTTTCGTATTCAGTGTTTCTGTTGTGCCTTGAGCAAGCGCTTGCGCGTTGTACCTTATATCGGTTGCTCCAATGTGCGTGTGTGTGTGTGTGTTTGCAGCAGCAAAAATTCCTGAGCGCAGCGCGGAGGACATGGAGCCGCCGGGCGCGTCGGGCGATGCCTTCGAGCCTCCGCCCAAGAATGCAGTGCACGGGCGGGGCGGCGGCGGCGGGCGCGGAGCCGCGGCGGCCGGGCGGCGGGGCGGGCGGGCGCGGCGGCGCGCCTCCTCAGCCGGGCGGGCCGCCCGCCCCGCCGCTCGCGGCCGGCCGCGGGCCTGCCGGCCGCCGCCGCGCCACCTCGGCCGCCTCCACCGAGAGCCTCAACAAGTCAGTGGAGATCGCAGCAGGCTGGAGTTCACCACTCGGCCGCGCACTCGCAGCCGAGCAGAACTCCACCAACGTGAACGGTGAAGGCGCTGACCAACGCGCCGGTCAAGAGCGAGCGTCGTCGCCCAAGTGGCCCCGCACGCCCGGCGGTCGCAGGGCGGGCGGCGGCGGGCGGCGCGGCGGGCGGCGGCGCGGCGGCGCGCGCGCGCCGGCCGGGCCGGTAACGGCGCCGCTCGCCCTCCGACATCGGCACGCTCGGTCGATGGCAAGCAGGAGCCCGAACAGCGAGTTCGTCGACGCTGGAGCAGTGCGCCGCGGCGCTGGAGAAGGTGACGCAGCGCGTTTCGCCGCTTTGCTTCACACTCGCACACAGACCATGCTTCCAACATCTCTGCCTCACTATGACAATCTCCAGCCCTCACACTTTCAGTACTCAAACTTTCCGAGCATGATGCCAACCGCATTGAGCTACTTTGCAAGATCGGTTGGCGAGCGCAGAAGTTGATGCAAGATTGTACCTCGCGTCAAGCCTGGATTCCGAAGTTTGGTACAACTTAATTAAGCATATCACACGTCCGAGGCTCAAAGTTTTACACCGAAAACCTTTAAACGTCATTTAACCATCTCACATCTTACTCATTCGAAGTTGAGAGGCGTGGCATGAGCAACTTCCGTATGACTGATTTGTCAGTACAATTAATAATTTAACTTAAAGTTCCACTGTTCTCCTCCCGTTCCAGTAATTATTTAAGAACGATTTTTTTCTTTACTATGTAGATTTATTATAATTACTTTCGATATATTTAACAATTGATTTAATGATTACATAACATTCGTAAACTGGTATTTGGAAGCAAAATTTCATCGTAGGGACGTGAAAATTACGCTGTACACAACACAAATGCTAAAATATTTTGAGAATCCCTACTGTAGAGGATGATGCGTACGACAAATGTTGAAACAGTGACCTAAAAGGTTTACATCGAGTTATTTTTCTGATTTGGGAAAAGGGTAAATGCCAATAAGGTAGCTCGAAACTCTTATGCTGTCACGCGCTTCATTCATATTCCGGCTTTTGAAAATAAAGTCGGAGAGGTCCGAATGGGTTTGAAGTAGCATAATTCCTCAGGTCTTTTAAGAAAATAGAACGCTCTGAGCGACGATCATTTTAATGATAATTAATAATAACAATTAATAATAAATATAATAATAATAATAATAGTAAATATGCAATTTCCTGCTGAATTTGGTTAGGACGCGCGCGACCAACGGGGCCTCCTTTCCCGGGCCTGACGGACCTCATCGGCGAGACACAGCAGACGAGATCACACGTCGGACGCCTTCAAGGACCTCACTCTGAGATCTCCGACTTCCACCAGGTTTTCTTGAAAGAATTTGGCTTCGAAGGCAATACGTGGACGGTCTGGGCGCGGGCGGCGGCGGCGTTTCACCATCAAGGACGGAGGACGACCCAAGGACGGCCGGCTGGCGGCGGCAGCGGCAGAGCCATCCCGCCCAGCCGCAAACAGCAGCCAGCAGCAGGCAGCAGTCGCCACGGCCACCCCACGCACCCGCACGCCGGCCGCCCAGCACCTGCTGGACGTTGGTGGGCAAGGCCGGCGCGGCGGGCGGGGGCGGGGCGGGGACCCGGCGCCGCGCTCCCGAGCCCGCTGCTGCAGCGCGCATTCTCGCCGCAGGGCGTCTACGAGCAGCAGGATGCGCAAACGCATGCGGCGCCTAACTCGGGCTCGACTTCAGCAAGGTGAGACTCGCTCTCGTGGATACGACAATGGGAAGAGCTCGAGCGGTAGAGAACGATGCTTGGGACAGAGTCAAGCGTGTGGTGCTCATCGAGGTCGGGCAGAGTGAGTGTCATGTTAATTGGTGATATGGGGTGTTCGCTTCCAATGCAAGAATAACAGGCGTTGAATTTTTTTTTCATTTTTGTTTCTGATAATGATTTGAAAGGCAGGTGAGCCGGTTGTGCCGCGAGCTGGATAAGGCCAGAGATACACAGTGGGCTTGGGCATGGGCCTGCAGGAGTGCGGTTTATGTTCTTGCGAATCACGGCGTGCCTTATGCTTCAATGAAACATGTTTTGATGTCGAACGCATATGACGTTAAAATTAATCATTTACTTGAAAAGTCAAGGCTCCTTGCACGTTCCAGTAATTATTTAAGAACAATTTTTTTGTTAGTCACACACACTTTTTTCTTGGTATTCACACACGAACATCAAATGACGGACGTTAACGCTCCCGAAGTAGCCAGCAGGACGCGTACGAGTCGTGGTTCATTCCGCGCATGCAGTGACGTCCGTTGACCACAACGGTCCGTCGCGTAGCACACAATGCGACGTTAGCCGCTAGGAATGCATATGACGCTCCCAGCTGACGCTGTAGCTGTCTTAGGCCTCCATTGCGTGCGAATGTGAAGGAGAAACAGCGACGCGGCATTGGAAGAGCGGCATATATTTTTAAATTCATAAAATCAAAAAGATCCAAAAAAGATCATTAGCGTTTCTACTGGTTGGGGTTAGCATATTCACATTGGTATTTTGCCCTTCATATGATCATGTATCTTGAGTTACATCGTTTGACTACGGGTCGACAGTCGGAAATAATAAAGAAATTCCACCGTCGCTGCATTACATCTGAAAGAGAAGTGAAATGTTCCCTGAAAGGAGCTCGTATAATGGCATTCCCCATCTCCTCTTTTTCATTTTATAGTTGTCATTCTAATGCCAAGCACAATTGCTGAGTCAGGCCTATCCACGTTTGCTAACACAGCACCACATGCGTCTGTTGCATTGTATTTGCCGTCCATTGCACAGCATTAATCGTGCCTTGTGGCCTTACAACCAACCGAGAGTCAAAATTACCGGACGCCAGTGACGTTAGTGTCTTATAACGTTCGTTGTATCTGTAAGCGTATGGAGCGGCGGTAGAGTGATATTTCGATGCCCGTTCATGGACGGTAATCGTGCTCTGTGGCCTACCACACCCTGCTAACGGCGTCAAGCGACCGTACGTTTCTGAATTCGTGTGTCCGCGGGGCGAGCGGTTGATGTGAGCGCTTGCTGTGGCCGTGTGCAGGCGGAGGTGAGCCCCGCGGCGCAGACGCTGAAGCAAATGGCGGAGCAGCACCAGCCACCAAAGCGCAGCTGGGCATGGGGCTGTGCCGTCTGCCGCCGCGCGGCCGCCGCCGCGCCGCAGCCGGGGTGGGCGGTGGCCCCGGGCCGCAACGCGCGCTCCCCGTACGGGACTTCCAGTTCCCGGCGGCGCCCGCGACTACACCACCTGGGGCAGCCCCGGCGGGCCGGGCCCGGGCCGCCCCGGCCCCCCGCCCGGCGCGGGCCCGGCGTGGGCCCTGGCTCGGGCCCCGGCCCGCCCGGCGGCCCGCCCGGCCGCACCCCGCACATGCGCCGCGCCGCGCGCGGCCGCCGCCTTCCTCAGCAAGCAGGTGTCTCCGCCGGCCCGGGCCCGGCGCTTCGCACAGCGGCACGCAGAGTGCGTTACTCGCCACCTCTGCTTCTCACACACACACACTTCATCGGCCTCGGTACTACGCAAGCGCAAACACTTCCCCCGCTGAGCCGCTTTGGAGGACATCACACCACCACTCACACACACCTACATTTCACAAAATACATGTAACACAATATGCAAAAAAAAAGTTTGGGTCCTCGTTGGACCAGTCACGGACGTCTGGCAGGAAAAAAAAAAAAGTTCGAGGCATGTGCTTTCCATTCGTACGTCATTTGTGAGGGGGCGGATTATAAGCACTAGTAATTATGAAACGTATAAGGTTTTATGCGTAACAACTTCCAAAATATAGCACTGAAATAATACTTACTGACTAAATCCGTGTTTTTTACGTGTAGTACTTTCATCCAGGCGCTTTATTCTTAGAAGACCGGAATGAAATTTTCGTAGAGTAGTACTATTAAGGTAGAACCATAATTGCAAACAATTTTCGAGGCATTTTTATTTCCCTTGTGATTTGGTGGAAAGTCACAAGTCGGTTTGGCTAGTTCATGAGCGTTACCGAATTTTCAAGATGGACTGCACAGCTTGTAGTATTGAAACGTTCCCTTTTTACTGATATGGTTTCAAGCAACAATCCAGTTGAATTAGCAGTTTACTTACTTCATGTTGCTTACCAAGAAAACTGGTAAAATATGGAAGATTATAACATAATAAAAATCACGTTTCAATAATTTGAATTTGAGCATATTTTCTGCGTACAGGGGGAAAATGTGCATTGGGTTTTTATTATCATGTGCTCCGTTATTCGCAATTCTTGAATTGTTAATTTTTTCGTTAGGGAGCCACTCAAATAATCGATCGTCGAGCGAGCAAGCACATGGAACAACTGCAGCACGCACAGTCATAGAAAGGGTTTGAAATATTGTGGTGCAATTTACTCCAATTTTATGTATGCATGTAGTACTTGGCGCACAGTCCGTGAACGGGCTCACCGCGACGTCCTTGTCTCGTGGCCATATGTGAAGGGGGTACGTGTGTTAGCACGTAGACATTCCCACGCTGTACTCCGGTCTTCTCACTAAAGAATGAATTTTCTCATCGTCACACTGGAACTTGGCAACGGGATATGCAGAAAAACGCACACTAATTCTTGGCTCGGAATCGGGAATCGATCCTTGGCGGAATCGAATCCTGGCGGGAATCGAATCCTTGGCGGGAATCGAATCCTTGTCCGCGGAATGGAACCGAGCACATCTGATCAAGAGCTAGCCACGAGCCCCCACTATATAAAAAATTTTCTCCACGAAAATAACGAAATCGAAATTGTTACACTCATAGATATACATCAGGTCTGACATCTTATTTGGCGGAAACCAAACGGGAGCGCTTCACGCCGGTGAGTGGCGAGCTGTAGAGCGCCGTGTGTCCGCAGGCGGAGCTCATCAAGCAGGAGGTGATGTTCAGCGCGACGCAGACGACGCGTTCACGAGCGCCGGGGCGACGTCGGGCGGCGACATGCAGGTGAAGGCGCCGCGGCGAGCGCTGCTGCGGCGCGGCGGCCGCGGCGGCGGGCGGGCCGCTGCGGCGGCGGCGGTCCCGGCGCGGCGCTGGGCGGGCGGGCGGGGCGAGACCGGCGGGCTCCGGCGGGCGGGCCGCAGCCGCCCCCGCAGGGCGCCAAGATGGCCGGGCCCGGGCGTACGCGGGCCTCCGCCCAAACAGCAGCAGCAGTACTCGCCCTACGGCAGCCCCGGGCGCTGCCCACCACGGCAGCCCGCAGTACCTGCCCGCGGCGCGGCGGCCGGGGCGGCGCGGCGGCGGGGGCGGCGGCGCGGGCCCTACGGCAGCAGCACGCCCCCGCGCCCGCCCTCCTGCCCCGGCACGCAGCTGCAGATGTCGCAGGCGCAGCAGATGCAGATCGGCCCCGGCGGCGCCCAGCAGATCCAGGTAGGCCCCGCCTTCCTCTGCCGCTGTCCGCTCTGCGCCTTCGTGCGCTCGTGAGTGCGCGGTGCCTCGCGCAACGCCATTTCAGCCCGACTCTCCATTCACTTCACCTATATGGATGATGAGAAATAGAGGGCTAAACGGACCTGAAACCCCTAACGTTTGCGAACCAAAATACACACGTTTACACAGCAAGATCAAGGGAGTTTAGTTTCCTCTTTACTCATTCATTTTCTCCTACTTTTTAGCTTAGTCCGGTTTTATGAAAGCTTCAAATGCTTTTCCACTTTATATTACCAGATTCCAACTTACGTAATTGTCGAAATAAACACAACACAACAAATGATCGGGACATTTTTTCTGAAATACTCGACCTTGTTAATCTTGGCGTTTAAGTGTAGGAAGAGTACAAAATATTTAACAAAACCCCGGAGCATATATATCTTTCCTTCTTCGGGTATAAAAATTCGCTCATTGGTTCAAAAGGGGTGGAAGGAAATACTACTCAAAGCTCTTAATACTACATACTACTCAAAGAACAACTAATGAGTCCGCAGCGCGGTGGGTGAATTTAGAATGTTCAGCTCAGTAGGTGCTGGAGCACTAGTACAATGAGTGCTAGGAGCATTTTGATATTTCGCCACATTTCTCAGTGTCTCGCTGACAGACTGACACTGTTTCCGTAATCATGTGAGAGAAATTCAACTATACCCTGAATCCCTGACAATTACGAAATTAAGAGAGTTTTGCAAGTTGTGCGAGGCACCGTTTTACAGTATTCTTGTTTCTAAACCTGAATGTATGCTATTGTTTGTGTTTCTTTTCTGCAGGTGTATATTTGCAACGTCTTTCCGAATTGTTTTTGTATTACGTTTTTATCCGTAAATAAAATCCATTAAATTATAATTAAATGATTGTGTTCATTACATTTTCTTCGTTAATGGGCACTCGGAGCTTTTCTGGACGAGACTTTCTCTTTTGAAATCTCAGAAATACTTCGAAGCTTGACTCAAGAATTCTCCAACACCTCAATTCTTGGCTTGCTCCATAAATTAGAAATTAGTGGATATAAGACACAAATTTGTATGCAATTTCAGTTTCCTTCGTGTGCAATACTATCATCTTAAAAAGTGGACGTAAAATATAGGAAATTAAAGAATTTATTAAGATGTTTTAGACATTTACGAATAGCAAAATTATATGCTAGTTTAAGTAACTGAAAAGTAAAGCACAGTAAACTGTACAAAATCTGTTAAGAGATGAGAAATGAATGTAGACGTGTAATATTTTTGTATTTCAATTATTTAAACGTTTATCTATTCTTTTAGTTTTCACAGTAAAGCACTCTTTGCAATAAAAACGCTACCATAAGAAATGCCACTGAAAAATAGTTTCACCTACTCTCACAAGTTTCACCTTGTGCGGTAATAACCTCTAGAATTATCACGTTGGCTTTTATGCCAAAAAGTATTGGACATAAAAACGGCAAAAAATCAGAACTTCAGAATGGCAAATTTTAGAGCTACCTTCACAGTTCGAGATTCGCGTCCTATTTGAGTAGCGAATACAGATCGGGGCCAACCCACAAGAATGTAAACATTTAGCAATGATGTTCTCTAGACAGCAGATCACCATTCATTTCATTTTCACAACGCATACAAGCATTTATTTGTCCTCCTTTATATAGGAAGAAAATTATACATTCTTAATCGCAAAAAGTGACTAATGATGTAAATTATTTGATTGAATTGTGAACAAATAATGTGAATTGCATGTAAATAAAAATCCCACATATAGTTCTTTCGGCGTGCGCCCTTGCTGTCCATAGTATTAAGATTGGTTGCAACTTGCGAAGCAATTTTTCACCCGTATTGTTTCTGGCGGTGTGGATACTTTCTGCGTAACTCCATTCATTAACAGGCTGTGACGTCGAAGTTTCATTGTGAAGCGTACCACTTGGCCATTAGGTTTCTCGCCGTTTGGCAAGTGCCTTAACAAGGATAGGCTCCACCGCCTTAAATTTGTTTTGTGATTTATTGGTAGTTCACTTCCACTGAAATCCACAATCACTACATCCTTTAAACGAGGAGAGGAGATGTGAAGGACAATGTATAGATGTAGATTAAACCTGATGTGTCGCGGGCTTCGTGCGCATCCCGTTCTGTTCCGTCCGGAAACGCGCGAAGGCGTGTGGTGAGCTGCGTCGCCGGCCAGGCGGGACTTTCTCCGTGAGAAAACAGCCGCGGGCGGCACCGTGTTCGCTCTGCGCGTCGCCGCTCGCACGCGTCGCTTCGGCAGCCGCCCACACAGGCTCCCCTCCCTCTCCCTCTTTCCCTCTCTTTCTCTTTCCCCCTTTCTCTTGTCCCTCCCTTTCGCTCTTTCCGTTCCTTTCTTTCCCTCCGTTTCTCTCTTTCCTTCCTTTGCCCCTCTTTCTTTCCTTCATTTTCTCCCTTTCTGTATTTCTTCCTTTCCTCCCTTTATCTTTCCTTTCTCTTTCCCTCTCTTTCTCTCCTTTCTTTTTTCCCTCCCTTTCGCTGTTTCAGTTCCTTTCTTTACCTCCTTTTCTCCCTTTCCCTCTTTCCCTCCTTTTCTCCCTTTTCCTCATTTTCTCCCTTTCCCTCCTTGTCTCTCTTTCCTTCCTTCTCTGTCGTTCCTTTCTTTCCTCCCGTTTCCCTTCCTTTCTCTTTCCTACCTTTCTCCCCTTTTCACTTTCCTTCCCATTATTTCTCCCTCCTTTTCTCCCCTTCCCTCCCTTTCTTTTTCTTTCCATTTCTTCCTTTCTCAATCCTTCTTTTGCTTCCTTTCCCCCAATTTTTCATTTCCTTTTGTCCTCCCTTTTCCTTCGTTTCTCCCTTTCTGTCTGTGCCTCTTTTTCTATCCCTTTCTCTCTTCCTCTCTCCGATGCCCCTATAGACCAGCTGGGGTTCTGCCCTTACGTTACACTCTTTCGAGAGCACGGGGCTTGGATGGGTTTGTGAATGGGAGAGATAGAGAAGTCTTGGGACATTATTTGCGGTAGCATGCCGTTGTGATCGAAGTGAAGCCTCGGAAACGAGCGATGAAAGCACCCTGTAGCGTCGACCGATCTCACTCCGCAGCGGCATATGAATAACCGCGCCCTGTCCACTCGGACTCTTTTTAACGGCCCCGCATGCGTATCGGATCACCAACGCCGCACGAAAAAAAATTAACCGCCTCTTATTGGAAGCTGCTTGTATTATAACTTCCGTTTCTTCTAAAATAAATGTAGTATTTTAATATATTAAGAAAGTTTAATAGCTCGTTTTTCGAGAAAGCCGGCGAAACGAAAAGTTTTTTTAAAAAATTACATTAAATTTCAAGAGCCATGAAATACGACTCTTGAAAATACTTATAAGCATTTGTACTGTTGATTGTTCCGCATTCATTAATTTTTTCCATTTATTTCCGTTTCCTACGTGATGAGTTAGCCTTTTCCCGTACTGTCGTACATCGCAGTCGCGTCCGCTCGCCCAGCACACGTGCGCACGGCGCCGCGTCAGCCAGAGCGCACTGCCGTCGCCGGAAGTTGTCCTTCGGCCCCCGGCCGTTTCCGGCGCCAGCGACGAAAGCGTTCACGGCGAAGGAAGTGGGTAGGCAGTCATTCCGAACCTCTTGCTAATCCCTCACGCTAAGTCCTCGTGCGTCTAACGAACATCAGAGGATCCTCGGTTGTGGAGAAAGCACACAATAACAGCCCATAAATATCTTCTTATAGCAGGATACTCGGTGAATTGGAATGTGCAATATTTTCACGTGTAAATCATGGAAGCCATTCGTTTCATTTGCGTATTGCAATTCTTCCACTGTCCTTTTTCTGGTTCGCGTTTCCTTCTTTTTTCAATGGGACCGCAATGCGCTCATTGATACACACATTTTTGTATGAATTTCAGGCAGCGCGTTATTTCTTTGTTTTCGTTTCGTTGTGTTCTATAAAACTCACTATGCTGATCGTTGTCGTGACTCAAAAAAGCGTATGCAAAAACAATTAAAATAATTTCGCAGATAATTTTCCGTCAATATCGCTAGGTAGTACGTGAAATGATTGCCAACATTCGAAGAGAACAATGACTAACGATTTCGAAAGCAAACATTGAACGCGTTTGTACAAAAATGTTGAGCGTGACGACTCCGTGGCCAGACAACTACGAAACAGCTGATGCAATTGGCACGTTGCCGCGTTTTGGATCACTGAAGAAAGTGTCTCTTCCACAGCCCGGCGTGGGGCTTGCGGATTGTGGAGATAGTTTTTGCCTTAACTGAAACGGCTATAAAAAAGTAACGTTAAAGCTTTCGTAGTTAACGTAACGTCGAGTTTTCGCACAACACTTACGGTTACGCTTATAAAGTGCTGACATCTGGTAGCAACAGTAATAAATTCGACTTAATTAGGCGCCTTTCCGATTTCGTTTATCGATTTCTCGTTTTGTATTCCGTAGTTTCAATTTAGTGTTTCGCTTCTTTTCATCTTAATCATCTGTTTCCAAGAAAACAAAACCGAGAAGCGATTGGAAAGGGTGGCCAGGTGTTACATGATTATACTCTCTGTATATATAGAGTGCTGTGGAAGAATTAATTGAATCTTGTGTACTTGAAAATATGGATAAGGACGATGTAGGAAATGGAATTCTGCACGAAAGTGTAGAACCAAACCGACCTGGAATTATACAGCCTGTAAAAAATGGAACTTCAATTGCTTCTTATTTTAAAGAGCGCCCCCATTTGCAAAACCACTTGCTTCAGTGGCGTCCCTCATGTTTTGCAGAAACCCGCAGTCTGCTTTTGTCCGCGTTCTTAGTGTAAGAAGTAGAGTAAGAACCCAAAACAAGTACCACCGGCAAACTAGACGGTACACGCTATTAGTCCTCGCTTACCGAAACGAGGCCGGTTAACGCTTATATTTGCTACAGAGATCGGTGTCTAGGGCGTCACGTGACAATAGCCGGTGCCGCTTATATTTGAGCGTCGGTGTGCAAAAACCGTCTATTCGTATGAAGGGGACGCTGGATAAGCGGCGCGCGCGCGGCCTTCTGGGAAGCGCTTGTTTGTTTTCCTGCGGCGGCAGGCGTTTCTCGGCTGTTCCCACCCCACCCCTCCTCCGACACCTCAGCGCAACGCGGGCGCTTCGCTCTTGGCCGCCAGACGATTCTTTAAATCTCTGCTCGCGGTGTAAACGTTCTTAGGCTCTCAGCCGAAACCCTCTTGTTGCGAACGTTTACCACACGTAGAAATAACGATACATCGTAAATCAGAATTATTGCGAACCGAGGGCAACTGTGTGGTTCTTGTGCTATTTGGTATATCTGATACCGAGTGTTTTCTTAAAATATATTATTCTTAGCGATGATAACGACTGGTTTTTGAAAATGGCGTGTTAACAAATTATAAATTACCGAAATGGACGAAACTGGTAGATCAAAAGTCTGCATGTAATGACAATATCCACTTTAGTGTAGTCTTTGTTGTTAGAAATCTGCTAATGTTCGTTTTTTATATCCCACCCGATTTTGGCCTGATTTCTCTATGGGCGTGTGATTTCAAGTAACTTTTTATCATAATAATTATAATAATAATAATAATGATAATAATAATAATAATAATTATTATTATTATTATTATTATTATTATAAATGTTTCCCGCGTCTGTCGTAATCCGGACACAGTTCCTTCTATCAGGTTCTCCGCAACGCCTCCTTTTGTACCGTTCGTGCTGATTCGCTAACCGGCGATAAGCGTGCCTGCTGCCGGCGCGCCGCCCTTTCTCTCGTCTCCACCCTCGGCGAGTGGTTGAATGCCCCCGCCCCCGCCCCGCCCCGGCCTTTCATCCGCGAGCGACCGAACGCCATCGGCCTCCCTCGCTCCCGTCGCTATCTTCGTCACCGTCGCCGTCTTCGCCCCTCCCCTCGACGGCGAGCGGCTGAGAGCACCCGCCCACTCCGCCGCCCGGCAGACGTCGCGTCGGTCGCCCGCGCGCCCGCCCTAGCGGATTTTCCGGGAAGAGGCGACAACAGGAAAGCTCTTTCCCCGAGGGCCCGGCCTCTCCGCGGAGGGCGACAAGCCCGCGACGCCACGCGCCAAATCTCTGCGTCGGGGCGTTGGCGTTCGATGGGGGAGCGGGGGGGGGCGAAGGAATCGCCGACAAACACTTCCAGACGAAGATGAAAACTGGCTAAGAAAGCTGTGCGATTTGCAAAGGAATTGAATGGCAATTCTCTCTTTCAAACAAGGAAACCAAATGATCTTGTCCTCGCTGAATGTATATTTTTACAAAGAAAATGTACTTTACAAGTTTTGTTGGGTATGTCCCTTCATTCTTATTGCATTTCATATGTTATTTCTCTATTATCACGACTACTTGCGTTATAATTTGTGAACTGGGATCTCCGAACGTGTACACTGTGGATCATGTATGAAATTAGCAATTACTCTTCAAAATATTATTTCTTCCAACTCATTCCAAAACTACAGTTCTCTCCAGTGCTCTCCGAAACCCTGAAGCTACCTATTATGGAATAGATGAAGTCAGAATTGGAATGACCAGTTGGCTCTAGATTCCATACGGAAAATGATTCATTACGAAAGTCAAAACGTCGCTTATCTTCGTGCTATTAAAACATTTGGCGTACTGTCACTACGACGTACATTTTATATGTCTGAAGAACGTAAATAAATGACGAGGCAACTACTTCAACTTTTCTGCCATCGTAAAAATCTATTAATTTGTATTCAAGGTCAAGTCTAATGAGCTTACACATTTCACGTATTGTTTTCTCTGTAGTAATCTTTATTTTATGACGGAAAACTCTCGATTTTTTTGCGTGTTTTCTGCATAATAATGTAAAATGACTTATTGAAAGAACATATGATTCATGTCTACTGCAATTTTGTGTTTACTCCACATTTTTCTCTTAATTGAATGAAACGTTTCCAACTCCGTCGCTGCGACTCGCAGCTTCTATAGCGCGTCCGCGCCTTTGTCCCACCTTAGAGAGAGTTCGTTTCAGGTCCCTGACCTACTCGGGAAGCGTTCGTACGTTGAGCAGTTTTCGAGGTGGAGTTCAGTAGTATGTTGTCTGTGGATAGTTGAGAAAAGGAGCTCATTATCTTGACCTCCAAAATTTCTATCCTCTCTCTTTTCCTCATCTATTCACCTTCCCTCCTCTATTCTCTAGTTGAATTGTGATAAAGATCGCAACAAGCGGTGTAGGCGACATTTGAGAACAAGAGATATTCCCACTCATGCTATAGAATCCATTTCCACGAGCGAACTAGCGACAGAGTTGAATTGGCATTACTGTCAGCGAAACCCTCCACTCGTGTCGCATGTATGAGGAGAACCGAAGAAAGCGCGTGCGGATTGCACACCAGCGCGGCGCGCGGCGGGCCTCGGCAACAGACGTGTGCCTGATGATATGCGGGCGGGCTGGCGCGCGTCGCCCCAGACGGCGGG
>BOPP01000134.1:1001686-1022557 GCA_017312745.1 Gryllus bimaculatus
GGGCCCGCACGCCTCTTCCCACTGGGGACGGCCGCTGTGTACACTCCGCGTTTTACAATAAATTTACAGGGCACATACTAGGACCGAAGATGTTTGGGACGTATTACTCGTGCACGTTTTCTTGATTCACGAGCTCTCGTGTCCTCACCCAGCGCTGAATAGCACGGCACGTTGAGATAGTTAGGTTTGACTCGGAACGGCTCGTACCAATTCACAATGCTGGCAACAACCATCTAATACTTTTAAAACAATCGTAGCATTTCTCTTGGCACGCATTGACGCGTTAAGTTCACAGCAACAGTTGGTATGCCATTTAAAACCGTGACGTAGTCAGATCCCTCATCCCCCCCCGCTGTGGAATATCAAGAAAACTTGCGCGTGTAGTACACGCCATCTTTTTGACTGCGGTACACCGTTGACTCCACTAGTACGCCATGAGTTGGCAACCAACTATAGCCAATTATGAAATTTCGTTATATGAAATTTCCCCCCGACAAGGTCATGGGTAAAAAGGGATCAACTTCCTGCTCCCCACACGTGCCCTAGAACTTCGTAACTTTTATTCTGAGAAATCCTGGGTATTCTTAGTTAAAGAAAACTATGACTATTTTGAACCGTTGACAAGACTCCCTCGCCATAAAACTGCGCAAGTGTGCTACCGCTATGGAGCAATATCTCCCTGCTCTGCATCACATATAGTTCAACAAACAGCTCCACAGGGAATTAAACATCGATACCATTACTCAGCACATTTCAACATTCACAGAAATATTCCTCGCCAACCTAATTCTGGTTCTCGGTGACAGACTCTACTACCAGGGGAATTTTAGTATTGGCCCTACTAGAATCAAATCAGGCCTTCCTAAAGATTAGTTCAGACCTCCGTAACTATCGTAAACACGTTATTCTAAGCTCACTCCCCCTTTTTTCACTCCTATCTCACCACTGCCCGGAGCATAAAATACATTTAAATGAGGTACCCAGTGGGGATTCCCTCTCACATGTAAAGTAGGATAGAGTTCATTTAATTGCGAGAACCTCGGTGTTTTTGAGTGGAGATTGTGACTTACAGTGTTTGTATCCTGAGAGTGTGCACATAGAGTGTATGTGATGTTTATGTGATCAGAAGTAATTTCTGGAAAAAATCAGAGCATTTCATTGCTGTGGAAAAGTCAGGCTGAAATTAGAGAATTTGTGGAAGAATCGTTAGAAGTAAGGCTACATTTAGAGATGGTTCTAAAATTAGATATTATTTCTAACAAAATAGTGCAGCATTAATTTTTGATCAATTTCTATTTGTTGAGTTTTTTATTTGCAATTTCTTACGTGGGAATCAGAGCTGACCAATTAGTTTTAGGGTTGCTTTGTCTAAGGATTGCTTAAATAGTGTGAATTACTCTACAAATCTTGTCAATGAAATTTTTTTAATGATGCTGTGAAAAAACGGGAAAAGTGAAGGAACTTCGGTTTCACGAAATGAGTGGTTATCGTGAATTCCTTCGCAGAATGTGATGTAGGAGAAACTACAGGTGCACGCGCAATCCGAAACGCACGTTGCTATCGGGCAAATCGAACTGCGTGCGACGGTGGTTTTTAAAACAATTTTCCTCTCCGAAAGGGAACACAAAGTAATACTGTTTTTCTACTCCCGTTGTGTAATTCTGTAATTGTGTAATTCTGTCGTTTAATCGCTGCAACCCGTTGCGTAATGTTACTCAATACGACACAGATTTCATTATGATACAGGTTGACCAATCGCAGAGAAGTACTAACCAATAATCATTGAAAATTTTTCTAGTAAACTTTTCGTTCGATTGTTTACAAAAAAATGCGTTTAATATTATGTTGTAGATGTCAGCTTTAATTTCTTTAATTTAAGTAATTTTTACATGAAATATTTAAAAAAATAAATTGAATCGTAAATTCTTGATCCTCATCGACTAACGCAATGGTGGTAATCGGATGGAGCATTTTACTAACGTTAAGACCAGAACGCAAGTAATTTTGTGTTATATGTTGCTGACGTGTGGTTATTCTTAAAGACCGGCCAATTCTTTAGTGTAGAATGTCTAGTGAATCATTCTCTTAGTAAGTTAAAACTTAACTTTCGTGCACCCTCGTAGGTGGCCTGGTAAACCAAACCCACCTGCGGCTGGGTTGGGTAGGGAGCAGTCCGCTAGGTGGCCTTGGCTGAATCCTGCATGTCAACACCATGAAACAATGCAATGTAAAAGTTTAATAAAACCTACCAAAAGTCGTTGATTAAGTACCGTATGAAATTCGATGTAATAGGTATTAATATACTTGAGTGAAGTTCACAATATTCGATCGTCCCTCGCTCGTATCGAAATATCACACTCGTGTATTAAAACCCGTTATTACATAATTGTTCCACACTGTACTGTTTTCGGGTGCCGTATTCAAAATGTAATTGTTTGTAACTTCCGATTAGGCATCTGTAGGGCACCCACACCATGCAGTACGGGTCGTTAGAAATGTTGCTAGTTCACTTGCAGAACAAAGCTATTTTTTCGTTACAAATAATTTTAATATTCACAATTTTAACTTTATCGCACTTACTAACGTAAGAAAAAAGTATGTAATCGGACGCTGGAAAATATGTAATCGGACGAATTTTGTTTAGTATTTTTAATTTCGTTTATCTACATTTCATTTATTCTTCCAAACCAAACTTTTGTGAAGAAACGAAAGATAAACATTACTAACAGTAACGAAGAAAATTAAATAATAAGTCTTTTATGAAACTTTTAATTATTAAATGAAAAAAATTAAAATAATTTTCAATGTTTCATTAAATTTTTATTAAAAAAAGAAGTAAATAAAGTTTCCAAGGGCCAGGGGTGGACCAATGTGAAGAGCTTTCAAATATCCCTTAACCACTTCCGGTGGAGACTTCACAATTGTGGCGTTTCGGCCAACGTATTGTGGCCTTCTTCAGGACTATAGAGGGAGAAGCTTCTTTGATTAGCGAATTAAATAATTCATGGTCAATAAGGACATTCTTATTCAAGTGTTTCCGAGGTAATCATTATAATAGGATCCGTGCGAATTATTGATTAAGGAAATAAAATAGGCGGGAATTGGAAATGGAAGGGACATATTTATTGAAAGCTCAATCACAGAGCACGTGACTAAGCCCTTTTGATTGATATATTCGTGTTTCTGGGCGCGTCAACTGTGATCATTAGTCTCCAGTAACGAGACTAACGAGTGCATGTTCAATCACGGGACGTGGCGGGCACCTTACCCCGCACGACAGTGAGACCCGGCGCCGACCTACACATGTTGCGGAGTTTTCCCCAACCAGGTACCTCCCAACACTGGGGCACCGCCACGTTCGGACAAGCTCTTAGCTCCTGACGGGTCTCCCGATATGTGTGGTAGTGTAGTGCACGTAAGTGTAAGTAATCGGTGAGGATAGGACAAGGAACAGACCGCGTTCGTTCGTGAGGGGTTTCGCCCCGTCATTCGCGTGGTGCAGATGTCGGAAATGGCGAATAACCACTACCGATGGAATTGCGGTGCAGAGCAGAGGGCGGGACGGTTGAATTGCAGTTCGCTCCGTAGCTGGTGTGTGAAATCCGCCACCGTTGGAAGCGCAAGGCCGCGTTGCCCTGACGCAGCGTGGCCGCGTGTGTGGGCGCGTGTGGCGAGCGCCGCGCCCCGCACGGCGCCACCGCCCGCCGCTTTTTTTTTTTTTTTTTTTTTTATTTCCCCGCCCCCCGTCGCCGCCGCCCGTCTCTCCGCGCGAAGCGATGAATTTGCCTGCGCTTTGTTGCGGGCCGTGAGCGCCCGCCGCTCCCCCGCCCGCCGCCCCCCGCCGCCAGCGCCCGCGCCGCGCTGCGCCTGGCTGCGCTCGTCGCGCGCTGCTCCCTCCGCCTGCGCCCGAGAGGCCACGCGCGCCGCGGGCGCCCGGCGCGCAATGCGCACTCCGCCCCCACCCCCTCCTCTAAACTAGCGCGGCGACACTGTCGCTTGCTCCTTGGCGCTCTTCACGCGTCGGAAGCCGGACAAAACCGACTTCTCGCTATACTCTTTTCAGCATTACATCTCTAAATAACCTTCTTGCATGTTTTTTTTAAAATGTGCGTTTTGAGGTTTTGCGATTTGTAGGTGAAACATGGACAGTTTTGGTATTTTCAAGCACAACTTTTTCGCAGTACACGAAGGAAAGTACGCGCTAATTGCTGCGGAGGAAGGGGAAGATTTTCGTCTCAATAAGCTCTCTCTCATTGCCGGCCCTGGAAAACGAAGAAAGTAAACCTCTCGGTAGGTCCTTGACCACGAAAAAATTGGATTTCTCTCTAAAACGCTGGCGCCTGCCTGTGCTGTGAATAATGCTTAAACCGAAGCAGGGCTGGTCAAAGTGATAGTCCGACGATCAATCTGAACTGATGCTAGCGACCCCCCCCCCGAATTTCAAAAATGGATATTTTTCTACTGGGGGATACTGTATGAAACATCAACAATTCAAAAATTTGTAAATATATCTCCAAATTTTTTCTTTCTTGTTTTTTTTCCTCTGATAGGGCAATAGACGCTTTAAAGTAAGTAGTTTGGGTCCCGTTTTAAATCCTGTATTTTAGAAAATAACAAACAAGATTCATGTTAGCAAGTGTACTACTTGATAATGGAAAACTTTTGTCAAATGAAATATTATCAAAAATCAGTTATTGAAAAATGCATTTACAATTAAAAAATTAATTATTTGCAAATAATCCAAAATTACATTTTCAAATTTCCAGCGCTCCAGTTTCTTTGTCTTTCCTAGATTAGCAAATGGAATACGGCAATGACAACCTGCGCCGGACATGGGGAAGTTTCTATAATTCTTGGACATTCCATTGGTGGGAGATGTTATAGTTGGTATGAAACCAGTTTTAATGATTGAATTGTTTGCTATAAGCTTTAAATGATTAATAGTAACACTGCAGATTACATAACTGCCAAAACACGATAAAGTATGTGCGGCTACAGCATCGACTCGTTGAAAACAAATAAAAGCTGTTGGGACCTCGCTTTGTCTCAAGCTATGGAATTGAGGTATTTTTGTCTTTGCGTTTCTCAATGGAGACAAGCAACCGCTTGCAATTGCGGTAAAAGGCGTGTTAGGAGCAGACACTCAGGGCAGTCGATAGGTGTCCGTCTTCGGCG
This sequence comes from Gryllus bimaculatus, assembly GCA_017312745.1. Taxonomy (NCBI): domain Eukaryota; kingdom Metazoa; phylum Arthropoda; class Insecta; order Orthoptera; family Gryllidae; genus Gryllus; species Gryllus bimaculatus. The sequence continues at coordinate 1,006,862 of BOPP01000134.1, forward strand.
CGAAATCTCCGCGCGACAGCGACTGATAAGCTCCTGTCGTTTGCTCTCGGCAACAGATTGAACCCACGGCGCGCCACCTGTCCGACGGACGTACGACTAGACTCGGTTCCGCCCACCGTTCCCGCCGCCGGCCCGCCATCCTCCCCCCGCCCCGCCGCCCCGCTCCACCCGCCCCGCCCGACTCGCCCCCGCTCCACCCCCCGCCCCGCCCGGCCTCACCGACACGCGCCTCTCCCCGGAACCCGCCTCTCCCCGACTCAGCCTTTCTCCGTTTCTGCTTTTTCAGGCTGTGTCCACGCTCCCTTCGTCTCGCCAACCTGGCAACGCAAGCTCTTTTCGATCGCGGCTTCTTCATTGCCTTGTTCGCCCTTCACGCCGCTCATTCTCATGTGCCCGCTTCCTCCCCCCCCCCGTCACTCCGGCCCCTATTCATTGTCTTTCACATCGATCCTTTCTAGCCCTATTCAGTTGTGCCCTCTCCACATTTTGCGCGATATTTTTCCTTTCTTAAATTCGCAGGAGTAACTACAGAAAAAAAAACATTCAAAAATCAAATATCCGCGGATTCTCAGTCGTCTCTTAGCTGCTAACTGTTGCGAATGGAAACTTTCTCCTGAAGGAGAAACTTCTTTCGGCAAAACCTTCTCTGGTAACCGTTTTATACATTAAGATATCAGTTGAAATGGTATTTCTTGTATCATTCTCTGGAACTAAAGAAAATTATAAATAATTGAAAGGAATATTCGAGACAAAAGATTTATTTAGAAGCCGTCTCGATATTTAAACTACAAGATATTGGAATATTGTAGGGGAAAATAATTAATTTAATAATTTATATATTAATTACCTATTTTAATATTAACATTAATAGCTTTATCGTCTACATTATTATATTAGCTGCAGTGTATTAATATCTACGGAATCTCCTGCTCTTCCTCCAACGAAAAATAATTTTTAGATCCTGATTGAAGTGCATTTAAGATTTCGTGACTGGAACTTGGGAACGCACGTTAGGCAACCATGGAAATTATAAGCCCTAAGTATCCTCGTGGAGGTGAACATAAATTCCAGATAACCTTCGTTACGAAACACGAATTGAAATCTGTCTCCAGCATTTGTTTGTTTCGATGTCTGTTCGTGCATGGCGAATGCTCTTTGCCGTCTGTGGGAGCGGCACTTCTTTTAGCGGACGTCGTACTTGCGACAATCGGAGTAGGAAAGAACAGGAGAGGGGGCAGCTCAGAAGCGCGCGAAAACAGCTGAAGAGCAGGGAGAATAAGTTTCTGTGGGGAGAAAATAGTTTGTAATTTCAGTTGTATTTTGGCGTGCGTCTATCGTTCTCGTTGGTCGAGGTCGGGTTATGCGGCCCGTGAAGTCTCGAGTATTCTTTAGCATTGTGAATAGCTCGGAAGTGGGCATTTTGTGTTCTACGGAAGTGGCACGTGTGATCTTATCGATTTAGGGAGTGGAAGTGAATTTAATTAGTCGTTATTTTCAGGAAATGAATCCACTTAATTTACAATTCGCAGCTTCAAAACGGACAATCGAAATTCCTCCCCCTTTGCCCCCCCCTCCGCAGTGTCAGTTATGCATGTGAATTACCATGTGTGACTTGACGACATGAAACCACAAGGTTTATATTCTTTCTGGCGGTACCAGCTATTAAAAAATTTCCACCGCCAGAAAAATGATCAAACCTACGTATCACAAAGTATTAAAACCGGAGGGTAAAATCCTTGGAAGGTTGGAAGGCGAGGTCCACCCAGGTTTCCGCGCTGGCGCTCGCGCTTGCCACCTCCACCGCCACTGTCACTGCCACCGCCACTGCCACTGCCACCGCCGCTGCCACCGCCACCGCCACCGCCACTGCCAACGCCACTGCGACCCCTACTGCCAACGACACTGCCACCGCCACCGCCACTGCCAATGCATTCTTCTTCTGCAAAATTCGCTTCTGTTTTTGGCGCCAGGTTCGAAGCCCTACTTGGATATTCCGAATTGCTGAGTCTCAATAAGCACTGAAAAGTTGGTTTGAATAATACGTTCTATGCCATAATTTTCATTGCAGAAGTATATGAATACACTAGAAACATGTAAATGTTCAGAAACCAAAATTAACCTAGATATTAAAGAGCAGACGACTTGCGTAAATTGGGTACTTTTTTATTTCTGTGTTATTTCTTTCTGAACAAATGTATTTATTTATTTTGTAAATAATAAACAGTTTACATGTTTCTGTAGTGTTTATATACTTCTGCAATGGAAACGTTTGCATAAAAAGTATTTTTTGAAACTTACTTTTGAGTGCCTATTGCGGCTCAGCCATTCGGTATATTCAAGTAGTTTATTAGAAAAACTTAGATTAGCTGGATTCGTTGCAAGGAGGGCTTCGAGGCCCGGTGCCAAATTCAAAATCCACTTGCATGACCAACGCTTCCAGCTATTTGCCTCTCGTGTTCGACGCTAGAGTCTGAAGCAATAATGAATTCAATTAGGTTTATTGGTGAAGTGTTGATGGCGGCGTTACAAATAAACGAATAAAAGGCGTCGTGTTGACTTTTAGTGTAAAAGTAGCTTTATATGGCTTAGCCACGGTCATCACTACTGCTATCAAAACATAATATCAAATCATTCACAAATTAACTAATAAAAATATAATTGTACGCTTTAATGAACATACAATTTTACGTAAGAAGTGAACTTAATTCAACAAAGGAAAGAAAGAAATAAAAACGGGTGAGTGATAAATTATTTTAATGCACGGCGAACATTTTGTGAATCTATGCATTAAATGGAAAAATGAAAACACGCGAAGTTTAATGTTGAAATTACAAAAACATGTGGCTCACAAGGCGCTAGTTTAATCGTTCTTTTCTACGCTCGGAAAGCCAGAAACGACTAAAAGTGGATCGGGCGGGCCTAGAGACTTAGGCACCGGGCTCTGGAGTGGATGGGGTTGAGACTGGCATACGTAAATTGTGGACCGACTACCTCCTTCACTTCCAGGTAAAAGTGGAAAGTGGCACTATTTTTTCAAAGCACAACAAAGAACGTAGCCATTATTTTTTAAACAAACTCCCTTCCCAATTTTCCTGACTTAGGAGTGGTACATTTCGTTCGAAATATGGTTTGGTTAAAGTTGGTTTTCATTCAATTGAATCATTTGTTGATTGAATGAATTCTGCTTATCTTGCCGTATTTATTTTCCTCCTTTACTCAGCTAATATTTTATAACGCTGAACATGAAATTTGGACACACTTCTAGCACTTTCTTTGCTTTTCATTTTGATATAGGAGCGAGTCTGGAAAATTTTCAATAAGGCTCAATGAGTCCTTTTCCTTACCTGGGGTGGTTTGGTCCTCAATATAGTGTAGAATTAGAAAATGAGTTTCGCGAGAAAAGACAATAGGGATTATTTGGTTCCAAATATTCATACGTTTGTCTATTGCGCCGTCCCATAAGAGGGCGATGTGGGGTTGTGTTTAATGATAATTCTAGGCAGGGGATGGTTTTGGTTTATGTTTTCATTAACTAGATTATAATTTAAATGAATGCGAAAGTTTACCAAAGTTATCTACTGTTATACTGGTTTTCTGTTTTGAGTATGTCTGTGTGTGGATTGAAAGTGTGTCGTGTTTGAAGTAAATGATTTGATGGGCAACGTGAGATTTACAGGTATTTTATTTCCATGCGTGCATTTGTTCTTTAATTCTGATGTTAATCGTTCTGCCTGTTTAACCAATGTATTTCGTTTCGCGGTGGAGGCCCTCCAAAGCATATACGTCGCTTTATTTCCCCAGGAGATCTTTGTCTTTTGCAGAGGATAGTATTTTTCTGAGGGAACAGGGTACTCACAGCACTGTAATTCACAACACTTCGCAATATCCTATTCAAAACAAACACGCCACTTTCCAGTACATGTTACACAGATTTCTAAGTATGCCCGTCACAGAATCCTATTTTCCCCACAACATATTGTCTAACGGTTACGGCAGTTAAAGAAACACTTTCTGACGTTTAATTTGAAAACCCTGACTGATTGTTGTAATTAATAATATATTACGTCGCAAAATACACACTCAAACTGAAAATGTACCCGACACAAGAATCTACGTACGTATATCTACAGGAAGACAAAATTCATATAAGTGCATCTGCTGACCTTATTTTGGAACCCATTCAGAAAAAGTCGCTTTGAGAGTTCACTAACCCGGAAAAAAGATCTCATTCAAATCACGGAACGCCCCCACAAAAATCAATCCCCGAGAAGCACACTAATCTCTTAGAAATTCGAGCATAACATTCCAGTGAAAGATGTGTGTCGAAATAATGCAAACATTATTTTTGCTTAATATTTGTTGAAATAATCATAATGCCTCGGGTGTTTGTTACATTGCATTTTATTTCATTTTGTTATAATTGTCGCGCACCTGCAATACTGCGAGAATCTTTATTAAATTATTGGGAATGGAAATTTAAATACCAGTTCGTAGGCTTGAAATGAACAGATCCAGATTATGACTCATCTTTTATCAGAAGTAGGTACTATTAATGAAGGGGCCAGTGAATGATACAACTGCGGAGAAATCGTGGGTGAGAGAACATTGAAACCACCGATTATCCTACCCTGCTCTACAACAGTCTTGTCCCGAATAATGTTTTATTTTTGCTGACGAAAGTTCAACAATACTGTATCTTTCGAAAAGTCTTTTATTTTGTTCCCGTCGATTCGTTTCTTGCTTGCTTTAGTTTAATTTTTCCTGCGTTTTATATGTTTTGTAGTGGTGACCTGGGCACGAAAGAAGTAGAAGCAGAGAAAGCTTGGGCGCTCATGGACGGTTGTGCCGCGGGGGGGGGGGCGACTGACGCTACAAGCGCCCGGAGACTGTTTCCTGTACAGTGATACGTCCCGTCGCCTTGCGCTGACAAACTGCGCGAGAGACAATTCTTTTCAGCCCCCGGGAATATTCTGTTCGGCTGTTTTTAATGGGACTCAATTGCGCCCAGAGAAGTCTCAACAACTTTCGCTGCGAGCTGATGAATTAAGTTTGTTAACGAGCTGTGTTTAATGAATTAGGGTGTGCATGCCGTCGAGCTCCTTTTTGTTTTGTGTTGCGAAGAGCTTACTCCTCCTCTCTGCGACCTGGAGTTAAAAAAAAACAGCGACAGGGCGTTCGTAGGTCGTAAGTCTTCTCGGTAAGTCCCTGGAGGTCTCTTAGCTCAGAGACAGTAGTTGGGAATGGTTTGAAAGGAGTAAGTATTGCGCGTAATATAACAAACATTCCGCATGTGTTCGTATGTTCTTATTAATATTGGGGTTTCTGTTCCCACATTAATACGAAAGTTAAAACGATATGTACGATTATATTATTTCAGTTTCCCCTAATTTCTACTGTTTCTCCGTAGTCGTGGAAGGAACGCATTTCAGCATAACTGTAAAACTTCTGTAACAATTTCAATCAAAGTCAGTAAATATTTACTTACATTCTAATGAATAAACGTTTAGTTGGAATTAAGTCACCCATGGTACTCGGAAGGGTAGGTGTAACACGTACTGATAAAATGGGAATACGCAAACGGCAATGCAACTAATACTTTACTGTTGCACTTTGCATCGATTGAGGCACTCAAACGCATCAGACCGGCGGATGGGCAGGAGCAGGGCGGAGGAGTCGGAATGAAGCCGGTGGAGCGGAGCGGAGAGCATGGAACGGGTCTGTGGAGTGGTATTGAAAAATTTCAATCGCTTTATTCATCTAATAATAACTGAATATACAACAACCGGAGCACACGATTATCTGCCTGCTTGCTTAGACCAACGAATAGAAGGACGCTGTCCTCAGTTCGACCTTCTGGCGCTCATCACGTGTACGCGTGCGATTACACGCAGGTTGCACGTGCAGTTCCCACGTAAATATCCGTCGACCGCAGGTCGTCGGCTAATCCATTATTGAATAGTCGTTAAGTGAAGTGCGGCAGATAGTTGATGTGTGCAGAGAACGAACCGGAGCGCCGTTGGCACGACGAGCTGATTCGCCGCGCGTCGGCCCGGCCCGGCGGCCGGGGCCTCGACAGAGGAAGCTGCGAGGAATCCAATTAGTGGGCGAGGACAGCGCCACGCGATATATTGCCAGGCTCGTCTTGCAGCCCCTCCCCCCACGTCCCCTCCGTTTTGCCTTCCGCGTCTCTGCTAGCACTCCCGCGCTTCCCCTCCGTCCCCCACCCCTGCCGCCCGTCCCGCTCCGATTCCCGCCGCCGCATTTACCTACTCTCCCACCACGACCTCCGACCCTCCTCGCCCTCTCCCCAGTTCCAACTACCCGGCTCTCTTCCTTTTCTGTTCTTTCCCTTCCGTTTGTTCCCATTCTTTTGGGCTGGAGGATTCTGCCAGCCTGTATGTACACGACTCGCCTCGGTCGTCAACCCTTTTCCGGTTTCATTTGACCTCTAATTCTTCCTTACGCATCGCCCTTTGCTTCAAATGACCCGTCTGCGATTGTTCCGTTTCGCCCAGCTCTCTTGGTGCTATCCGCACATTCACCCTCCCTGTCCCACCGCGTCTTCTCTCTTTTCCTTCGCGTGGTTGCATCCACAATTTCTCTTTTTCCCCGTCTTCGACTCAATCACTACACAGATCTTTCCCGCATTGCCTTCTCCCTCGTTTGCCCCGCGCCCCTGTGCGGGTCACTGACCTCTTCTTCTGCGCTCTCCTCTTACTCTCACTCACTTGTTGTTACATGCACTACCGTGCTTGCCAGGAGACCAGTCGGGCTCTTACTGCTTGCCCGGCTGGGGCGATGTTTCGTTGGAGGAGATACATTGGGACGGAAACCTTCCGAGCTGTGGTGATGGATCTCACCATTCGGCAAAAAGGTTCTATATATTTTGACTCCGAATCCGCTACAAATAAATACGATATTATTTAATTAAAACCTTCAGGGAAATTAATACGACGTAATAATGAATTAAATCCACAAATGGTTGAGAATGAAATATCTGAAAGCAGGCTTTTTGCGTTCTTCATAAAGGGCGCGACTGGTCAGACGTCGCGTCGCGTCGGTTCGCGTGTGCATTGCTCTTGCCGGTGGCGCTCCAAAGTCAGAACGCGGCGGCCGAAAAGAGCGGCAGGGCGGCGCCCCGTGCGCATGCGCTCCTCCGTCGCCCGCCTTCGCGCGCTCTCTTCGAAAACCAGCGCCTTGGGATGCCTCGTCGCCCTCACTCATATTGCGAATTTTCTTGCTACTCCCTTAGCGGCGTCTTGCCACCTTACTTGCTCGCGGGTCGATGTGTGTAAGGTAAGCGTATCGGCCTGACTGTTATACCCAAGTTCGGATAGCGAAAATCCTTCGTACCTCCTTCCTCGGAGGAGAAGTAAAAGGCCGGCATGTCCCATGTAAGTTAGATTTGCAAGAAAAAGAAGATCCTCAAGCCCCTCTGCAGCTAAATTCACATCGCCTGTTTCGTACGTCCTTACCAAATACCTCCTTTGTACATTTAGTGGGTGAAAAAGAGCGTTAGCGATATTTGCGTGGCCAGACGGAAAGAGCGGCCTGAGTCTTCGCCACGTTAAAATAAGACATCAATTCGTTCAACGCCATTACACTTTGAATTCCCCCAGTTCAACTTTTTCAGGATATCCTCTTAAAATCCTCGCTGTCACCAAATCCTTATGTAGATTATATGATATTACGAACCTATTTTCAAGAAACGAATTGCTCCGACCTAAAATTTCATGATATCACAATATCTTCAAATTGTGACTCCCACCTTGTGAATCTCAACAATGCCCTCGGATGCGTCTAAATTATGAATATATCGAATATTCCTCTTCAGATTTGAGACATGCAAAATACAAGTGTATTTCCCCGCTGAATTTGTTCTTTACCGAGAGTTTTCGACCTCATTAGCTCCCATCTATCTTACAAGTTCGTAATTGAATGAATTAAAATGTGCCAAAAAGAACATTTATCCCAAAATGTATTAGAAGTTCATTAATTTTGTATTTCAATGTGTGAATTAGTTCATTTTGTATCCAGAATTGTTCCACGGAAAACACGTTTAAATGCAGACGTAAAACTCAAAACTGGAAAAACTAAAGAAACTTCCTTCATAATAGCTCAGTATTACTCTCCAGGACTCATTTTCGAATTTATTCTCATGGAACTACCAATACAAGGAGCAAAAACGAAAGGAGAAGAGGAAAGTAATGAGGAGTAGTAGAGAGAGAGTAAGAGAGGAGCAGAGAGATGAGAGAGACAGAGATGAGAGAGAGAGAGAGAGACATATCGGGAAACAGAGAGAAAATGAATGTGAGAGTTAAGAAGAGATGTGAGAAGTGCAGAGAAACATATGAAAGAGCTACGTGCAGCGCTGTGTGAGTCGTGTGGGTTTTGGGGGGGAGGGGAGAGGGGGCAGTCGCAGTTGTCGCGGCGCTGCGCCGCGAGCGCCGAGCACGCGGTTAAAATAGGCGCGTATCTGCCCCCCCCCTCTGCTACACTCGCCAGCGCAAGCGCCACGGGTGGACCAAAACCTTCTTCTCGCAATTTCCTCCTCATCGCTTTTTCTTCATTTCTTCACAAATTCGGCATTGATTTAGTCTTCTTTAACCTTTTTCTGTTCTACCGTGGTTTTGACACACTGTACAAACATGAAGGAGAGGTCTTTCGGCACGCGCACCTCTAGCACGTAAGTTGGATGTACCGTAAACACCCAACACATTTATGGATTCCTTTTAACATCAGAAATTACTTACACTTTACATAAACTCATTATTGTATAGTATAGTGGCCATACAACTTAAGTAAAATTCCGCCAACGCGAACGCTGCCGTCTCATTCCGATCTTAATGGCGATAAAATAAATATAAATAATAAAATGCGTTATTTTTAGTATATAAGAAAAGGAATTTTGATTATATTCTGTAGAATTGAACAACCTAATTATTGAAACACGTTGTCGAAATGAAAGTTTAATGCGGTTCTGTATCTTATATTTATCTACATGTTTCATGTAACAGTCATTTCACTAGAGGAACCTGCCACATATGCGTGTTATCCTTTCTTTTGCGCGTAATGAAGTTAATCTGCTTGATGATGCAATCGCTAGCGCTTACGGTTGCCATTTTCTCTACATCTCATGCTACGTTTCAATTGAGCCTGCGTTATATCTCAATAGATATAATTTGGTTAATGGTATGGTACATTTTTTTCGGGTATTCCAGACATTTCGGGAATCCGGAACAGACCCCCCTCCAATTAATTCGGGCTACCCCCGGGTCTACTTCTCTTAAAAATTAATGCGTCCAGTACAGCCACAATATCAACTGACGCTTAGCCAGATAAATAAAATTGAACGTCATAACCACGCGATGCAAGCGCCGCTGTGTCTGCCGGGGAACTTAGAGGTGCGTCCTCGCGCAGGCGCGTCGAAAACCTTGTGTTTCGGGCGAAAGCCTAACAGACCACTCGTCCGCCTCCGCAGCCGTACGCCGGGGGCTATATTTTCGGGCGCGCCGCGCGGGCGGCGCGAGGGGTGGCGCGCGGGCGGTGCGGCGGCGGCGCGGCGGTGGCGGCCTTGGCCGGTTGCACTTGGCGCAAGCTACCTTGGCCGCGTGTGGCGGGGGGAAGCCCTTGCGTGGCGGGAGGCGCTGTTTGAGCCTAAGCGAACCGGAACTGCGGCGACCCGGGCGCCCTTTGCCTGATGACACTGTTGCGCCGACGGGTAAGCCACACATTGCCGATTGTACGAGATTGTTATTCTCTCTGCGGTGGTTTGTACCACCCGATGCGGCCGCTGGAATGAAATATTTCGCAATTCGCCACGATTTCGTTACTTTCCTTTCGTAGCGAACTAGTCGTCAGTGCAAGGTCTTATCCTCGGAATGCCGCCAGAGCGAACAACGATATTATCTAGAAGCGATAAATGATTAAAAAAATTAATGCTGAATATTGGCAAACAAGCATTATTAACATTTCATAGGGATAGTATTACAGAACGGGAATAAATAATAATGAACTTTTTTTATAAAATGATTTATGTATTAGAACTTTTATAATGCACAAAAAATTAATACTCTTATGTAGCAAAAATGCAATTTATCAGGAACATACGAAAATCAATTGCGTCTCGGTGTGATTTTCGTGTTTACAATAAAAGAAAAAATAGAATTACGATTTCCAAGCCTTTCCTTGGGGACGAATCTCAATTATTCAAGAAATTTTTGGCAACATTTTCGCGTATAAAAAGTATTTATGTTTGCGGGCGAACTTGTCGCATTTTCGCTACAAATGGGGAAGTTTCTCACGAAAAGTTAGAAAACCTAAGGCGTATTTTTTATCAGTACAACATACTAATACCAACAAATCTTAAAACACGCTTCCTAGACTAACTACCATTTTCAGATAACTACAGAATTATTCGTTCGCTTACTAGAGCAAAAACAAACTCTTTTGTTCATTTACTTATATATCACATCTTCACAGAGCTTAAAAACTGGTGATTTAAATTAAATACTCCGTAACTTCTTACCAACTGCCCCTCAGAATTAAAGGGCGAATGAATGCGAAATCGTCACTTCTTTTTCGTAAAATAATTACATAAACAAAAAATTATGGATGAAACCCACTTCAAACCCTCCTGAAACACATTTCTTCGCCAAGCAACCTTCCGACTCTTCCCCTGGGTGGCGGGGGTGGGGGGTGGGGTGGGGGGAGAGGAGGCGCAGGCCGCGCCGGCCGCCCCCTTTTCGCACTTTGCTTCCACGGCGGGCCGGCGGCAGCGCGGGACCTTCGCCGGGCGATTAAGGCGCAAGGCCGCTGTTGTGTCGACGCGCGAGCGGCGAACTGGACCCTACGCCACCGCCCTCGCTCCCTCGCCTCGCCCGCGCCCCCCGCTTCCCTTTCGCCTCGTCCCCCGCTCTCTCGTCTTGCTCGCCGCTGCCGTCTGCGCCCTACGCCGCGGGCCACGCCTCGTCTCTTCGAAATAGTGCTCCCTGCCGCCGGCCACCAGCCAACCCACCCGATTAACTTCCTCGTCCGCAAGTCCTTGGCCGCCGCTCTTCTGCGGTTTGGTTGCCTACCACCCACCCGGCAAGACAAAGCCCGTTCTCCTTTCAGTTCATCTGCCCTTCTTCATTTCGGCACGGTCCTCTTCTTCCCAACATGAACGAACGGCTTACAAAGAAACAGTCGGGCCGGTGTATGGCAATAAACAATTTGGGAATCATCACGTTGCCATTCAATTTCAGAACGCGTATATTCGGTTCATTTTTCGTAAAGATCACCAAAATTCTGATCGATTCGGAACATAAGATTAGCCGCAGATCACATGTGGCAGTGTCTTTTGGAGAAATGCAACATGCTCAAAAATATTCGTAATTGATGTAACGCGCAGCACATAACGCCAGTTCTCACAAACGTAGTTTTTCAAGGTAATACTCGAACATGCAACTGGAAGAAAAGAAACCACTGATTAACGTAATATTCAGAACTGAATAAAATTGTTTAAACTAGTTGTTTATGACAGTGCGTTTGATTTGTAGTTTGAGTCCACTGGCGAGCCGTTGAGTGGTTTACGTGCGTGCTGAGGCGACCGCGGCCGCGCCGCGCCGGCCCGCGACAGCATTCGCCCATTTTTCCGGCCCTGCGCGCATGGGCATTTCAAGCCGCGGGGCGGCATACGGCGTGCGGCTCAATGGCCGGCGGCGGCGGCGAGAGCGGTCCACAGGGTTGCGGGGGGGCGACGACGCGCGGGGCGGAGCGGAGGGAGTGGCGGGCGCGGACGGAAACGCATAATCTGCAAGCGTCGCTGGCCGGCAGACGTCGGAGGGGGACTCGGGCGGCAGGGGCGGGCGGAAACGTGGCCGGCGAGGTCGGTGGGCGGGGGAAGGCGTCGCGTCGCGACGCGACGCGCCGCGTCGCCTCGGCGGTAGCAATCGACGGCGTTGCCTGGCTTTTGGGTGAACCGCAGGAGTACGCGGACGAGTGCAGTCACTCACGGGGGAAGGAGAGGGGACATGAGGGCCATGACCCCCAAAATGGCCAGACCCTTCGTTTACTTTCTTTTAATTTGGCAAAACTGATTTAAATATGCATTTGTGTTCGAATTATGTAATTATTTAATCAATAATATTTTAAAGCATCATATATACAATACGTAAATAAATATAAATAATATATTTAATAACAAATATGTTTTATTGTTTAACACAAAGCTATAATGACCTCCTCTAAAATCATCGGTCTGGATCCGCCCCTCGGCGCAGTCGCACCAGTGAACACGCGCGGTGGGCTGTCTACGAGCAGAGTGAGGGAGGGGCCGCAGTTGCAGCCTTCGGTGCAGCGCCGGACTGTGCAACGTAGGCTGCCGCTTACGTAACGCCGCCGCCACTCGCTCACTCGCGACGATGCCGTGCCGCAGCTACGCCAAGCACGACACCGCCTGCACTTGCAACGCTGGGTGAAACGTACGGCTTCCCTGGCTACGAAGCAGCCGTACGACCAAGCTTACTGCATGCAAACTCATCGTCTGCTATATTATTTTAGTAGTATACATACCATTTGCGACTCTCAATACGCAACCAATATCTGTCAAATGAGTTTCTAAAGAAAGAGATTTTCGCTGAGATGTGACGATTGCACTTTGACTTTTAAAAAATGTTATTAATTTGTATAAAAACGGCATCTAAATATTCGATGGAAGGCGATCCTCATCTTACACTATTACGCTTTCCTGTGTACAGCACGATTTGCATAGACAGACGTGGTTTACTTCCTAATTATTAATTCAGATTCTTCTCTCTCTCTCGCAGCAACAACTAGATACAGAAACAGTTGCTTATACGATAAAGAAGTTTCCTATTGTGGTGCAAACCATCATTTAACGGTTTGCCGTGGGCTGTAAGTGGCGTGAACCAAATTAGGAATTGGAACCATTTTACGTGGACGAGACTCGGCATAGTGGTTTCACGCACTGAACGCAATTCGCTACGCTCCTTTCACCCACTAGCTATTATCACTCATCTTAGACATGCGTAAATTAATAACGGTTTGTCGGGTTTTGTGTAAGGCACCTTTCGCACGGAAAATATACGCTCTTAATGCTACGTTTCAGCATGGACCTTTTCCAGTTCATCACTGACAATATAGTTCCTAGCGACGTTCATTTATCACGGGTTCAATACTTTCATATTTCACATTTTATAAACGTTTCTTTGGCCCTTTCAAAAACCTTTACATCAGGATGCCAATATAGGTTGATTCATTTAACGCCAATAATTTCCACAGGTTCTTGGACTACATACCAAACAGAAAATTTGATTATTTGCATATTATTATTAATAAGAAAAACAACTCAGCATTTTGTTTTCAAGAAACATAAATATTGTATTTATTCTTTATTAATTGAAGGGCTTAATTTCGTATTGCCATTTTCGACGAGTTACCCCTAGATTTATAACCCTCGTGGAAGTTAGGCTTCCCGCAGAGCAACCGGTGTTCGACGCATCCCTAAAGGGCTTCGGGCAATCACAAGGGGCAGCCTTTTCACACACAGATCGCGTTTTCCTGTCTTAGGGCAGACAATACCATCGCACCGCAGCGATCCTGTACTACGGGCGTGAAGAGCAGCCCACCAACGCAACGAATTGCGGAAACTGAGTCACGTGTGCAGCGAGATGAAACACTCGTCCAATAACGGAACTCACAAATACTAATTTAGAATTATGACTGTTGTTACATAGCATTCTATAATATAATAATAATAATAATAATAATAATAATAACGAAACAATTTCTTATAAGTATTTTTGAAATTCTTACTCCTTCATTATTTAATTATTAAGTGTGATTCCTGCATTAAAAACAAACTTCAAACGCATACTTTTAAAAACTAATTTTTCAGTTTTCTCGCTAATTGATATGGTACTCTAGATTCTGAAGTGAAAGGCGATTACTTTCCCACATTTGTCTGGTTATTAAAAAAAAAATCCTAACATGTGCGTTTCCGCTGACATAATATGCGCGCACTGAGAATATTTCGTGCAATATTTGAATATTTTTTTTAAGGGACATGTTTTTGCCATTATAGCTTTGTTAGCCTTTCGAAATCTTAATGAGTCTAAACTTACATTTCGGTTATTAAATGTTCACTGTACTTTGTTAATCTTTATAAGTTATTCAAGGTTCAATTTTATATTTTGTTTTAAAGGGACATCACGAACATATTGAAAACTACTCAAATGGCAACACAATCAGGCCTTTTTAAATTGGTAAGTCTTTGTTCATGTGGTTGAAGCTGCAGATGTTGAAATTTAAAAATGGGTGTACACAGCACAAAATCAACAATTTCTTTCGACATGAAGTTCAATCAGACAACAAATAATAATCCTTCTCCTTGAGCAAACTTTTTATTTTATCTTTTTTGATTGGTGCAAAGAAGAAGGACTACATTAAGATACAAGATAATAAATGTGCAAATGTCGATCAGATGCCGCGATCGCTAACGCAATAGTGCCGTAGCGTCTCGGACAGAAGATAGCGATTCGAGTCCCGCCTCGGGCATGGTGTGTTGTGTACGTCCTGTATGTGTGTGTCGACCGTGCACTGGGCTGCGATGACGAGGTCCTCAGAGCAGATTAGTGCGTTCTGGTTCCGTGCGATCACATGAATGAAACATTCTTGTGCTTCTTTGCGCTGGTGCGCCTCGCAGTCAAATGGGACACGATATACGGCCCGAGACTCACCGAGTGGGCACTAGTGCGGCGAATGAAAACGCATTAAATCACAGGGAAGGAATCGTCGTTTCCTCGTTGCGCGGAGAACATCGCAACGCGTCTCTAGGATCTGCCTCCGAGTTCTCAGCCGCCTTCAATGAGTCAGGTTTTTAAACACTCTAGCTCGTACTGGAGCGATCGACAGCGAAATAATATTTTTGCTTGCAATGCCACTTCCCAGAAGACGCCGGTGAAAACGGGGAGAGAGCGAGGTCGTGGCGGAACAGCTAGCGCGTGCGCATCCACCGCTTGGACTCGGGTTCGATTCCGACCCATCTAGAACATTTAGCCTGAAAGCGAGATCTCCTTGTTCCCTCTATCCACTCAGTCTCCGATTTCTTCATCTTTCGCCTCACCGTCATTATCATATCGCTATCTCCTCTCCATGTGATCATCACTCTCGAGTCTCCACGACTTCAGCTGTCGAAGAGCTTCTAATTCTCATAATATGGCTAATTAAAGATGTATTCGATGTGATGAAAACGGAAATTTTATCGTGCTGGGAATGAAGACTATATGGTTCAGCGACACCAGAGAATCCTCGACACTGCTACCAGCACCAACGGGCAGCGGGCGCGGCAGTGACGCGTAATGCGCCCCCGTGCGCCGAGCACCGGGCCGGCGGGCAGCGGCGCTTCGCGCAACGCGGGTGCGCTTAATTGCGGCGTCGCCGTTCGCCGTCGCGTTCGCGTCGCGCCGCCCAGGCGCGCGGGGCGGCGCCGCCCTCGTAATGAATCGCGAGAGACCCGACGGCCTCGTCTCGCCTCGCCTCGCCCGGGACTCCGCGCTGGCGCGGCGGCGGCGCGAAGCGGGAGAGAGAGCACCAGCGTCGCACGGCGATCGGGCACTCACTGCCCTGCTCATCAGTCCCGCCTCGTGCAGTCTATGTCTTATCCCTGAGTGGCGGTGTTTCCTACTCCGCCGA
>BOPP01000134.1:1022582-1034893 GCA_017312745.1 Gryllus bimaculatus
CCGCCAATTAAGCGGCGAGCGCGGCCCCGCCGGGACCGTGCCTCGGCCGCACGGGGGCCATTCGCGTCACTGCCGCCCGCCGCTGCCCGTTCAGCGTGCGTGGGCACGAGTCGAGTGATCTCTGGTGTCGTGAACCATATAGTCTTCATTCCGAGCACGATAAAAATTCGTTTCATCCGAATACAGTCTTTAATTATCATATTTATTGAGAATTAGAAGCTCTTCGACAGCTGAAGTCGTGGAGACTCGAGAGTGATGATCACATGGAGAGGAGATAGCGATATGATAATGACGGTGAGGCGAAAGATGAAGAAATCGGAGACTGAGGGATAGAGGGAACAAGGAGATCTCGCTTTTCAGGGTAAATGTTCTAGATGGGTCGGAATCGAACCCGAGTCCAAGCGGTGGATGCGCACGCGCTAGCTGTTCCGCCACGACCTCGCTCTCTCCCCGTTTTCATCGGCGTCTTCTGGGAAGTGCATTGCAACAAAAATATATTTCGCTGTCGATCGCTCCAGTAACGAGCTAGAGTGTTTAAAAACCCGACTAATTGAAGGCGGCTGAGAAGTCGGAGGCAGATCCTAGAGACGCGTTGCGATGCGTTCTGCGCGCAACGAGGAAACGACGAGTTCCTCTCCCTGTGATTTAATGCGTTTTCCATTCGCCGCACTAGTGCCCACTCGGTGAGCCTCAGGCCGTCTGTCGTATCCCATTTGACAGCTAGAGCGCACCAGCGCAAAGAAGCACAAGAATGTTTCATTCATGTGATCGCACGGAACCAGAACGCACTAATCTGCTCTGAGGACCTCGTCATCGCAGCCCAGTGCACCGGGTCGACACACACATACAGACGTACACAACACAACCATGCCCGAGGCGGGACTCGAATCGCTATCTTCTGGTCCGAGACCGCTACGGCACTATTGCGTTAGCGATCGCGTCCATCTGATCGACATTTGCACATTTATTATTTTTGTATCTTAATGTAGTCCTTCTTCTTTGCACCAATCAAAAAAATAAAATAAAAAGTTGCTCAAGGAGAAGGATTATTATTTGTTGTCTGATTGAACTTCATGTCGAAAGAAATTGTTGATTTTGTGCTGTGTTACACCCATTTTTAAATCTTCAACATCTGCAGCTTCAACCACTTGAACAAAGACTTTACCAATTTAAAAAGGCATTGATTGTGTTGCCATTTGATTAGTTTTCCAATATGTTCGTCTGATGTCCCTTTAAAACAAAATATAAAATTCAACCTTTCATAAAGATTAACAAAAACAGTGACATTTAATAACCGAAATGTAAGTTTAGGCCTCATTAAGATTTCGAAAGGCTAACAAAGCTATAATGGCAAAAACAGTGATTCATGTCCTTAAAAAAAATTCAAATAAATATGCAATGAAATATTTCTCACTGGCGCATATTATGTCAGCGGAAACGCACATGTTAGTATTTTTTTTAATAACCAAGACAAATGTGGAAAGTAATCGCCTTTCACTTCAGAATCTAGAGTACCATATCAATTAGCGAGAAAACTCGAAAAATTAGTTTTTAAAAGTATGCGTTTGAAGTTTGTTTTTTAATGCAGGAATCACACCTTAATAATTAAATAATGAAGGAGTAAGAATTTCCAAAATACTTACTAGAAATTGTTCGTTATTATTATTATTACTATTATTATTATTATATTATAGAATGCTATGTAACAACAGTCATAATTCTAAATTAGTATTTGTGAGTTCTGTTATTGGACGAGTGTTTCATCTCGCTGCACACGACCTGACTCAGTTCCGCAATTCGTTGCGTTGGTGGCTGCTCTTCACGCCCGTAATACAGGATCGCTGCGGTGCGATGGTATTGTCCTGCCCTAAGACAGGAAAACGCGATCTGTGTGTGAAAAGGGCTGCCCCTTGTGATGCCGCCGAAGCCCTTTAGGGATGCGTCGAACACCGGTGCTCTGCGGGAAGCCTAACTTCCACGAGGGTTATAAATCTAGGGGTAACTCGTCGAAAATGGCAATATGAAATTAAGCCCTTCAATTAATAAATAATAAATACAATATTTATGTTTCTTGAAAACAAAATGCTGAGTTGTTTTTCTTATTAATAATAATATGCAAATAATCAAATTTTCTGTTTGGTATGTACTCAAGAACCTGGTGGAAAATTATTGGGCGTTAAATGAATCAACCTATATTGGTCGATCTCTGATGTAAAGGATATTTTGGAAAGGGCCAAAGAAACGTTTATAAAATGTGAAATATGAAAGTATGAATGAGCGTGGAAGCAGTGAATGAAAAGTAGGAACGTACTAGCGTATCCGTGCGATGTTACACCCCACACTAATATTTCGCCTGAGGGTTACAGGGACACTGAAACATGAAAGAAGGGTTGCGTTTCCATTAAAGTTCCCTTCCATAATTTGGTTCACGGCACTTCAGGCCCACGGCAAAGCCGTTAAATGAATGGTTTGCACCACAATAGGAAACAATTCTTTATCGTACAAGCAACTGTTTCTGTATCTAGTTGGTGTGCTGCGAGAGAGAATCTTGAATTAATAATTAGGAAGTAAACCACGTCTGTCTATGCAAATCGTGCTGTACACAGAAAGCGTAAATAGTGTAAGATCGAGGATCGCCTTCCAATCGAATATTTAGATGCGTTTTCTATACAAATTAATAACATTTTTAAAAGTCAAAGTGCAATTCGTCACATCTCAGCGAAAATCTCTTTCTTTAGAAACCTCATTTACAGATATTGGTTGCGTATGAGAGTCGCAAATGGTATGTATACTACTAAAATAATATAGCAGACGATGAGTTTGCATGCAGAAGCTTGGTCGTAACGGCTGCTTCGTAGCCAGGGAAGCCGTACGTTTCAACCCAGCGTTGCAGTGCAGGCGGTGTCGTGCTTGGCGTAGCTGCGGCACGGCATCGGTCGCGAGTGAGCGAGTGGCGGCGGCGTTACGTAAGCGGCAGCCTACGTTGCACAGTCCGGCGCTGCACCGAAGGCTGCACTGCGGCCCCTCCCCTCACTCTGCTCGTAGACAGCCCACCCGCGCGTGTTCACTGCTGCGACTGCACCGAGGGGCGGATCCAGACGATCATTTTAGAGGAGGTCATTGTAGCTTTGTGTTAAACAATAAACATATTTGTTATTAAATATATTATTTATTATTATTTACGTATTGTATATATGATGCTTTAAAATATTATTGATTAAATAATTACATAATTCGAACACAAATGCATATTTAAATCAGTTTTGCCAAATTAAAGAAAGTAAACGAAGGGTCTGGCCATTTTTGGGGCCATGGCCCTCATGTCCCCCTCTCCTTCCCCCGTAGTGACTGCACTCGTCCGCGTACTACCTGCGGTTCACCCAAAAGCCAGGCAACGCCGTCGATTGCTACCGCCGAGGCGACGCGGCGCGTCGCGTCGCGACGCGAACGCCTCCCACCCGCCCACCGACCTCGCCGGCCACGTTTCCGCCCGCCCCTGCCGCCCGAGTCCCCCCCGACGTCTGCCGGCCAGCGACGCTTGCAGATTATGCGTTTCCGTCCGCGCCCGCCACTCCCTCCCGCTCCGCCCCCGCGCCGTCGTCGCCCCCACCGCCACTGTGACCGCTCTCGCCGCCGCCGCCGGCACATTGAGCCGCACGCCGTATGCCGCCCGCGGCCATTGAATGCCATGCGCCGCAGGGCGCGGAAAATGGGCGATGCTGTCGCGGGCGGCGCGGCGCGGCGCGGCGGTCGCCTCAGCACGACGTAGAACCACTCAACGGGCTCGCATGGACTCAAACTACAAATCAAACGCACTGTCATAAAACAACTAGTTTAAACAATTTTATCAGTTCTAATATTACGTAATCAGTGGTTCTTTCCTTCACAGTTGCATGTTCGAGTATACCTGAAAACTACGTTTGTGAGAACTGGCGTTGTGCTGCTGCGTTACATCAATTACGAATATTCTTTGAGATGTTGCATTTCTCCAAAATGAACTGCCCACATGTGATCTGCGGCTAATCTTAGTTCCGTCAAATCGTGCAGATTTTGGTGACTCTTACGAGAAAATGAACCGAATCATACGCTTCTGAAATTGAATGCAACGTGATGATTCCAAACTGTTTATTGCCGATACACCGGCGACTGTTTCTTTGTAGCGTTCGTTCGTTGGGAAGAAGAGGACGTGCGAATGAGAGGCGGATGACTGAGAGAACGGGTTGGCCTCTTGCGGGTGGGTGGTAGGCAACCAAACCCGAGAACGAGCGGCGCCAAGGACTTGCGGACGAGAGAAGTTAATCGGGTGTGGTGGCTGGGGCCGCGGCAGGGAGCACTATTTCGAAGAGACAGCGTGCGCGCGGCGTAGGGGCAGACGGCCAGCAGCGAGCAGACGAGAGAGCGGGGACGAGGCGAAGGGAGCGGGGGGCAGCGGGGCGAGGCGAGGGGAGCGAGGGCGGTGGCGTAGCGGTCCAGTTCGCCGCTCGCGCGTCGACACCAACAGCGGCCTTGCGCCGTTATCGCCCGGCGAAGGTCCCGCCCGCGCCGCGCCGCGCCGCCTGGAAGCAAGTGGAAACGGGCGGCGCCGGCCGCTGGCGCCTCCTCTCCCCCCACCCCCACCCCCCCTCCCCGCCACCCAGGCGGAAGAGTCGGAAGGTGCTTGGCGAAGAAATGTTTCTCAGGAGGGTTGAAGTGGTTTCATCCATATTTTTTGTTTATGTAATTAATTTTACGAAAAAGAAGTGACGATTTCGCATTCATGTCGCTTTAATTTTGAGGGGCAGTGGTAAGAATTACGGAGTATTTAATTTTAAATCACAGTTTTTAGCTCTGTGACAGTGTAGATATATAAGTAAATGACAATAAGAGTTTGTTGTTGCTCTAGTATAGCGACGAATAATCTTGTAGTTTATCTGAAATTGGTAGTTAGTCTAGAAGCGTGTTAATGATTTCGTTGTATAGTATTTGTACATGATAAAAAATACGCCTTAGGTTTTCTTACTTTTCGTGAGAACTTCCCATTTGTAGCGAAAATGCGACAAGTTCGCGCAAACATAATACTTTATCGCGAAAATGTATGCCAAAAATTTTCTTTGAATAATTGAATTCGTCAAGGAAGCTGGAAATCGTATCTATTTTTTTTTTTATGTAACACGAAAATCACACCGTAGACGCAATTGATTTTCTATTGTTCTGATAAATGCATTTTTGCTACATAAGAGTATTAATTTTTTTGTGCATTATAAAAGTTCTAATACATAAATCATTTTATAAAAAAAGGTTCATTATTATTTATCTCCGTATGTAATACTTCTATGAAAATGTAATGAATGCTTGTTTGCAATATTCAGGCATTAATTTTTTTTTAATCATTTATCGCTCTAGTAATACGTCTGTTCGCTCCGGCGGCCATTCCGAGGATAGACCTGCACTGTACGACTAGTTCGCTACGAAAGGAAAGTAACGAAATCGTGGCCGAATTGGAAATAATTTCATTTCCAGCGCCGCATCGGGTGTAAAACCACCGCAGAGAGAATACAATCTCGTACAAATCGCATAGTGTGCTACGTCGGGCGCACAGTGTCATCGCAGGCGCCCGTGTCGCCGCCGTTCCGGTTTCGCTTGGCTCAACAGCGCCTCCCGCCACGCAGGGCTTCCGCCGCCACACGCCGGCCAAGGTAGCTGCGCCAAATGCACCGCCCAAGGCCGCCACCGCCGCCGCCGCCGTCGCCGCCACCGCGCGGCGCGCCGAAAATATGCCCGCGGCGTCGGCTGCGGAGGCGGACGAGTGGTCTGTTAGGCTTTCGCCCGAAACACCAAGTGTCGACGCGCCTGCGCGGAGGACGCACCTCTAGTTCCACCGGCAGCATACAGCAGCGCTGCCATCGCTGGTGAAGACGTTCAATTTTATTTATTGCTAGCGTCAGTTGGATATTTGTGCTTACTGACGATTAATTTTAAGTAGAGTAGAACCCGGGTAGCCCGAATTAATTGGAGGGGGGGTCTGTTCGGATTCCGAAATGTTTGGAATACCCGAAAAAAATGTACCATACATTAACAATTACATCTATTGGATATACAGGCTCAATGAAACGTAGCATGAGATGTGAGAAAATGGCAACGTAGCGTAGCGATTGCATCATCAAGCAGATTCACTTCATTACGGCAAAAGAAGACTACCCATTGTGCAAGTTCCTCTAAGTGAAAATGACTGTTACATGAACATGTGATAAATATATAATACAGAACGATAAACTTTTCATTTCGACAACGTGTTTCAATAATTAGTTGTTCAATTATACAGTAATTATAAAATCCTTTCTTTATACTAAAAATAAGCATTTTATTTATTTTATTTATTTTTCGTCCATTTCGGAATGACGGGGTTCGGATTGGCGGAATTTTACTGTAATTTGTATGGCCCTTCTATACAATAATGAGTTTGTGCATGTAAAAGGTGTAAGTATTTCTGTTTTAAAAGGTCCATATAATGTGTTGGGTGTTTACGGTTACATCCACTTACGTGCTAGAGGGGCGCTGCGAGAGACCCTCCTCTCTGTTGTACAGTTGTCAAATCACGTAGGAACAGAAAAGGTTTAAAGCAAGCTAATCAATCCAAATTTGTAAGAAATGAAGAAAACGATGAGAGGACAATTGCGATGGAAGGTTTTGGTCACCCGTGGCCTCTCGCGTGGCGAGTGTAGTCAGGAGGGGGGGGGGGATCGCGCGTATTTTAACCGCGTGCTTCGCGCTCGCGGCGCAGCGCCGCGAAAACTGCACTGCCCCCCTCCCCTCCCCTCCCCCCCAAAACCCACACGACTCACACTGCGCTGCACGTAGCTCCTTTCATATGTTTCTCTGCACTTCTCCACATCTCTTCTTCTCTCACTTCATTTTCTCCTCTTGTTTCCGTATGTCCTCTCTCTCTCTCTCTCTCTCTCTCTCTCTCTCTCTCTCTCTCTCTCTCTCTCTCTCTCTCTCCTCATTCCTTTCCTCTTCTCCTTTCGTTTGCTCCTTGTATTGGTAGTTTCCATGAGAATATTCGAAATGACGTCCTGAGAGCTAATACTGAGCTATTATGAAGGAAGTTTCTTTAGTTTTTCCAGTTTTGGAAGTTTACTCTGCATTTAAACGTGTTTTCCGTGGAACAATTCTGATACAAAATGAACTAATCACACATTGAAATACAAATTAATGAACTCTAATACATTTTTGGGATAAATGTTCTTTTGGCACATTTTAATTCATTTTCAACTTACGAACTGTAGATACGATGACGACGACTAAGAGGTCGAAAACTCTCGTAAAGAACAAATTCAGCGGGGAAATACACTTGTATTTTGTATGTCTCAAATCTGAAGAGGAATATTCGATATATTCATAATTTAGACGCATCGAGGGCATTGTGACGATTCACAAGGTGGGAGTCAACAATTTTGAATGATATTGTGATATCATGAAATTTTAGGTCGAGGAATTCGTTTCTTTAAATAGGTCGTAATATCATATAACTCTACATAAGGATTTGGTGAAAGCGAGGATTTTAGGATATCCTGAAAAGTTGAACTGTGGGGGAATTCAAAGTGTATGGGCGTTGAATCGAATTGATGTCTTATTTCACGTGGCGAGACTCAGGCCCGCTCTTCCGTCTGGCCACGCAAATATCGCTACGCTCTTTTCACCCACTATCGTACAAAGGAGGTATTTCGTAGGACGTAGGAAACAGGCGATGTGAATTTAGCCCAGAGGGGCTTGAGGATCTTCTTTTTTCTGCAAATCTACTTACATGGGACAGCCGGCTTTACTTCTCCTCCGAAGGAAGGCGTACGAAGGATTTTTTCGCCCTATCCGAACTTGGGTATAACAGTCCGATACGCTTACCCTTACACACCATCGACCCCGCTGAGCAAGTAGGTGGCAAGACGCCGCTAAGGGAGTAGCAAGAAATTCGCAATATGAGTGAGGGCGATGAGGTATCCCAGGCGCGGGTTTTCGAAGAGAGCGCGCGAAGGCGGGCGCCGGAGAGCGCATGCGCACTGCGCCGCCCTGCCCGCTCTCTTTCCGCCGCCGGTTCTGACCTTTGGAGCGCCACCCGGCAGAGCACTGCCACGCGACGCGACGCGACGCGACGTGACCAGTCGCGCCCTTTATGACAGAACGCAAAAATGCTGTTCCAGATATTTCATCTCAACATTTGTGGATTTATTCATTTTACGTCGTATTAATTTCCTGAAGGTTTTAATTAAAATATATGTATTTATTTGTATTTATATTCGAGTCAAAATATGTAGAACCTTTTTCATCAGCTGGATTTGTTAATTATCCGAAATTAATATCCGATTCTCACAAGTAAAAGGGTTATGTCACACCTAATTTTATTGGAGAGCTCATTAAATATCTGTTTTCAGAATGAACGTGAAAATGTTGTTTTGGCTGCTTCTCATCATAATTAACATGTGTCAGGTATAGTTTTCATTACCTGAAAAATAGTGTACCATATATCATTTGGCTATAAAAGGATATAGTGACCTTCACTTAATTGCGTCTCCACCGGGAGCTCGCTGGGAAATGTACGGTAGATCGCAGTCTCACGTACAGGTTGTCCTCACCCGGAGTTGCTCCATCGGGAGAGGTGGCTCAGGCCATCTACGGATGTCACTTTAGAGCCTCTAACGGGGCGGTCCTACGGTTCCAGACCCGGCTGTGGCGAGATTTCTGACACTGGCGTGATAGGTAGGTCGAATTCAGTCGTCTGCAGGAGAATTCTAGCGACCGGCTGCTCTGGTAGGTAGTTTCTCGTGGTTTCTCCGATCAACACCTGGCGAATGCCTGTGCAATGTCCTAATAAACGGGCTACGGATCGCGCGCGATTTTTCCTTCCTCTTCCTTTAACTTATCCTCGCCCTTACTTACCCACACACTTAGACTATACTATTTGCACTATATTATCACCCATGTCGGGAGACCAGAGTTTACACCGGGTGGGGCGGTGCCCAGCTGGGAGATACCAGGTGGGGGAAAACCTGCTACTTGACAGGCAGGTCGGACTAGGATCCTACCAGGGAAAATCGCTGCCACCACCCGAGAAAAATACCATGCTGTACACTTATGATAGTAATGACCCGAACTATCGCGCCCGGAATCACCAATCAATCAATCAAATCTACTGAATTCAAACAGGTGTCTCACGAAAGCAACTGCATGCATTCACTCGCGCTACTGTCACTGTCAGCATCGTAGTTGATTGCGTGAGCGTGTCTGATTGTCGGTTATGTTTTACATGTGTACATCGGACATTTGCTGCTGTGGATAGGTTGATTACACTTCTTTTATCTGTCGCGGTATCTCTTGGTACCTCACATCACCTGGTGTCTTTTGGTGCGTGACGGCTGTGTGACGACAACGCCTCCCGCGCGAGCTGTCTTCGACTCGGGCTTCATCTGCAAAGAAACCCTTTTCACACGCGCAGCAACCCTTCCGTCACCGCGCCCGGCGCCGGATCGCGGATTTGCACACAAAGGGGATATTTATCGCTTTAATTCCGCCACCTGACAAAGCCCCGCGCCCCGCTCGATTGAGACGTCTCAGAGGGAGCGGGCGAGAGGCTTCGGTTACAATGCGGCCACCGGGCGCGCCGGGCGGCTGAAAGGGATTGATAAATTCTTCGCCTCTTGGCGTCGGCTGTATCGAAAGCCGTCTCCGCCGTCTCCGGCGCCCGCTCCGCGCGGTGATTTGAAGCGCTCAGCCAGGAGGCCAAAAGGGTTCTTATTGTTTCTATTATTGTCATTATTTATTATTATTATTATTACTATTATTAATTTTATTATTATTATTATTATTATTATTACTATTATTAATTTTTTTATTATTATTATTATTATTATTATTATTATTATTTGCGTATCGGCCATTTATGACCACGCTACACGATTAACGTGTGAAATTCTTCCAAGATTCCAGCTTTATAGCTGTATCCTTGGATTACAACAAGGTTGTTACGCTTTAAAGTGTGAATTATGAGATGAAAAGATGATGATAGGTGAAGCGACAATCACAAATACGACCATGTCTACGCAGGACTCGAACCTGCAGCCTCCTCGGCACAGACGACGGCTGCCGCAACCGTCTGTGCACGGGGTCGACTATTATTATTATTATTATTATTATTATTATTATTATTATTATTATTATTATTATTATTATTATTTGCGTATCGGCCATTTATGGCCACGCTACACTTACCTTGCGACACTCGGAATGAACGTCTGTAATTATGGGGATCAGCTTTCAACAGTATCGCTTGTTAAGACAAGGTTATTGCGCCTTCAGTTATGAATAATGAGGTGATTGGATGATGATGAGAGGTGAAGGAGAATCACAATCATGCCTTAGCAGGTCGCCTGTTGTTTGTGGATCTTTTTTTTTTTTATTTGTACTTAATCACGTCGAAATCGGGGAACTGACAAATTAGTTTTTGGCTTGCTTGTTAATATTTTCTTTAAATGGTGTGAAATTGTCTACAATTTTTAATGGAAATTTAGAAAAAATATTAAGAAGAACTGGGAAAAGTAATGGAAAATTGTTTCAGGAAAAATGAGTATCTACCTTGTTGCTGCTTGTTGTTGAGTATTTCTGCTGCTTCGAACACGCGTATATTTTTGTCCGGTTTTTGTGGCAATCGGAGCCATCCGCAACGTCTTGGGCTGCCGCCGCGCGCCACCACCTGCCGTCGCCTCCTCTGCCTTCCCCCATCGCCCCGCGCCGCCCACGCCACCGCCGTCCCCGCATCGTCCCGCCGCCTCCACCGCCGCCGCCAACGCCTCCGCTGCCACCGCCACGCCCGTCGCTGTCGCGCGCCAGCGCCGTGGTCGCCGCCGCGCCGCTGCCGTGTGTCAGATTTGATTGATTCGCGGGGGCGGGCGGGGGCGTGTGGCCATTGTGCCGGGCCGCGCCGCGCCGCGCCGTCCAAGTGTTTGATGTGTGCGGCGCGCAGCACAGCCTCCGCCGAGCGGAACAAGCGGCTCCGTCGGACACTTGTTGCGCGTCCCCGAAGGAGCGCCGCCGCCAAGGAGCTCCTTGCGCCGCTCCGCCCCGCCCCCGCCCCCGCCCTTACGTCGCTCGGCTCCCGCGCCGCTCCCCGACCCCCGTTCGTGCTTTGGCACGCCCAAGTCCCTCGACATCGACAGTACGTGCGTGTGCAGGTCTGACATCGCCGACACCTCTCGTGCGTATGCGCCCCTTCTCTGCTTCTGTTTCACATCCAACTTTCCTGCCTGTCTTGGTGGACGTTCTGCCGTGAACGGCCTCTTGTTTTCGCCTACTTCATTGCATTAAAATATCCTTTCTACCTACGACCCTCTCCCCAACTTCAAATTTTGCCACTTCGTAGGTCAACGCTTTCATTTGTGTGCCTCCGTATACGTACAATCCAGCGTCCGGCCTTCCACTTGGCCACACTTCTTTTCGGTATAGGGCAGGACAGAGGGAGAACTTCACAGAATTGCGGAACAGTTCCCCACTGGTACGTGTTTGATATTTGCGTTCAATCGACTTGAGGGAATCCCAGAAGGTCTCTCCTGCAAGGTCGAAGCACCGATTTTCCGGAGGTTCCTGTTCCTTCTTAGCAAATTCGACTCCCTATCCGATTCGACCGGTAATCTTTTTAGCTCACGCCCCTTGAGGGTTTCAAATCGCTGGCTGACACACGAACATCTGGCTAGAGGCAAAGCAATCAGTTAATAAATGATGTGAATGGCTATTACAGGTAACAAACAGTTCAAACGAACAAACTCACGGCAGTAAAACAACACGTAGTTTCTTGGGAATTCTGCCGTTTTCGCTGGCGCCGCCATCACCGCCGTTTTGGGCGTGGAGACTTTGCAGGAGGTGGAAACGCGTTGGAGAAGTAGGAGGATGTTGCAGTGAAGTGGAGCGGAGCGGTAGGGCGATTGATTGTGGGCCCACTCCAGAACTAACACACAAGCTCCTCGCTCAATCTGCAACTCGCGTCGATGAACGAGGGTGGATGCGCCATCACGTCCGGCCTCCTCTCCCTCCTTCCTGCGCTCCGCTTCTCCCCCCTCCCCCGCCTCCCAGCGCCCGACCCGGCACCCCGCGCGACCGGTCTCCGCATTCGCTTCCCGTCGATACCTGAGCGTTCGATGTTTCGAATGCCGGCATTGACGGAGTTGAATAGAGAAGCGCGGCCGCCAAGAAGCGCCACCCCACGCGTGTTGTGATTTCTGTTCCCTGACTTCGGCGCAGCTGCGCCAGCCGCCGCCCGCGGGCGACGCCCTAATAAGCCTAATGGCCCA
>BOPP01000134.1:1036169-1051787 GCA_017312745.1 Gryllus bimaculatus
TCTTAAGAAAAATGTGGGTACTGGGTAAATAACACCACATTATTATTATTATTATTATTATCATTATTATTATTAATATTAATATTATTAGTACATTATTACAATCGCATTCGTCTGATATTTAATAAAATTAAATTAAATATTTCGTGTGTGTATAATAATATCAAAATACTTAATATAAACTGTACAAAATAGAATCCCACCCTAGCAACTCACCACCCAAGGCGAAGAGCAAGAGCCGAATTAGGGGTAACGTCTGACGTGGCGACGCCGGTAGGAGCCGCTTGGGGCGCGTTGACGCGTCGGCGTCGCCGGCGACCGACCGTTGTCCCTCGGCGGGCGAGCTGTTGACGGCTGCCACCGCCACCGCCACCGATTCGATAAACCGCAACCGCCGCCGCCGCCGCCAGCGCGCCCG
The DNA here is from genome assembly GCA_017312745.1 of Gryllus bimaculatus. Taxonomy (NCBI): domain Eukaryota; kingdom Metazoa; phylum Arthropoda; class Insecta; order Orthoptera; family Gryllidae; genus Gryllus; species Gryllus bimaculatus. The sequence continues at coordinate 1,036,588 of BOPP01000134.1, forward strand.
TCCTCGTCCCTCGCGGACGGCCCTCGCCGGGCCAGCCAGCTAGCTGCAACGGGGCCTAATGCTGTGGTGTAGCGTTCGGGCTAGCAAGGCTAAAAGAGGACTCGTTTTTAGGGGATTTGTTTTTTATTTACGGTAGTAACACTACTTGTGTTGGCTTTACACTTTTATAAAGGGCGCCGGGATAAATGTTTTGCGGGTGGACCCGCACTCGTTTCGTTAACACGGGCCTTCCTTTGCTGCTCGAATCTCTTTTCACTTCGAATGGACCTTGACCAGACATTTTTTGGTCTTTCCTAACTTGTTAATTGATTAGTTGATTGATAGATTAGTGTTTCCGGACGCGACAACTGCTAAAGTCTTTAGATCTGTAAGTGAGTTCAATTTTGGTTTTTTCGCGAGAGGTATTGGCTATCTTCCCCGCGCTGGATAGCGAAATTCGGCGCCGACCTATAAGTCGACTTGTGTGTTTTTCCCGACAATGTATCTCTCACGAAAGGTCTGTGGTATCATGTGTCGCCATATCGCGACACATGATCTTGCGAAATAGTGGCCAATTCCAGAATCCCGCAAGTGGAACACGTGGTTTGTCTTGAGAAACAATGACTTCCATGATGCATTGCTGCTCCATTGCGTTCATCTTAACTCTGTATGCCAATGGCGTGGCATTTCCAAATTTGCTTTCGCAGAAACGGTATCAACGTGGATAACAGATTTCTAGACAGCTTACTGCTTGTCCTAGCTCGGGTTGTGCCCCGCTGGCGGGAGATACCTGGTTAGGGAATACCCCCGCAAGCCGGCGTAAGTGGCCGCCGGATCTCGCTAGCGAAAGGGCCATCTCCCGCGATGAAACGATGCTCTATACTTACGGGACAAATGCAGCTTGAGCAGTTGACGCACCCGGAATCACTAATCAGTCTATCATCTCTTCGAACGCCTGGCACTAGTGGGCCCTGAATGGGGGAAGGTGTTTAAAGGAGAAAGTATTCGATTACACAGCATTCCGATTGAACAAATAATGGCATGGTTTTTAAAGACTGTTTTATATAACATTGCGCACTAGTGGTTGTAAATGAGCACGTTGTTTAAGGTCTCGGTTATTTCGTGTTGTGTTATTGGGAGGAAATTTCGAAAGTGACACGGAAAGGAATTGGAGTGTCACACACATACAATGTCATATCGGTCACAAGATTTCTTCGTTAAGTCTTTCATCTGTCAATTTGCTCTGTGAAACTATCACTCTGGTTCCAATCGTATATTTTTTTCTCATGTATCTGATATTTGCTCCTGCGCGAACGTAGTGAAAATTCGTTTTCCTTATGACATTGTAGATTTTGTTTCAATTTTCTTTTTATAAGATTACATTAACTAATTTAAAATGTGTGACACGACCGAGGAGTAGGGGTGCCAGTAAATGTAGTCGAGCATGTGGCACGCGCCCCTCGTAGTTCTTCCTGACACAAAAAGATTCCATAGTGAACGCGTTGCGTCGTTCGTTCTTGCTCTCCTCTCACACTTGGCATACTTGAAGTTCGACGTACATCAAACGAACGGAGAGTCTAAGATGAATATTTCGACGTCGGGTTGCGTCCGAAAGCCGCTAATTCTACGATCCCTCTTTTGATGCAAAGGGCGCTGCGAGACCGACGTTTGAGCGTCAAAAGATGATGAAGTGTTGGAATTCCTGAGACTTGTGTTTTGCACTCGACTCGACTCAACTTGTAGGTGCTCGCTTCGGGCGCGCTGTAATTAATTTCATTACCGGAGAAGGGTTCGCGGGGCGCGCGGCTGAGGGTTGGAAGCGAGGCGACGCATTTGCTCCGTAGCGCGGTTGCCAGAAGCCACGCACCGATGCCGGGGCGCGTGGCGAAGACGCGGCTGGAAAAAGGGGCCGTGTAAATGTTTAGGAAAACTCTCGAATTCCGGCTGCAACGATTTCAACTTGCGTTACTAAAATTTAGACAAAATATTTTTCTTACGCACCAGCACCGATACTTCTTTATTATGCTCAACGAAAATGTGTTGTAGTACATTGAATACTCAAAATAATACTCGCGCGAAAGATCCAAGAGAAGATCGCAGTTGAAGTTGATGGGCGTGGATTTGGGGTGGAGGTTGAGTGAATGTTGGCCGGAAACTGGCAAAGCGATTATTTAACATTTTAGAACAATATAAAGTCACAATTCCCAAACGCAAGCACAGACGAAGATTACAGATCTGAGCTTGGGCAGGCTGTTATGGCAAGGCAGGGGCGCGGGAGAGAGATCAAATACTACCTCTTTGAGACTATTTGATTCCAATTAGTGAATAAGTTTCATTTATTTTTATGGACGAATAAGCAGATTTAAATTCGAATTACATTTGTAGTTCTATCGCTAATTAGACATTTTGTGCCAATAAAAGGATCAAGCTAATGTATGCACCTGGGCAGACAACGATTGGCTAAGGAAGAGGAAGACAAACTGGGCTTTGGTGGCGCGGGACTGAAAAAAAACGCTCTTTATTTCTCAATCAAATAAACAGAGTGGTCACTTTCTGGAAAACCGGGGAAAATCAGGAATTTCGTTGCTCTGGAAAAGTCTGGGGAAAATGAGAAATTTTGTGAAGGAATCGTTAGAATTCAGGGAAAATTGTGATGATTATAAAAGTAATACATTATTCCTGAAAAAGTAATTCGATATCATATTTTGCTTAATTTCGGTTTGTTCAGCTTTTTTATTTGTATTTTATTCCGGGGAAATCAGAAGCTGACAAAATAATTTCAGCTTTAATATTTTATTTAATCAGAGAGAAATATATAAATTGTATGAGTGAAAAACTTAAAAAATTCCATGGAAAACCGGGAAACTTCAGGGGTTTCAGGAAATAAGTGGCCCACCTAGAACAGTTTTGAACCAAATTTTGATAGTGTTTTGTTCGTGTGACACAGTGGAGTTAACGCGGGAGCACCGGACAGGAGGAGAGGTGGCGTGCGCGGGGCGGCGCGGGGCGACGAGAGGGAGGGGGGACTCAGCCGCCGTATTGATTCGCCTGTTGCCCCATTCGCCGATTGACAGCCACCCGCCGCCCCCAATTAATTAGCCTCGTGGGGCGGGACACTCCCCTCCCCCGCTCTCGTGCCACGGCGCCGCCGCCCCAAGACGCAATATGGCCGCCCGTGTTCTGGCAACATGCCCGCGCGTGGACCTTGCCCCGCCGACCGCCCTGCCGACCGGCCATTTCCGCGAACGGAAAATCAATTACCCAGCTTGGCTTCGAAATTGCAGGCGATCTTTTGTTTCTTCATCTGCTACCGCTGTAGAGAAGTCATTACGTTTCACCTCAAGCGACCGATAATTTTTAGAATAATGCCTGAAACGAACTTCCATTCAATTATATATGTGGAGATCTGAACATTAGCATTTCTAAGAGTCACAGAGGCTGTGGTTTCCAACACTTTTTTCTGAAGGAATATATTTTTAAGGAAAATAAAATTTGGATATGAAGTATAAATAAACTCTGTTATCAACTAAATAAAGTTATTGATTTTTTTCTGATACGGACGAATTCACCTCGAAGTACAATTACCGAACATTGGAACATCATTGCATAGAAATTTCTGAAGAATTCGATTCCCCATTCATAAAATGAAGGTGTGATGTTATGTGCACTGCCCAATCCTCTTACATGATTAAAAAACACCCACAAAAACGCGATCTCATGAGTTTGTGCGTGCGTGTGTGTGTGTGTGTGTGTGTGTGTGTGCGCAGTGCTTTGACTACTGTGCACTACCGTTACACATACAGAAACTATCACATATTGCTGCCCTACTTTCATAGTGGGAGAACCTCTTCAACCATTCGGTGGGGTGTATTTTATTTGTTTCGAGTTATTCCAAAATGTTTGTGGTGTGAAAGTGTAAGAATGGTAGAAGTTGACGGAGTCTCTGGTTTACGGTGAGAGTAACATGTTCTTAGACCCAGTTTACAAGCTCCCTTTTGACGAATGCTTTCGGAGTTGAAGCGAACGCGCGGATGGCAGTGTTGGCTGTTCCGCTCTCCCCCGAAGAAACAACTTCGAGAAAATATGCAGAATGCATTGAACTTGCAATAAATCGACACGTTTAATTTTTTACATACCACCAGCGCAACTTTTTGAGGACGAATTTAGTTTTAAGGGCCTGATGATTAATGTTTTTGGACTGGGTATCATCGTGCACTATCGACAGTTCGTCCATAGCTTGTGCATAAGGGGCAGGGAGTTCGGTGGGGGCAGTGTATTCCTATTAGGGTTTCGTTGGGTAGAGTCCGCGGGTATTAATTAAGCTAAGAATACCGTCCCTTTCAACTGATTTCATAAATTACTGTTTGTTTGCTGGATTTTTTGTTTGTGTGTGTGTCTGTGTTTGTGTGTGTGTGAGCACAATTGTATCTTCTGTTGTCTTCGTAAACGTTGCGTTGGACAAGGATTAAAATCCCGATACGTGCAAATCTGTTATACTCTACAATCTATAGTTTTCCTCATCCAAGAAATATTTTGAACGAGGTGAAATTGTGTACAAGATAGTTGGGACGTACATGCCGTCCCTCCGACATCGCAACCCGCCGGCCGCCACTGTTCTTGTGTTAGTGGAGTGTGGAGGATTACGTAGTTGAAAAGTGTTGTGGACACGAAAGGGAATGCAGCGCCTAGTCGGTGCTTGTGACGGCAGACGAGCTCGATGACGCGGGGCGTTGTCGCCGCTCGCACGCGCGTTGTGCAACCTCCGTGCAAAAAGCGCCAGGCGGAAAGACGCCGCGACTCCCAGAAGGCGCTGACGCTGATGCTGACGCTGGCTCTGGCGCTCGCGCTTTCACGGGTACTGGCGTTGGCGTTGGCCCTGGTGCTGGAACTAGTCCCGGCGCTGGCACGTGCTGATACTGGCGCTAGCGCTTTGACGGGACTGGCGTTGGCCCTGGTGCTGACACTAGCTCTGGCACTTGCTGATACTGGCGCTGGCGCTTTCACGGGTACTGGCGTTGGCCCTGGTGCTGCCATTAGCCCTGGCGCTGGCACGTGTTGATACTGGCGCTGGCGCTTTCACTGGTATTGGCGTTGGCCCTGGTGCTGCCATTAGCCCTGGCGCTGGCACGTGCTGATACTGGCGCTGGTGCTTTCACGAGTACTGGAGTTGGCGTTATCAAAAATTTCACCAAATTTCCAAAAATATCAAAATCTAAATCACAAAATCTGATTTAAGAATTATTTTTAAAAATCAATCTTCTTTAGATCGGAATGAAATGGTTTTCAATACATTTTCTATGGTCAGTTGATTTGATGTATTTGCGAAAAATAATGTATGTGACAAAACGGGAAGAAGTATAATTTGCGCACGTTTTCATCTTGTCCAGAATCCCAACTTTAGCCTTATATTTATTACGGTTATTAATAAATACACTTGGTTGAATGGTGTAATCAGGCTTATGAATAATATTTGAAAATTTGGAATATAACTAGAATTAGTTAGTTAATGTGATCTTAATGTACGCCGGATTCAAAGAGTTCCTAAAACGAACCGTTCATAAAGTTGCCACATTTTTGTAAATCCTTTAATGTTGTTTGTGACTCGGTGATACTGAAATTTCACTAAGCAGTGGAACGCATGCAAACAAAATTGACTTCGTGTTTTGTGCGTGCATGCGTAACTTCTTGTGTGCGTATTAGGGGTAGTTAACTAAAATTGCGGGCACCAGCATGGGAATCAGCGCGTGCTGCGTAGGAGTACAGCACAGTGCTTAACGGCATCCGGCGCGGCCTGGTACCTCTGTCGATGGCGCGCAATGCCTGATTACTTGGTAGCATAAGGGAATATGTATGTAAGGGAACATGCTTTCTTCTTGAATCGTTCTTTCCCTTATCTGATGAGGCTATTCCATATTGACGGGTGTGTTAGTATATACATTTGAGATCACAGCAGATTTCAATTTATGTCCCTTACTTAAAAAGTCTGAACTACGCATAACGCACAGTCCTTGCTCATTCTGGTCCCATTCCCATCCCTAGGACTGGGCTGTGGGCTATTTCTTTTGATCTCTCTTCGTGTCTTAAAGTACATGGGTGAGTGCGCAGTAGCTCGATTATCATTCTTCTTCTTCTTCTTATTATTATTATTATTATTATTATTATTATTATTATTATTATTATTATTATTAGGCCGTTATTGACCACATTACACGATTAACGTGTGTAATTTGTCAAGGACCATCTATTCAGCTGTATCCCTCAGTACGACTAGGTTGTTACGCCTTGAAGTGTGAGGTATGAGATGATCGGATGATGGTGAGAGATGAAGGGACATTAACAAATATGACCATGTCTACGCAGGCCATCCTGGGACCACGCGAACTTGTACCCACGGAGGACCAGTCAAATTCTCCCCGGGGCAGGTGCAGAACATCCCCGGGTTGTTATCTAAGGAACGATAATGATGATGAAGGGTGAATGGACAATCACAAACATTCAGACACAGACACATACAACCATGCTCGACGCAAGAGTCGAACCCACGATCCGTCTATCCGAGATCGCCACGGCACTACTGCTCTAGCTATACCTTCTGACTGTACCTGGCTCCACGTGATTTCGTGGCTAGATGATCCCAACGCCGAGGCAAAGGGGCAATGAGAAGCAGGGCGACGCACGCGGGGGGCGGCTGCCCCAACGGCGCCCTCTCGTGGGCTTCTGAATCGTTCGTCGACGACCTCCCGCTGCGGAGCGGAGGTGGCCGTTCGCGTCCGCCGGGCGGCGCTGAGCGGGGCGGATACATATTGAGTTATGCTAAGGGCGCGGGTCAGCGGGAGTCGGAGCGGGGGCGGGGGCGGGCCTTTGTCGCCGGAATTCATTGAGCATCTCGCGCCGCCGCCGACCCTTCGTGCCCTCGCAGTGGACTTCGCCGGGGATGCGGACCAAAGGCTGCTTGGAAAAACTTACATTGACTGTGACACTCGCTGGGGGAAGACAAGCTCCAGGAAGGGGGTGTTGTCCCTAGTAATTTCTTTCTGTTCTTTAAACGTCCTGTAGATATCATTCTGATCATCGTGTGGATAATTGGAGACGCTGTTGTAACTATAATCATGAAGGTGTAGGGCATGACTTAGTCATATCGAATTTAAATGAATCGTAAACTAACTTTCAATATATTCATGTGTTTTGCCCCCTCCGTCCGTGCTGTTTTCGCAAAGGAAAATGTAGATTACGTCATTGCGTATATGTAACGTGATTGTATGTCTCTTGATGGAGCTACATTGTCTATTGGAAAAGAATAGAGGTACGTAATGCAGAGAAACTCGGAATTCCTCATTTTTCTTTAGGGAAGATCGTTAAGGTCCCGACGATTTCCTGGCTAGAATGTGTTGCCTTCGCCGGTCGGAGTCCTTCCTAAAGCGACTCGTTACATTCTGGTGATTAAACATGGAGAGGGTCTAGGGTAAACAAAGAGTGATTGGCGCGCGTCAAAGTCGACGGGGAATTACAGCAGTGCCCGCCGGGAAACTTTGCTTTCTCTTACAATAACAGCAACAAAGTCACCAAAACATTATTGCAGCCCGTGGTTCTTTTTCATAGTACTAACACATTTTGAATTGTTGATAAACTACCCTTGGAGTACTATAAGCAATAGCTGGATAGCAGTGGCGGCTGTTCCTTGATGGCTCTAGGGCGGCGCCCTCTCTAGAAAAGCGAACCTCTGTAAAAGTGGCAGGAAGTATTTAACTTGCAATAAAATCAGTTAATTTGTGTATACCACCAGCGCAATTTTTGAGGACGAACTTAGTTTTCAGTGCCCGATTATGCGAAAGATAAATATTTTTGGAATGGGTAGTTGATGCTGGCGAGGTAATGGAACCTTGAGGGAGAGTGGGGGCAGCGCGCTCGTTTTTGAGTGTCCGCGGCTATTAACTAACCTAAGAATACTGACCCTTTTAATTGATTTCACAAATTACTGATTTGTTATTTTTTAACATAATCTCTTATTTTATCGTGAGCTAATCCCTTATATCCCATTACATCTTCCGTTATCTTCGTAAACGTTGTGTTTGACAAGGGTTAAAATCGCGATACGTGCAAATAGTTATACTCTACATGCCATTGTGCTTCTCGTTCAAGAAATATTTCGAAGAGGTAAAATGTGTGAGTTGGGACATGCCTGCCGCCCCGCCCAATTCGCAACTCTTCGGCCGCCACTGCTGGAAAGCGTAATTTTAGTGCCATGAACAAAGGAATCGCTTTGCATCGCCATCCGCCGTAAGTCGGCGAGGTGCATTCCGGTGAATATCTATTTGCGCGGAGCGAAGCGCCGCGCCGCGTGCGTCAGCCGCTGCGCCGGGAGTCACGTGGCCGCGCGCCGGCGAAGGTGGCGCCGCGGGATGAGCGCGTCCGCCAGCTGCCTGTGCGCGCGCGCGCGCGCCCGACGCGACGAGACGAGACGAGACGAGACGCGAGGGAGAAAAAGGCTCTTCCATCGGCCGCGGGCGACGTCGCGGCGCGCGCGTCAGCGCTGACAGATGAGGGCCGCCGCCGCGCGACACTGACGTATGGCGCGCGCCTCGCGGCAGCCGGCGGCGGCGGCGGCTGTGCTCCTCCCCCCCACACACCCACACTCCACCCACGCTCCGGCTCTCGCCCGCACGTCCTTCCACCGCACGCCCACACAGCCTGGTTGAAGACCAGGGACGAAGCTAATGTGTGAAGTTGGACCGCCATATATCGAAGTTCTCTACAAATCGATTATAATCTTGATAAACTCCTGATAATCCCTTTTACAAACGTTTCTACGTATGTATATATTGAACTCATTTTCTGACTTGACAATTTCTTCTCTATTAAATAAAAATATAAAATACGTACTATAAATTATGTTTCTAAAAAAATATTGTATTGTTTAGTATGGAATGATTTTGTTTATTTTATGTCGCATCAACTACACAGTTATTAGCGACATCTACACAATAACTGTATCACTATTACGGAAATTATAACTTCCTTCTGGACGTTTGTATAATTGAATAAATGATTATCAAACAGCAGCGCATTTTTTACGTCCAGTTCCCAGCCTTCTTATAAAGGTAGTCCACTCCTGCTTTTCCTCTCCGAGGGAACATGTCAATCGTGGGAATGCGTACGCCAAAACGATCTGAAGGTCAATCGCGTGAGTCTTCGTGTAATGGCCCTGCCCTACAATGTTAGTGCGTCAGTTTGCGCAGATTCAGTTTGCTGTTTAAAGCATTAGCAAACATGTTATAATTATTTATATAGATCAAAGTTTCTATATATATCGAATATTATCGAATAAAACGTCAGATTCGACATATGGACGCCCGACAGTATATCTTATTGAGTTAATGTCTCTCCGACCAAAAAAAAAAATAGAGATTAATATTCCGGAGATAGGTGAGCAGTTATGCCAAAACATTGCATTAATACATAACATTTACGAGAATAGACCAATATAACACTAATGAAATATTGTTGAACTGGTTTTAAAGCTACACCGTCATGACCCTAAAATATACGTAGGTGGTTCTCGCAGATGCACCGTCGATGAGCAATGGTCTTCAGCTGACGGATCGCGTTTCGGCAGTTGTTCGCAAGGGCTCCTCAAAAGGTCCACATCGTGTTTAACAGGGAACAAAAGCATTCTGGGAAAACTTGAAAACGGGTCATTGAACTGAAAAATGGCAGTAACCGCACGATATCTGGCATGTGGCGTCAGCGTCAAGACTAAGAACACAGGGAAAAAAAGAGAAAAAACGATTGCGTATTTAATTCTTACAGTTTATCTTACAGTTTAGCGATATCTTGTTTTCAATGACTAATTCGAAGAGAGATTATTCCGCCCACCGTTGAGCATAAATTAGTTCCGGAATTTGTTAAACGTTGATCTGATCGTCTGCTGACAGGCTTCTCCCTAAAAAATAACGTATTTCTAAAGAGAAAAAAATATATTTGCAAATACTAAATCGCATAGGTGGCATCATAGTGAGGAACTGGTTTGCTCCAATCAGGAAGTTTATGTTGATCAAATGTAACCCTGAGGTCCAATTAGTACTTTTTGTCTGACTGTGTGTGTGTGTATATATATATATATATATATATATATATATATATATATATATATATATATATATATATTCAATAGTGCTTGAAGCAAATCGCTCTTGTCATTTCAATATATTTTCGTAAATACATAAATATATTTTCAATATATTTTTGCTCAAGTTGGTGACATTACTGGGAAGCACTCCGAAATAAGTGAAAGGCCCTGAGGCATTGTTCGATTCGAAAACTGTTATTTTCCCTTAATTTCATAATTTTTTTCTTCTTGCCGCAAGGTGTGTGTCTCAGTGAAGCTTTTGCTGATAGCCACTTTTTATAGATTAGGATAACGAATTCAAACTATAGGACAAGTGCAGTGATAAATTGACGTGGAACAAGGTTTGTGCGCTGTGATATTTGCTGTAAATATAACAGAATAACAAAAACAAAAATTCTTTGAACTGCTGAAATATCAGTTTTCTTTCTTCTCACCGAAGCAAAAGTAGTTGCACTAGAAAGCGCAACAGTCCGCAACGACAGAGATGGAGCTGATGTCGGGTGATCCGAAGGTGCATCATCTCATCATTCATTCATCCTTGGTATGGCTTCAGTCTCGAATATTGGAATCGTGATGGAGCTTCTATGATAGATACGTGTAATTCGATGCATGGCCTCCGGTTTCCTTCCGGACATTCGGTGATATTAATATTATAGACGTGTAAGCTGTGGTACGAAGTCGGTTGCCTCCTGAATATCCCCTTCCACCAAGTGCGAGTCGCCCACTTTGCTCTTTGTGGCGGCCGTTTGTCCCTCCGAAGGGTCACATGTGTTGGGCAGACGCTCCGGTCGCGGCGGCCCCTGGTGAGGGCGCCCCCCCTCCTCCTATCGCCTGGCGAGGCCCTACGGCTCCCCCGCCAGCCCTGGGCTCTGGGATGGCGCTCGCAAGGACTCCATCGGTTGAAATATCTCACCACTGTGGAAAGCTCTGGCTAGTGGTGCAGCTCTTCGCGTCGCCGCCTCCACTTTCCGTTTCCAGTGGTCGGGATGCTGTTGCAGCCCCAAAGTCGCCGCTCCCGAAGACATCCGGTCGGCGGTGGAGGCTTTGTCAACAGTCCATCGACGAATCGCCAATTAACCCACGTGTGTTTTCGCTCACCTTGGCTCCACTCGAACAGCTTTCGCCCTTGCGTCACTTCTAGAGACGCCGACTATATATATATATATATATATATATATATATATTAATAGATATATATATATATATATGTATGAAAGCAGTTAAATCCTCTATTGTCGTAGAGGCAGAAGTTCAAAACTACAGACGTTTTTTGAACTCCAATTCTATAGCCTTTACGAACACGGTAGTTTGGATTATGAATACATGGTACGAGTTTTTGGCAAAGCTTTGAAAACATAAAAATCTCATTCCTCGTTACGGAAACTAAGGACTTGCACCTGTGATTCCACCTCCTCCTGTCGGATGGAACTGCCGGAATCAATGGAGCTCTGAATCACCTGTGCCGGTTTTAATTTAATGGTGCTGTTGGACGAATAATTTAAATTCTCGCCACTAATTCAGGTCATTCTATTTCATTCTCATGACAGTGCCGTTCTGGGCAGTGCACCACTGAATCACGGGCTAAAAGCTTAGACGCACCGTCCCTGTGTCACCGTCGCACTAGCTCGCCGCTCTCCGCCCTTGCCCTCTTCCCGCCGCTTGCTGGGCCCTTCTCGCCCTCGGCTGCCCTCGTGCTCGGCCTCGGCTCGCCTCGCTCGCCTCCGCTCCCCTTTCCTCTCGGCCCTAGCTCGCCTCGCTCGCGCCTCGCTCGCCCTCGCTCGCCTCGCTCGCCTAGCCCGCTCCTTAGCTCCGATCCGCTGGGCGCTCTCGCTCGGCGCCTCCATCGCCTCGCTCGCCCTAGCCGGCCCTAGCCGCACTCGCTCGCCTCTCGGTGGTCGTCATCCTGGCCCGCTCTTGCTGCCCTCGCTTCGGCTCTCACTCGTCCTGCCCGCCGCTCGCTCGCCGCTCTTCGGCGGGTCGACCACCCAATCCGCGGCACCGGCGAAAGGCGCTTTGAGGCGGCTGCCTGCTTAACAATACATTGTAATTTCAAAAAGAGCGGGACGCGCCATCCGGAGTGGGGGGGGAGAAAAAGTTTAATTTTTTTATTTGTTTGCCCGGTGGACGACCCCCCCCCACCCTCCACCCAACAACAAAGCCGTACTTTCAGTCAAGCGGTAGCTCAAAGGTGAGGCCGTTGAAATGCATGGGGCATAAGTTATCTCGACGGGGGGCCGCTAGCGGGGAGGGCGGGCGGTGCCGCACCGCGAGGGTGGCGTCGCGACGCCCGCCAGCGCCTCCTGCCGGCGGAAGTGGACTCGCGACGTCACCTCCGGTGGCGCTGACCGACGCGTCGCCGCGGCGGCCCACGCGCTGCGAGCGGGTGCGCGCTTCACTGGCCACACGGTTCAGGCACGAGCGAACTGCTGCTCACGGCGACGTTACGATGGAAGCAATTAAAAATAAATAAGTAAATAAATAAATAGATAAATAAATAAATAAATGCCTTTGTTGATGGCGAGTCTCAGGTCATTTAGCCTGGTCTTCCGCCTGACCATAATTAAACGTGTTTCTATTTTTAAAAAAATGCAAGCCTTAGGTTGAGTCACTTATTAAGTGCATTTGTATTCAGTTCTGTTATAAATTCAACGATAGTACAACAATGTATATACGAGAATATGTTCGCTTCGAAAAATACCCTCTCTCCCTGAGTATTTTTCTCAGCGAGATTGGGTATTTCGAGTCATCAAACCCGGTAGTCGACGTGTATGTCGGCACCGGATCTCACGTTCCAACAATAGTACATTGCCAGGGCATACCATGCATGTACTACATTTATGGGACAAATGATCGTAGCTGTTGACGCGCATGTAAACACAAAATAATCAGTGAATCAATCCACATTGGACCAATGATTTCGTCTACGAAAATGGACTGCAGTAAACAACGTCTATCGAAATATTTCTTAGTGATATACATTGTTTGTCATCACTGCACCAATAATTTCCTTCTCTGACGTTGCGTATTGGCTCTTCTGCATGAAGTACTTAGTCGCAGCAAAGCAGTTTATTAGCTGTTTTATTCGTCTCGAAGTTTCGCGTTTTATGGCGCCAATTTTGCGTCTGAAGGCGACCGAAGTTTTGCTCTTTTTGCAGCTTTTATGTGAAATAAATGAACGTTACTGCTTTTGCTTTCGCAAAAGTTCGTGAATATAATTAGAGTTTAACCTTACCAACCTTTGCAGCGAGAGTATGCTTGTGAATGTGCCACATAAGAATCAGTGGGCGTAAATTAGTTCAGTAGTTTTTGAGAACGAACTGTTTTCTGTCTAAACATATCACAAGTTCGTGAAATAGGTGTTCGCTGTAAATGAAACACATTAAATTAAATCTTTATACACAAACTAGTAGTTGCCTGCAGTAGTAAAAATGCTGCTAAACGGAAACATACAAAATGGTTTTCTAAAGAAGTACCCACACAAGTGCAAAATCCTCTCGAAAAACACTGCAATAAATTATATAAAAAATTAATTAACAAAAACAGTATTCAAGAATACTGCAAACAAATAGTGTAGTGTATACACACTACAACAGTTCCTTTCCTGTCTGTCTCTGTACTGGCACAGCAACCTTGGAGGGGGCCAAGGCCTACCGGTGGCGTCCCGACCTTGCGGCCATGGATTAAGGTACGTGTGGTTAGCACATACACAGCCCTTATTCCGTAGGACATTGCAAGGAAAGGGCGCACTTTAATCTGCTCCGACCGGGAATGGAACCTGGGATTGCGTTCTAGAAAGCGATCAAACTGACCATTGAGCTACTCTGTAGGGCTTAGTTCGTTACCTACCTATGGTGTATAAAACTATAATGTATGTGCTTAAACCGCACGTACTACCCGTATTTTCACGCAAAATTATGCGAAAAGTACTCAAACTTTCGAAAAATTATGCATGAACTTATTTCAAAATCTTTATTTAAGGAATAAATTTCATTAAGAGAAAAATTTATCTTTAATATTTTAGTTGCAATTTTTGAAAAGTCAGGGATTTTTACGAACATGAGACCTACGCCATTTTCTTAAACGTCATTTACTCCAACCAACAACGTTTCATGTAAAGTACCACTCTAAGTTAAAATATCATTTTCAAGTATTTGAGCACTGAGTCGGTATGCGCAGTATGAGAATAGTTAGAATAACACCATTAACTATTTTATTTTTTCAGTTAAAATAAAAACATGTATATCCGTCATATGTAGACTTACATGGATTGTCACCATATAAACGGTCTATCTCGGCACATGAGTGAAGATAGCACGGGTGGGATTGATTCCATAAGACTGAGCACCCAATTATTGAATAAAAACACTAATACAACCCTGACAACCCGTATGCTTGTAAACAGTATTGTTATTCATTGTATGAACAAAACCATCTCTAGGACGAAACTCGGAAAGGAACAATATCAAGAAAATTATGTGTATGTATATATATTTAACCGTCACCTGCGTAACAGTGAGGTCCAAAAATAAGATTTTCTCATGCATGTTTCGAAGGAAGGTAGAAGAACAAGAGATATCCTGCTAGATAAAACTGAATGTATAGCCTAAACCCATTTTTCACCGAGGCCAATAGATACGACCCTTATTCATCACGTAAAGAGAAGCCCCCCTAGAACAAAGAGACAAACATGGCGTACCGAAATGAATAAATCCCCGTAAGTTCGGTGTGATATCGCGATACCCCATCACCTAAACAGAACCACACCTAGGACAAAAGCCGAAGAGTAAGCAGCGGCAGCAGCAGAAGAAGAATATTCCGAGCCGAAATGAATAATTCCCGTAGGTTCCAAGTGAGAAATTGTTTCCTCCCGCAGTCGCCTCGCCTCGCCTCGACTCGCCTCGCACGCTGCCCGGTGCCGCCCGTCGATTAAATCTCCGTGCGGGGCTGCCGTGGCGCTTCGCAAGTAGTTACATTTTCCAGATGAGCCTCCCCGCCGCCGGCCCCGCTCCCGCTCCCGCCGCCGCCCGGCTCCACTCGTGGGCATTCCGCCGGGGCGGCGGGGGCGGGCAGGGAGGGGCGGCAGATTTATTGTCCG
>BOPP01000134.1:1062271-1102573 GCA_017312745.1 Gryllus bimaculatus
CCACCCTCCTGCCTCCCCCACCTCAACAGCCGCCGCGCGCGACGCGACGCCGCCGCCGCCTCTCTCTCGGCACGAAGTGGGGCGCCGCGACGCGCCGCCTCGACGGATTGTCGCCTTTTCATTAAGTTCGCGCGATGCGTCTCTGCGGAAAGGTCAATGAGCTCGCGCTGCAGCCTCCAGCTTTCCGAACCTTCTGCTCGCCTGTGCAGCTGTTGCGATCGCGTTTCCGCGCAAAAAAACTTCCAATGTCAAGGAAAGAAGAAGAATTGAATTACCAACCATTCGTCAAGACAACGTTCGAGTTGCCAAATTACTCATCTTAACGGAAGGTGAGAAGGCATATTATCGATATATCGTCAAAACTCTATTATTCTAGTTCGACGTATAGATGTTCTACTATGTTTATCTCATAAGGATTTTTGTAAGAAAAACTATTGCAATAGAACCTCAATAGCTTGAATTTGTATTTGTCGAATTATTTGGTGACTCCATTCTTCTTCGTTTCTGCTTCTCTTTTAAGTATGTCAGTATTTTGAAACTTGGACGGTTCGGACGTTGAGATTACAATGACGCCCTTTGGTGAAATTTACAGACAACTGGTGAGGAAGAATGAGGTGGAATGGGTAGTCCTGGAAGAATAAATCTCTGGAGGTAATGCAGCTCTCGCCAACGCCTTTGGTCTGGGAGAACGCTCCCGGGTACCAGAGTGTTAAGGATTATTTTATTGGATTCAAAACTACGGCTGAATGAGTTCGTGCTTCAACTATTTGCACTCTTATTGAATTTCCCAGTGTAATGTCCCGTAGAGTTCTGGTCGAAACCCTTGACGGAAAGGAGTGAATTGTTGGTACGCGACGATTTTTAAGAAGGAAGGGGATATTCGTCCTTTTAAAAACGTTTAATGCAACCTGTAACGCACTCCTGTGTTTAGGCATTGCATTGCTAAGAAGCTGGCAGGTGCACTATGTGTTCTGGAACGAACCTGGAGAGGGGATGTGGGTTATAGGACGGGGCAGGGTAGCCTCTTGAGGAGGGGGGGGGGCAGAGCGAAATAGTGCGTAATTGAAATTAAATAAAATTCATTGTGTTAAACTCTGAAGACAGATTTCATTTCTCTTTGTGTCTGATGTGACTGTCATTTAAAAACCTAGACAATGTTGGGTTACGAGCTTGCATCGATATAGAAACAACTAAACTAACGACGTTTCTGACTGGACGGGTGTTTTGGCACATTAACCCTCTTCCCTGCGAAACAATCTGGAGGTAAACTATTTTCTTGAGACGTAATATAAGGTATATTTTACGGCAAATGTTATATTAAAAAAAGTAATTTAATTAAAACATTCTCAAAAACTCAAAAATTATGTGTAAGTCCTATTATTTCCCGTATCTATAGTTTATTTACTAATTGATATTTTACCGAAAATGTTATGTTAAAAAAGTAATATATTTAAAACATTCTCAAAAACTCTAAGATTATGTGTAAGTCCTATTATTTCTCGTATCTATATTTTACGTACTAATTGATAACGGAGCGTTGTGAACTCGATACTACGGGGACGGGACCACTGTGTTGGAGCGGTGGCGGAACGGCGCATGCGCGGAGGCGGCGCCGGCGCACGAGGGCGCTGCACTCGGCCACGTCCGGCTGCTCGCGCAGAGTCCCACTCGCCGAGCAGAGGCGCTGCCGGGGTCACGCGTGGAGGTGCGGCTCTTCACCACTGACCTGCTGCAAATAGCGGACCTGCGGTCACCGCATAGGACTGCCTCGGCACACGCGCCGGCTGAGTTAGCTCAGAGTCAGCCTCACGATAGCTCCGTCCGGCATAGGGTTGGAGTCTCGATAGTAGGAGAGTTTCCACACTGGTTATATACTAGTTCGAATTTCACTCTCATCGGTAGTCATTTCTGCTCTCATCGGTAGTTTTTTATGATTCTCCGGTCAACACCCGGCGAATGCAGTAGCCTACCAAACGGGCCACGGGCCTCACGAGATTCGTCCTTCTTCGTCCTTTTCATATCCTTACTCTTTACACACACATACTTACATGCCCTACTTCGTACTGACTTCTCAATCGTCAGAGCGTCACAATTGCTTTATCATCGACTTCCCGTCAGTCGTTTCTTTTTCGAGAAATAATCGACTTCCCCAAGAACAAAATAAATAACAATTTAATTTCGAGACTCCTGTCTACAGTTCACAACTTACAATAACTTCTTAAACACTTAGACGTTGTTACTGCTAATGGTTTAGCATAACATGCATGCATTTGCATGACCCCACATTCGTCTCGAACGGAGAAGCTTTCGAACTCGTTTCCTGGACCTCGCAAAGCATTCTGCTTGTTCACTTCAAGTCTTCTGTCTTAATACTCCATTGCTAGGAGAAGGCAACTGATGATGACGCGCTTTTTTTTAAATTTATTTTTACCAAATCAGTGTAATTACCACTTGACAGGTGAGTATTAGCTTCAATTAACATCAAAAGTGGTTCGAAGTTACTGATAATTGTGAATTAGCGCACTATCTCACCCCTATTACTGAACGAGGTCTTTTAACTTGATAGTACCGCGTTGCTGTATGGAGACAACCGATAAAGGTAACTCGCTGCGTGAGAGAACGTAGTTGCGTCTACGCTGCGCTGTTCAAAAAAAAGAAAAAAAGTCTCTCACCGCGTCTTGACGTGAGGCGGCCGCTGCGACGCGACACTCCCCTTCCCTCATTACCCCGCTCCCCCCGCTGGCAAGAGGCGGGGGCGGGGAGGGGGAGATGCCTATCTGAGTGCGCAGCGCGTATCGATCACCGGCGGCGGTGGCGGAGAGCGCGACGCCACGCTGCGTCGCACACGAGGTGATAACCGAGCGCGCGCCCTCACACCCGCCCGCCCCCGCACCTCCACCGACCGCCGCAGGGCGCTCCAGGCGGCCGCGACGGCGGGCGTTCAGCAGGCGGACGCCCCGCACCGAAATAATAACTAGTGTTCCCTATTGCGCGAACCGGCCCTACCGAAAAGTGGGAGGCCGTTGCTCTCGGTGGATGTTCCTGGACTCAGAACAAAATAAAAGTCTCTATACAATAGAGATGAAACTGTTATTTTTTTACCACTGTACCACACAAAAATGTATTATTCTGTTTTTAGAAATCAGTGTAAGAAATACAACTTTCAAAACAATACGCAAATTCAAGAACAATACTTTACCTGGTGATTCTGAAAGAAAATCATAAAATTAAGGACAATATTCCATTAAAAACACATAATCTAGCAACGTAGAACAGAGCATGTGTGTTATTTACATGCTGTTCTTAATTTTATGATTTCTCTTTACCTTTAATTTCTAAAATGTAAACGATAAAAATATTTGCCTATTAAATTAGTCGAAAGTAATGGTTTTCTCAGCGCCGCCAACGGATTCGGGTGCAGAAGTACTGCCTACAATTGTGAAGTTTATAAACGATTCGGAGTTCAAGTATTTCTGGCGGCAATCAGAATCTTGGAGAACATTTTCCTTTTTTCCAAATTATTTAGCGGCCCGTTTCGTTAACTTGGACAGATTCGCTTTCAAGAGAGTTCATGAGTTTGAAGGGATCGTCTCAGGAACGGTACATAAGATTGTAAGCCAGCAATTTTGTAAATGAACTCTTTTACTTCAACCCACAAGTCCCGCATGTAGGGATTGCCGTGAGGAGAATATGGATGAAATAGGAGGCCCCAGAATATCGCATATTTTCCTCATTCTACGTAAATATAATAGTGTGAATGAATAAATGTGTTATATTTCTGATTTTTCTTATAGATTAGCGTCTTCAATGCGCCAGGCGTTTACTTTTTTTGCTAAAAGAAAATTTCGTTATTTATTTCGCATTGATGTTGATGTGCATGAGCCTGAAAATCAATTTTTTATTTCATTAACATAACATTCAACATACAACCTTTCCTAACCTTAAACACTCATTCGTTAGACGGCTTCATTAATATCTTAAACTTTCTCGAAGAAACTGAGAAGGAAATACCTGGGTATCAGGATCATCTAGGGCGAGAGGTAGTGTGCTGAATGAAGGTTGTAGAAAGCACACTGTCTGACAGTAGTAGGATCAGTTATATCTTAACTTGTACACAATTGTTATTTCCGGGAATTTTCCATGTAAGAACAAAAATCGAAAAGGTAAAAACATTGAGGTTTAAAAAAAACGTCGTCAGTACCCGGATGTGTTTTAATAGAAATTCGGATGTTTCCAAAAATCGGCATCTATGTGGCGCGCGTCCTGCCCTGCCGGGGGATGCGCAATGTTTTACCCTCCGCCGTCGACCGCAGGGTTGAGCGGGCGAGTGCGCTCCGCCGCTTTTTGCCCTTTCGGCCCTTGCAAGGCGTGCGCTTTTTACGTGCGCGTCGCCGCCGCCGCCGCGCCGCACGCCTCGCCTCTTAATCAGCTCGCCACACTCGAGCGCGTGATAATTAGCTTTATTTGTTGGCCGCTGATCATTAACATTCGACGCGGCAGCGGCGGCGGCGCAAGAAGCGGAGGCGAAGGCGGCAACAGGTGGCTGCGGCGCCCGGCGCGCGCAGCCGGCGTCGCGACGCTCCGTCCGGGCCACTGCGGCGCCGGCGGCAGGGTGGCCACTTCCTGGGAAACCGGGAAAAATCTGGGAATTTCTTTACTCTGGAAAAGACAGGAAATTAGTGGTGCTAAAACTGCACGTAATATCTCGTCCGTATTTTCACGCAGAATTGCGCGAAAAATACTCAAATTTTCGAAAAATTGAAAATTACCATATTTTAAAATCTATCTTTAAGAAACAGATTTCACGAAGGCAATAAAAAATCTCAAACTAAAATGTTTTAGTTGTAGGAAAACTTTTACAATTTTCAAAAAATCACAATTTTTAAACGAACAATAAACCTGCACCATTCTCGTAAAGTGTTTTACACTATATCACAACAGCAAAATTTAATCAAATGGAGTTTTGTAAAATATTCCAGGCGCTTCGTGTAAATTACCCTCCAAAATTAAATTATCTGTTTCAAATTCAAGAGGCCGTGATAGCCGGCAGATCGATTGGGGGAATATCGACTCTGAATAAAATGAGATGAACAGTTCAGCCGCTAGTTCACAGGCGTACGGACAGACAGACGTTTTGCCTTCGTTCGATTTTTCGATATCAAGGACTCACAAAATATGTGTTTTGGCTACACTACGTGTTTGAGGATTTTCCCCTCTAAATTTAGATACCGGATTTATCCACTTTCTCGGTTTCAGGGCTCTATAATAACAGTCTTTCTGTCACAAATTCGCCGTTTTGCACGCAGCGTTACATAACTTTCTCTCTACTTTGTAGCGAGAAAAGTAAAAATCAGGGGTTTTGTAGAAGAAACGTTAGAAGTCAGGGAACATTTTGAGAAG
The DNA here is from genome assembly GCA_017312745.1 of Gryllus bimaculatus. NCBI lineage: Eukaryota > Metazoa > Arthropoda > Insecta > Orthoptera > Gryllidae > Gryllus > Gryllus bimaculatus. The sequence continues at coordinate 1,067,672 of BOPP01000134.1, forward strand.
GTTATAAAACTTCATATTATTCATAAAGACACATTAGAACACCGTTATAACGATAAACGTTTTTATTAGGTTTTTATTTGCGAGAAGACAATGTTAGTTTGTTCTTTAACACTGTGAAATCATGGAGCTGACCATTTAGTGGCAGGGTAAATTTTTAATTTTTTTATGTTGTTGAAAAACCTTTTCAGGAAACAATGCGGTGGAAAAGCGGGAAAAGTCAGGGAATTTAGTTTCAGGAAATAAGTGGCCAACCTTTGCTCGCCCCTTCAGGAGGCGAAAGTGCCACTCTTTCCATACAGGGTCCATTTCTTCGTGCAGCAGAAATAACTTATAGCGGATAATTTGAATTATAAGTAAATCCATTTTGTACATACATCCAGACCACAATTAAGTCGGGACCTGGGGCAAGACACTTGAGGTTCCCGCCCCGGCACGCCTCTCTCGAACGGTTTGAGTCCCGTGCGCTCTAGTGGGGCGCGGGTAGAGGACGGACCTTCCACCTTTGAGGTCCCGCTTTCATGTCCCGGTCAATCTGTGAGGAATTGAATGGGGACGAAGCGGGTTCGTGGGGGGTCTCGTAATGAATAGCACGTAAACTTTGCTCGGCTGCATTGTGGATTCCGTTCCCGGTCAATCGGTGTGGAAGGTGTTGTGAGTAAAGCACATTCGCGGGGCCCTCCCATCCTGCCTTTGCTCCACTGTCGTTCGCCCAACCGTCAAAGCCATTCGCCCGCTTCATGTGAAGCTGCTAGACTAGCAACTATATTGCAACGAACAAATGAAATATCGAGTTTCGCGAAACTCTGAAGAGTCCCATTGCAGCAGGTGCAAGCCGGGCTGGCAAGCCTCGCTTGTACGTGCATGAGTTCTTCAGCCACTCCGTCCACGTCCTCACGTTGGCAGTTGGGACCTGGGACTGCTGGGACTGCTCGTGCAACTGCTACAAACCTGGACCAGGGGTGGCCATTCTTTCGAAGCGTAACTGCCCCGCTATCGTATTTTGAACACAGGCGCTCTCTCGTCCTTCAAAACGGACAACAGCGAGATCCTAGGCTGGGATTGCCACCCGTTTAAGAAATTATATCTCACAATTGTAATTTTCGCTGTACTAATTTCTCTTTTCAACAGGCATCAGCCTTTAATTTAGTTGCGTAATTTACTTTTCCTTCCATAAGCGAAGCAGATCAGCACCATCCATGCGTTCCAAGCGCAGCTGTTCAACACTGGGGACCAGGAGGTTAAACGTAGGCGGCAAGTCCACCGTGTACACAGCAGTGTAAAACAACGTGGTTTGAAGCGCGTTTCACATTGTCGAGCCGACGTGCGATGCCTGCGGCAGCTCCCCTGTGGTCGGCGCCGCCGCGCCCTCTTCAGGCGGTCGGTTCGGCGGTGGGCGTTCCAAGCGCCAACTCCGCCTTTCATTATGGAAATGAAACGACAGAAAATCCTTGGTGCCGTTGCGCGCCTGATGCCCCAACCGTTTTGACGAGGCGGGTCACGGCCGACGCACTTTTGTCTTCTCTTCCGCCTCATTTTCTCTCCGCGTGGCAGGATGGCCGGCGAGGCGGTGCGCCTCTTGTCTTGCACGCGTTCCAGAGCAGCGGTTGCGCTGCTGCACAGTTACACTACTCTGGAGCTCAAAAGCGAAGCATGCCGTGTGCATTGTGTTGGACGATAAATAAATGCCGCGCTCTTTCAAACGTAGTTGTGTACAAGGAAAAACGCAAACGATATACTTTGCTTTCTAATCAGAAGAGAAAAAATGAAGAACCTTTTCTAGGTTCAACAAGGAAATAGAAAATATTCCTTAATGTGATTATCATTTCTCGTTGTAAGGGTAAAATAAACTAAAATTAATTTGCAAATCTGTTAAGTGTTGTATTATATTTTTCAAATTGATTAACTTATGTTTATGTTTGTTTGAATTTTCGTTCATTATCGAAATAAGTTACAATAAATTCAAAATGTAGGCCGAACGTTTAAAGACGTTTTTCAGTGTGGCATTATTGGTATTAATGACATAGTTCCTTTTCTTCAATTATTCGGCATCGTATCGGATGATATTTCATTGTGCGACAAAATTAAAACTCTGCTTTTCTTTGGTGCTGGTATGTTTTTGAGGTTTCTCCTTGCGCTTTCGTTGTCTTCTCCTATAGTCCAAGCTCCCGCTTGGATGAAACCGTGAACAGCTGATTTACGTCAAGTGCTCGGTTAAATAAATCCTTGTGTAATAGAGTTGCATTAACTCCTCGTGCCCCTTCACGCGAATCGAATTGCGGAAACAGCGTCCTTCGAAAGCTCCGCGTGTGTGCTAGCAAAAAGAGGGAAATGGATGGAAATCCTCGATTGCGTTCATTACACTTTATTACAATATCAGCAACATCTATCCACATCGCCTCCGAATATTTTTGCAACTTGAAAACAATCACTGAGGCATATGTTGGTTGAAGGTGCCACTCATGAGTTAAGTAACCGGAAACAAAAATAGTTATGCACTGGTTCAGCCGATATTATAAGGTATCATACTCACAACTAATAATGCCAGAAAGTATGTGCTGTACAATTAATATGCCCTTCCTCCATAGCGTCCCCTCCTCTCTCTTTACAGAGACATTCACAGACAGAGACATTCTCTTTACAGAGACATTAATTTGGGGCTCCCTGGAGGAGATAACTAGAGGAGGGAAGCCGACGTGCAGGTCGGCGCAGGTTCTCACGTTCCAGCGCGGCGGCGAGAAACACAGTCACCTCGCGGGATGATTTATATCCTCAGAGGAATAATGCGCATAGCAGTGGGCGCGCCCGCGACACGGAACGATCATTTTACTTGGCGGTGCACGCGCCACTGCTAGTTGCGGCGGTGACAGCGGCGGCCGAACCGCCAACGTCTGGCAGGCAGGGCGCGTGCGCCGCAGCGGCGCGCGGCGGGTGGCGGGCGGCGGAAGCTCTCAGATGCCACTCTGGCGCTGCCGCGGTCGCTGCGACAAATCGCGTCTGCCTCCTGTGCCGCCGCCGCATTGTCCATACCACCTGCCCTGCTCCGCTTGCTCCTCCTCGTCCCAGGCCTCCTCGCCTCTTCCCTCCAACTTCCTCCACCACCGTCCACCGCCCCTCCCCTCCCAACACGCGCACCGCGTCCTGTGGCCCGCCTTGCACGCGACACTTCCTCCGCTCTTGCCCGCCTCGCCCTCCTCCCCGCCTCTACCCTTTCTTTGCCCCGCCACTTCTCCTCGCCACCCCTCCCCTCCTCATTCCTCTTCGCAAACTTATAATGTCGTACTGCAATGTCACTATTGGAATGATATCGTACGCCCTCTGGTAGTTCTCACAACCTTTCTCGTGGCGAAAATGTGTCTTGAGGTCCGTGGATGGTTGTTGACAACTTTCGATATTGCGACACTAGGTAAAAAACACTTTTGATTGATGTTGATGTAAGGAGTTCAGAGAACACGACACACACTTGAGATACGAGAGAGGGAAAACTGCCTGACGAAGCAACCCTATCGACGAGAGCCACAGCAAGTTCACTCCTTGGTAGGCGTAGCCCTGCTGACACTTGGGAAGCCCACCCGGCCGGGAGAAACCTAAGAGTTGATATTGGCGAACGCCAATTACTATTCTTCATGCAAATAACTAGACCAGGGATGCGACGTCGGCAACGAAACATGGATGTTTTTAAAGATTGTTAACTGATCTCTATCATTTCCGTTCGGGCGGGGAAGAATTGAATTTGACAGTGGCCGAATTCATTAATTTATAATTAATATTTTGCTGTTGAAACAAACCAAAAAGTAATAAGAATACTTAACAATCCTGGCCTTGAAAGTGTGATGGCTCACGGTCATCTGAAAGGGTCAGAGCTTCGTAAGTTTGCCGTAGAAGGATGCGGGAAGGAGGAGGAGGAGGCCCTACGCCCACTGCACGTGTATTGATCGTGTCTCTGCGTGCAAAATATGAGGAAAGGCGTGGGGTTACCAGCACATCGGACTCTTTCCTCTGGGGAGAGATGTCTGCACGATGAAGGTCCCACTAGTATAAGCAACGTTGGCTTCGCTTGAACAAATGGAGCTACATTGGTGTAATCTGTATTTCCAAAATTGTGATTATGTAACTTTTTCAATCGCAAACAAAACATCGAACACTTTCAAATATCGAGTGCGAAACTAACATCGATTTAATCAATCGATGTTCTAAGTATCTATGTGAATGCAGAAACATGCGATGTTTTGAAAACATCGAATTGGATGTGGCATCCCTACTGAAGAGAACCCATACAACAAAGTTGTGTAACCATGCAACAACTGTAGAATGAACAAAATCAAATACGCACACCTACAAACATCTTTATTATGTGAATATTACATCATTCAGCCTTCTTCAGGCTTTTTTTTTTTTTTTTTTTTTTTTTTTTTTTTTTTTTTTTTTTTTTTTTTTTGTAAAATAGTTCATGACAACATTTACAGGCATACACAATTGCGCGATTTAAAATCGGTGAAGAATACTTATACTACTATCTCTAAATGAATTGTGTTATGCCAAGGGGGTTAGAGATGGGCTGGAAAGAACTAGAGATGGTAAAGGGTTTCTACGTCCCGCAATTGGAGGGTTTGCGAATCCAACTTGAAAATGTAAGATCCTCACTACTCATTGCAGTTAAAAAGGACTCGGAATGGGACGTTGCCATCAGTCCGACCCGCCATTTCAGTACATATCGTCTTTAGAACGTAGCGTAGTCTCTCTGAGCCAATAATTGTTTCATCGTCGGTTTGTGAAGTTCTGGTGAATCTCCCTTCGCTAGGTAGGTCGAACACAGTTTTCGACTGCCGCGCATGAACACTCAGTATGGACCCTGCGTGGCTTACTACCACACACAATCTCTTGTTCTACGAGGGGCCACAAGTCCCTGGGGCGGGCACCTATGGCATTTCGCCTTTATCCGCACCTCGTACAAGTACATCGACAGGCTGGTGTCTGATAGGATCCCGCCGGAATGCAGTTTGCCCTCACGGCAACTTCCTCACTCAATGTCTGGGTTGGGAGTACCCTTCCAGCTCAGAGCTACTAGCTTTCCAGGCTAGTACCGGAGACCGAACAATGCGCTACTCATATGCGCCCGGAACAAGTCCTTACTCGTTGCCTAGAGTAAAGCTTCGCTAGATAAGTCGGCAAAAGGGCCACCGCTACAACGCGGCCGAGAGCCCAACTCAAGGCCACCCGAACTATGATTAGGGCGGCTCAGCGCCTACTTCCCGTCTCCTCGCTGCCTACACCTTGAGGCTAATGACGTGAGTATCGCCAGGACCTAGGCTTCTCGAAGGGAGGGGTCCGTTTTCCCCTTTTGTAATTCTAAACAAATATGTTCTTGTACTTGGGATGGCCAATCCAGCTTAAGAATAGACGCCATTGACCCAACTGGTGGGTTACCGAGCAAGCCCGGCAACACCGTATTTAGCATGTGCCTTCTCTCTGCATCCGCCTCGAAGCTAACGATGTGAGTTGTTCCGTGAAACCCAGGTTCCGGGTGGTCGTCTACAACTCTGCACCAGACACCGAGCTAGGATGCCGCTCCCCGCCTGAGGGGATAGCACGCGTGCTGGGAAGGGCGCAAGAGGGGGTGGGGTACGTCTGTCGCGGGAGCCGCCGCCCTCACGCCCTCTAACTCCATTAGGGCGCCGCCGTCTAATTATCGCCGCCCTGCGCCGTCCCGCCGGAAGGGCGACGCCGGCGCCTTGCCACACTCGGCACGTGGGCTCTCCGTGTTGGGGCTAGGGGCGGTGTGGTTCTTAACGTCGTTGAACCGATAAAGAGCGAATAATGCGCGCAGTTCAAGTTTGTGACTTGTGTCCATAGCTCAGTGGCTGGCTCGTACGAGTACACACTCCTTCCTATAAGACGCAACATATGCGATCTCATAGAGAGAAATTTCAGTTTCCCAATCAGTCAAGGTCGCTTAAAGTAGTGGTCGGCAAACTTATGAAGCTTGTAGGCAACATTCCGTTTTCAATCCAACTGTAAGCTGGCAAGAACCACAGAAAAAAATATTAATGTTTGTTTATCGTTTATAAACATACATTTCTATTAAATATGAAACAAATTTTAGTAAAAAACACAAGAAAAAATAATTGAAATAGAATTGCATTTCACAAAAAAAGAAATATAGTTAGTAACAATTGATAAATGTAAGATCAGATTTTTCATCAGTCTCGTTAGTCAGAAAGATGACCCTTCTCTTTCAACTTTTTTTTTGGGGGGGTAGATAGGCTAGTGACTGACATTCAAATACAGTTGTCACAAACATCAGTTGGGAAAATCACTGCGTGGGGAAAATGTTTCCGCGAGTCATCTGTCTGAATTCTGTAGAATAAGTCCAACCCGAAAATCGCCCCACGAGCTAGGTACTCGTTGCCAGCGATCGACGATTTTTCGATCAAAGTCTCCTCGGAAGTGTTGTTGTCATTCCCAAAATGTGTGATTTCCGGCCATTTCCAAGCTTCACCAAACCACTTCGTCCATCACCAAAGGCACCAGCATCGACCGGGATTTGAACCTGGGATCCACTGGTGGAAGGTTAACGGACACTGTGCATCATGCGCTGGAATAGGACATGGACGCTTTTGTACAGCTGGCGCAACTCGGCTGTGGCGAGGGTTGCCTGCAGAGAGTCGTCAGCGTCACAGGTCTTCCCCCGCCATGCCTCGTTCCCGCCGCCCGCCCCTCCGCCCGCCCCCTCCCTGCGTCCGCCCCTAACAAGCTCCACCCGGCCCCGCCTCCTCCTTCCTACCTCGCCTTCCTCCTCTCCGCCCTCGCCTTTCTCTCGCCCGGCCGCTGTCGTCCCTCGCGCGAGGCGAAGCTCGGTACGGAACCCGCCGCGTGCGCCGCCATGCGCATAATTACGTCGGTCACGACACTGCGTCCGCACGCCTGCCCCGGCGCCCGCCGGTGCCCCGCCCCGACACACACAACGGACGTTGAACGCTCCGTTCCTCGCGCGCCAGCTCGCTAGGCGCAGGTACGGCTCTGGAGTGGAGGGAACGCACGGTACAAGGGAAGTCTGCAACTCCAAAGTGCGTGAGCTTAGTTTGGAATGGTGTTTGATCAAAACACGGAAATATGATATTGAGCAGTGGCGAATTTTTTTTTATTCAAAGAGTTTTGGTCGAATGTGTCATATTACACATAATATAGAATGACGCGGGCTTAACTCAGTTCATGTTGCGATACACTTTTATTTGTTTTAATGTTTATACGAAAAAATTTTTGTTTTGAAAAAAGTTTCATGACAACTAAAAATTAATACTTACTGAAAAATTTTGGGAGGGGAAATTTTCATCATTTCCCTCCACGTGGATCTGTTGGTTGCGAACATGTATTTTTCTCATTGTGCGGTTGGTTTTTTCCTACTACCGGAGCTTTTGCTGCCTATGTAAAGGTGTTTGGTGAAGTAGCATCGAGCGGAGCGCACACGAACAAATCACTTTTACAGCGCACTCGTATTCTTTGCGTTTCGCACTAACGGGGATTAATTTTCATAGTGATTCCGGGCGTGTCAATTGTTACGTGAAGTGCATGTTGTTTTCTTATCACGGGATCACCCTACTGTATGGCGAGATCCCGCGCCAATCTACCATCAGCTTCCGGTTTTCCCGAACCAGGTACCTCCCTTGAGCATGGCACCGCCCTAGCCGACACAAACTGTAAGCTCCTGATAGCTCTCCCAGCATGGTAGAGCAGTGCTTTTATATCTAAGCACGGGGTGTGGATAGAGCAAGGAGGAGGAAGGAAAGATGGCTCGCGTTCCGTGGCCCGTTTGTTAGGGTACTGCTCTGGCAGTCACCTGATGTTGATCGTTGAAACCACGGAAAACTACTGAGCAACCGGCCGCTAGAATTCTTCTCCGGCTGAATTTGCCCTAGCTGTGTAGCTAGGGTCGAAAATCCTGCTACCGTCGGGATTCGAATCTTAAGACCTTCAGAGGCACTGTAGTGGCATCAGCTGATGCCCTGGGCCAACATGATTGCCCCCGCAAACCTCGTAATGATGAATCGGTTCGAGCTAACACTTGCCAGTGTTAGTGAAACGGTGCATGCGTGTCTTGAGCGTTGCGCTCGCAAGTGCGTGCGCGGAGGGCGAGGCGGGTGGACGGTTGCGGCGCGCGAGTGGCACAAGGCCGGCCCGGCCTCCGCCTCCGCCTGCGCCTCCGCCTGCCCCGGAGGTAACGGCGCCGCGCGTGTACTGTTGCTCGCGGGTCGAGGGGTCATCGGCGGACGCTCGCCTTCACCTACTGCGTCGCGTGCCTCCTGCTTTGCCTTTATCCTTCTCCCGCCCCTCCTCGCAGCCGCAGTCGCCTTCTCCTTGCTTGGTCCTTGCCTTCTCTGCGCCCTGGACACGGCATTCGCCCTCATCCTTAACATCCTCCTCCTCGCCCCTGCCCTTTCTCTTGCCGAATGCTTCGCCCTTGCCCTTGATCTTGAACGCGTCCTCACATCACCTTGGATGTCCTCACCGTTACCTCGGCCTCGCCCTCGCCCTCGCCCTTGCCCTTGCGTCCATTGACGGCGTGAGTCGCCCCAGCACTCGACCTGCGTCTCACATCGGCGTCCGCCATGTTGGCCCAGACGCGCGGCGCCTAGCCGCCTCAGGAGTAAAGCGACATCGATGTTGCCAAACATCGATATTCAAAAGAAAACATCGATGTTAATTCATTAACCAAAAACCATTATTTTTTTAATTTATTTATTTTATATATGTAAGAAGCACAGAGTTAGACTTCTGCCTCCAAGTGCATATGCAAAGAACCAGAACGGATTCGTATTCTGTTAGATGAAGGTAGAATCAACCGTCTTAGTTTGCTTCAAACACATATGCTGACTATTTCGTTGTTTTTAACTTTTACTAAATTGTGATTTAGTGAATTTTTCATCCATGAACAAAATATGGAAACTTAAAAACATCGAGCCCAAAACACCGATTTAAAGAAAAAAACATCGGCCTCAATACATCGATGTTTTGAATGCATCGTCGTCGATCCGCCGGAGACCTGCCCCTCCGCGTGGTGCCGCAGCTAAACTTAGCAGTTGGCCTCGTCCGTGGTGTCTCCTTGGGCAATCCTGCTGGATGTCGCAGGCCTCCCCAGTGCACTCCACAAAACCTCTGCCACCCGCCTTCGTGAGGCGTGGGTGATTGCACCATGTGGTTCTGGCATGGCTGGCTTTAGCGAGTTATTGTTGTCACTTGTCTCCACCTAGCAACGGAGGGTCATTTTACGGCTGTGGATAAACAAGCAGAAGGCTTCGTGAGGTCGTGGAGTCGAGATTGAGAGCTTTTGGTCCCACAGGTTGTGGGTTTCATTCAATAGACTGATTTGCTGAAGATATTAGCAACATAAATTCTTAATGTTTGGAGAAGTTAATACGTTTTGGGAACCTGCTAGACAGAAGTTTTGAGATAAAATTGTTGTTCTTGTTGTTGTGAAAGTCTCCTTTCGCATAAGGAGAAGTAGTCCTCGGAAAACCGATGAAGTACTATGACTCCCTGGCCATTGAGTCGTTGCAGCTTGCTCATGCCGTGGCTCATGCTGCCTCAGCCTTTACTCGCATCCTCATTCAATTTAATTCAATTCAATAATGCTTTATTTTTTGGTGGTGAGACTCAGGCCATAAGGCTTGCTCTTCCGTCCGACCACGCAAATTTCGCTACGCTCCGTTCACCATCTAGCGGCGAAAGGAATTATTACTCGAGCGACGAAACAGGCAATTCGAATTTAGCTCAGAGTCTGCTTTTAGGCTTTAGGAACTTTTACGTGTAGTAAATCTACATGGGACAGCCTGCTTTACTTCCCCTCCAAAGGAAAACATACGAAGGATTTTTTCGACCTTAACAATCGAGGGATTCGGTCGGATGTGAACAGGCATTTACATTTCTTGCTCACCCCTAACTTCACACATACAGTGGAAGACAATTGCAAACTATCTACGTTCAGAATTGGCACTTATTTACACTTATTCAAATTCATCAAACTACTGTTTGACGAAAAGGTCGGACTGCAAAAAAAGTTAACAAGGAATGATGCATGATTTTTAAGTTGGGTTGAGGAAGAACTTTGAAATTGAATGAGTCGATTTAATACTTTACAAGTTTAATACTTTCTGCAACTTTTCCTGAGATTGTTTTTCTGGGGAGGGCGCTGCCCTAGAGCCCTTAAGGAGCAGCGGCCACTGCGTGTGCCGTTTCAGTGCAGCCAGTTTCTTCTGCTCCAGAACCCTATTTGCCTCACTGGACAGCAATATTTTTGTGGAATATTAGATTTAGTTGTAAACGAGCTTCGCTCGAGCCTGTTGTTGAAACGTGCGCTTTCTACTTGTCCCAGGTGTCGGCCGGCCAGCACCTGCAGATGAGTGGCGAGCTGAAGCCCGGCGTGTCGGTGGCGGCGCAGCAGGGCATGTACTTCAGCCAGCAGACGGCGCCTCCGTCGAGCGAGAGCTACAGCGTGTCGCAGTCGCAGACCATCAACTTCACGCAGCTGAACCTGCGGCAGCGCGCGCCGGGCGGCGGGCGCGGCGGCGGGGGCGGCGGCGGCGACCCGCCCACGTCCCGCCAGCAGCAGCAGCAGCAAGCGCAGCAGCAGCAGCAGCAACAGCAGCAGCAAGCGCAGCAGCAGCAACAGCAGCTGCTGCAACAGCTCAGGGTGCAGCAGCTGCAGCAGCAGCAGCAGCAGGCGGCCCAGCAGCAACAGCAGCAGGCGGCGGCTGCGGCGGCGGCGGCGGCCCAGCAGCAGCAGGTGCAGCACCAGCAGCAGGTAGGCCCGCACCCCTTCCACTTCTGGGTTCGAATCCCGGGCGACACGGAATGGAAAATGGAATCTATCTTGCATAGGAGGGAGGGCGTTTTATGGACCCTGTGCCCTGCCACTCAGTCCCACATTTATTCGACCTCATCGTCATTCAAATTATATATCACTCGCTCATCATTCATTTCAGATTTAGCTGAATAGGCGAAAGAACAGACGATCCTAATAAATTCTTGGGTAGTTGAATACTTAATCTAATAATTATATAAAAAATATCAACAATACACATAATTATAAATAGAGATTAATGCCACCAACATGATGTTGCATCATGGGAATATACAGCAAACTCTGCAGCCATATTTGGGGGGAAATCCGTTGAACTGAACATTGAAGCTTGTACCAATATTTATAAAATATTATGTAGAATTAAATTTGTTTACAAAAATATATGAGTTGATATGGACGCATGGGAAGGTTTGCAAACTGTTAACACTATAATGAGACCAGTGGCGAGTGTGAGATCTGTGGCAATGAATAAAAGAGACATGCCAACACATGAAACCATTTGATCTCGTACTAAACAAAATTGAATGTCCCTAAGAGAACTTGGTTGCTGCGACAGGCGGCAGCGGCGGCGGCCGCGCAGCAGCAGGCGGCGCAGCAACAGCAGCAGCACAACATGGCGGCGGCCGCGGCGGCGGCGGCGCGCATGGGCGGGGCCCGGCCCGCGGCCCCAATCGCCGCACGGGGGACTACAAGGAGAAGGCGCAGCCAGCTGATCACGGGCTGATGAGGCGGGCGCAGGCGCCGCGCCGCAGCCAGCAAACAGCAGCAGCGCTTCCGGGCAGCGGAGCCCGCCAGCGGGCGCAGGCGCCAGCAGCCCATGCCGCCCCGGTGAGGCCCTCGCGCGAATCGCAATAGCGAGGGCATTAAAAAGCGGTCGCACTGACACTTCGCTCCGTTCCAACGAAATGAAAACTACTAGCACACATTTTAGACACTTATCAACGCCAGTCTTTCCCAAAATATTCGACAAAAAGTCACATAACACGTTCACTGTAAAAATAATTTATAATCATAAGATTAAATAATTTGTCATTAATTATGTATGTTAAATAAAAAAGTAATCTTCAAATCAAAAATATTTTTTTAATGTTAATAATTGAAAACAAAGTGTGTTGTTTTTTTTTTCTCCTCAAAGTAAATCGGAGTTTTTTTTTTTACCGAAACGGACTCAGCATGCTCTGTTGAGAGATACATAAATCCGTCCTTTTTTTTAATCTAAAGATGAAATATGAGTATTTCTACTAAGAAAATTGTGTTTCGAGTGGAATGACATTTTCGTATAAGAAAAATTTAACAAAGTCTCGACACGGTTGGTTAATTGCTGTTTACGTATTTTCGTAGGTCCCATGATGCGTCCGCAGCACAACACAGCAGCAGCGGCAGCGGCGGGCCGGCCGCGCGGCAGCAGCCCTGCACGGGGGCGCGGCGGCATGTACCTGGGAGGCGGGGGATCTAGGCCGCCGCACCCGCACCACCTGGGCGGCAGCCGGGCGGCCGCCGCCGCACCAGCGCAGCGGGTGGTGGGCGGCGCGGGCCGTACGGCGCTGCGCGGCGCGCTGCGGCGGCGGCGGCCGCGGCGGCGGCGGGCGGCGGGCCGCCCCGGCCCCGCCAGGCCCGTCCCGGCCCGGCTCCGCGCACGGCCGCGCCGCCAGCGGCCGCCCAACTGAGCGTGGGGCCCGACGGGCTCAGCCTGGGGCGCGGCGGGGGCGGCGCGACTGGCGCCACCTGCTTGCTCTCCCAGCAGCAGAGCGCCTTCTTCAACCGACGCCAACTTCCCGCAAGGTGAGACCACCCCCCCACACACACACACACACACACGCGCCGCGCGCGTCTCCACGCCCCGACCACCCCTTTTTGAGGTTGGGAAGGAAAGTCACAGAAATGAAGTGAATGCTTCATTCTGACTTTCTTTTTCTTTCTGACTATTTTTAAAGAAATTCGACACAAATACTCGTATTGAGGGACTCTAATGTAGAAAAAGTGGATAAATCCTGTTCCGAAATGTAGCAAATTACTCTCTCTATCACGGTTTGTAGTATTTCAGAAGTTGATCAGATTTTGTGCCTCCTTGAACCTATTTTTTAGCATTATACTCACTATTAATCTCAGTCATCTTCACAAATCAATTTCCTTTGTTCTCATGCTTTTTAAAAATGACCTTTCGGTTCTGTCATTTGAATCAAACAAGTTGATATTCCTTATGCAACTATCTCTCACTGTTTATCCCAAGATAGACAAAATAATATGTAACTTTAAAAATACTGAAGAATAACATGCTCGCCAAATTATAACATGCTCGCCAATATAACTGCATAATGATAAAACTACAAAAGCCACAGACTTCTAGAGTATGTACTAGTTTCAGAAATACATTTCTGTGGAACCACGGAACATAAAAAATGTGAGCCTGTCTGTGCTGATGCACATTCATAATACGATAAAATTAAGAAAAAACAGTTTTCAATAAATTATATATCAAAATGTTCAAAAAAGTCTGGATATTATTTTAAGACAAAACACAAAATTTGATATTTTTTTTTAATTTTTTGGATCAAATCTCACCTTAAAGACAATTCTAAACTTTTCAGTTATGTGTTTAACATTTGACATTAACTTTCAGTTATGCGTTCAACATGTGTTTAACTCTTGCATACAAAACTTCTAAAGAAAGTTTTGCACTTGAGCAGATGTTGATGTTTCCCATCATTATTTTGAAGTAACGTGGAAAAAATGTTCTCCATTCTTCAAAGTTATAATTTCATGTGTGCATGATGTTTCATTTATTATACATTTATTTATTTACAGTTTTTAATAGTGCTTGATAATCTTTTCAATTTCCTGACAGGTTCGTTTGGCATGGCTAGTGCGCAAGGTGGCATGCAGATGACACCTGGGCAGATGCAACACGCGCAGATGGTGCGCAATCAGTCACTGGCTGGCTCTCCAGTCAGTCAGATGCAAATGATGTCCCAGCAGCCTGGGATGGGACTGCAGCCCTCCGGCCCAGGGCCTGGGCCAGGCATGGGACCTGGTGGCCAGGTAAACAGTGTTTTAACTTTGAAATTTGTTTGTCATTTAAATCCTGTAAAAACTGTATGTGATGTTTTTAGGGGAAAGTTATCTTCCTCATTGATTGATTAAGACCCAGAATCCCTATCCCTTCTTTTTACTTTAGTTGAATATCAGTAAAAGTACCAACAACTTGTTGGTAACATTTAAAAATTAGGAAGTTTTACATGTGAGTAACTGGATAATACATTCCTAACACATTGAGTGCCGTAAGGCCACCGGCAGCCTCAGCTGAGTGGTCCTGAGACTGCTGGTGGACTCGACACATAAAAATACTAGCAACAATACTTTGTGACACAAAGTGACTGTAGTAACAACAATTTACATAGCCACGGGGTGAAACAAAATAAATCTGACTCATGGTTTGCAGTTTGCTGCATGTTTGCCCACTAACATTTTCACTGTACTTGAAGAATTTGTATTGTTTATGGAAAACTGACTCTTTTGCCCCTGGATAAAACCTGTGTTTCATGGAGGTCACTCAAAGTGTTAAACAGATTTTTGAAGAAATAAATATTTCACCTTTAAAGCCAACACCCTACGAAGTTGATATTTTTACTAAGTATGAAGATATTGAGATTGAGAAGATTTGAGTTTTAATCTATACTCTTTTTCAAAACTTATTAAAACACCAATCACACAATTATTGCTTAATGTTTATTTTTATTTCATATTATGCATCTTAGTTTTATATTTTTCAATACTGTACTGTTCTTTTGTTTGGTGATATGTTATTACAATGCTTATACTCCAGTTTTAAATATAAAACATCTTTCTAATGTAATTTTTTCTATATATGTATTAGACTATGTAATCTTTTGTATTTTAAGTAAAATAATAATAATAATAATAATAATAATAATAATAATAATAATAATAATAATAATAATAAAAAAATATATTTAGCAGCCTTATTTGCGAATATACTTTTTCATTCTGTTTCATTATTGATCTGTGTTTGATATTTCCCTCTTTTGCACAGATGTCAATGAGTCTCCAGATGTCCCAATCCATGTCAGTGAGTGGGAATGGCGCAGGCTCCCCTCATCACCCACCGCATCACCACATGGCTCAGCAGCAGGTCGGCTACACCGGGAGTCCTGGCAGTGCGGGCGCAGGCAACCCAGGACCTGCACCGCAGCCACCCACATCGCAACCGCAGCATTCTGTAGGGACAGGCACATCTGTGGCATCAACCCAGAGCACCACTGCCTCCCAGGCCACAGCAGACTTTAGCCTTGAATTCCTTGAACAGTTGCCGGCTGGTGACTCCAGTCACTTCTCCGCTGCCGCTCAGGAGTTGCTCAACTCCTTAGACTCGGGCTCCACCTTCAATCTCCAAGACATTCTCTAAGGGAGTGATAGTTGATTACCTTTTCTCTTTCCTGTTCTTTGAACAAATGTGAAGAATGTTTAGGAATTGTGTTACGTGAGAAATACAATATTCATGTTCATTGAGATGTTTCTTCTGTGGCATATGAACCAGCATCAGTTGGTTGGGGTGGGGTGAGAATTCAGCGTGCCGTGGTGCTTGTTCAAGACATGTTGTACTGTCATAGTCATGTTTTGAAAGGTAATATTACATATGAAATCAACAGATATTAGTGGTGAATGAATCTTTATGCCCCATGTGTGGAAATTAGGGCACAGTATGCAAAGTGCAACAAAGTTACCAGCAAGTAGTTTGGTAAAGTGAGTGAAAGTGTTTGTATGTTGGTATCTTCAAATATTCACATATGTCATGGTAATCAATCCAGAAGACTAAGTAGTTAAATAAGGACTGTTCACCTTTTTACATCAACTCTTAGTAGAAAAAGTGAGATGTTTTGCAAATATTTAATGATACTGGAAAGCCACTGAATGTAATTCCTTTATGTTTATTGTTCCCTGGGTGCAATCTTAAGCATTTGTCAATTTGTGTTGAACAAAAAATTAACTATCAATACACACTACAAAAATTCTGTGTAGTATGATATAAACTTTTAACAAGCTTCTGCTCTTCGGGATAAGTTTTGAGTTAATGAAAACATTCCAAACCTTTGTATCTTGATACTATTTTAGTGTAATATTGAAAAAACTCTCTGTTATGATTGCAACTTCAACCTATGCCTGCCTTTCTTAATTCAACTTTGATTTTGACTTCTTTGCAGTAAGCAGCAGGGGTTAACATGGCCATAGTGGGAATATACCTGTTGTAATGAAAAAAACAATCTTTTTGCAATACTGTTAAATATTTTGTTATTTAAAATTGAAGCTTCTCTGCTATTACTGGCACAGTTTGATTCCTCTTTGGAGAAGTTATGTTTTGCAAACGTGAATTAACTAATCTGTTGCTTCTGTAATCTATTGATTTTTTCCTGCAACCCCAACTGTCTTGTATTGCTTGAATAATGATTTGATAGCAATCATGAGCATATAGATATTGCAGATTTTATGACCTCAATGCATAAAGCCCTCTTACATAACTCATAGAAATAGGAGATAGATCAAAATGTCAGTACATTGAAGAAAGATTCTTTTAAACTCTATTTTTGATGAAATATTTTCTTTGTCATTGTAACTTGTAGTTTATAATTAACATATACATATATGCCATAATAATTCACTATTTTGTATCACATACCTGATAAAGCCCAATCGCTTATTGTAACATAATTTTTGCACCCTTACCCTATGTATTCATTGTTCAACTGTTCCGCACCACTTGAATGCAATCCGAAAGTGCAATCTTAACAGTGGTAACTACCTCAGCTGTGTTGAAAAATACCTTTCTCCCCACTGAACATTTTTGTTACCAAATCGATTTTGAAAACATATTCTAAAGTACAAGTGACCAAACAAATTTGTACACAGTCTGTTATAATTTGTGAAAGTTGCTGTCCAGCCTTTAGTATTTGGACCTTTTTAAAGCAACAATTGAAAATTTCATTTTTTTTTTTTTTTTTCAGGAAATTATAAAAGAAGCTTTTTATCAACGTAAATGCATAAAATGTAACATAATACTTGCTATTTTCAGTAATGTGGTGAACAACTTGAAGTGATGTAAAGAATGGCTGTGGGACCACTCAGCAAAGGAAATCAATTTTAGGTGCCCTTGGCATTTCCAGTGTTTTAGAAAGGCAAGCATTTCTGTGTGGGATCAAAGTTCAATTATTGTTAAACAGCAAAAAGAGTTGTTACTAAAAATTACTTGAAAATATGAGCAGACAATGGAATCAGTATTTTTGTTATTCATTTTTTTAAATTTTTTTTTTTTTTTCTTTTCAGTTTATTTTGTGCTTGTAAGTAGTAGATTACAAGACAGTGATAGGATTTTAAAAGATCATATATACAAATATATAAAAATATATATACTTATATAATATTAATGTATATATTAAAAAGATTGTTGATATTAATGATAAAAGAGTTGATATTTGCTTGAATTGAAGTGTGTTAACATCTACATGCTTCAGTAAGAATGGAGACCATTCCAGTTAATAGTATATCATTTTTCATTTTGTTTCTGTTTTGTTTACTTGTGAATGGCTGGAGTGTATCGAAAAGTTAAAATGTGAGCGAATTAAAAACATTTAATTGGTGGAGTACAGTCAAGAGGATGTGAGTGACAAGAATTAGAACTGGAAATAATTTGCTTATTAGAATGATTGAGATAATAGTTGTTTATACATTTCATTCCACTAGTCCTGGGCATAGGTGGTAGTCAATGAGAAATGGCGCCTCACTCCAAGATAAGTGGGTATTGAAGATATTTGCAATATAATGAATTACGAATTCAGAATTATGATGGAAGGTGCTGTGGTTATTGCCCTCACTTTCACTTTAAGTACTTACTTTTTTCTTGAGTTTATGATATATATGATGGATTCAGAAAGAGGATGATTCTCATGTCAATTATAAACATTGATTATTACTTTTAAAATGTTCATAAAGTAACCAAAGACTTGTTTAATACCAAGGATTCATTGTAAATGTTCACTGCCATTTCAATTCATACAACTGATGGGAGTGTTGTGTGAAATAACTCTTGGATCTGATCTCTCAACAGATTTGGATGTACTTGGAATCGTATTATTTTAATGAGTGAGTCACACCTTTTCCAAAATAAAGTTAATTCAAGATTGTATGGGAGAGTGAAACACTTGAGTTGTTTTTCTTAGGAAATACATTTAGCATTTAGTATTGAAATAATTTTTATAAGGATCTCAAATAATTATGGCAGGATGAACAACTGGGAGCATGGACAGAAGAAAAGCCTCTTATCTTCAGTATTTTATTTTTTCCTTATGATGCTAGCTAACAAGTTTGAACTACATATAATCTATTTTATTTATAATAGTGAATCATAAGAGATTGTGAATAATCACAAAAATGTGCAATCCATTTGTTAGTAAAATGTTCCTTTATTGTAATGTAAAGTATCTAGGAATAAATAATTTACCTCTAATATCATTTGTGTATTGTATCATTGCATTTTAATCACACTGTTTTGTGGAAAGATGACAATATTTTGATACAAAGTTATTAGCGTTAATGACCAAATACAGTATTTCAATATCATGACAGGCAACATTTCTGTGTCCATGCTCTTTCTCTCTTGACTGTGCATCCATCAATTGCACAATGATACTCAAATGTGCATCATGGAAACACTTGTGTATTTTGAAGTGTAAGAAGTGTTTCCTCATGAGAACATTGCGTTCCCTCTTCCAAGACTCGGAAATAATTGTACGTTTTTATGCAGTGTTGTATGATAAGATTGTTCAATATATATATAACATGGAGTATGGCGTATTAAAGGAAAGACATTATCCAATATTAACATTGTTTGTTGCTTGTTCCTTGGAGAAAATGAACAAGGAAGAAAAATTCTCCCATGTGAAGTATTGTGTATGTGTCCCTCTGTCCACCACCAGCACCAGCACCAGCATAGTGAGCTTGGTGTGCTGTATGTCTTGCCAAATTAAGCCCCTTGATGTGTCACACTTATTTTTATTAGCTTTTCTTTCTCCTTACTTTGTGATTAAATCTTGTAAATTGTAAACATTGTGTTTTGTATTTGTTTCTGTATTATGTTTTCATGCAAAATTATACAAAGTTATATATATATACACATGTTTATCTAATTATTTACATAGACAGATACAGCTAAAATGGTTTGCCTCACTTTCACTTATGCCCTTTGTTTTTTCTTTGTTTTATCTGATAAGGACTCTCAAAATACAATAATTTCTTTTGTGTTAGTGATAAGACTATCTCATATTTTTGGGCTTGCGGCCAAACTACTACTAAAAGATTCTTTGAAAATGTTTTTTCCTCTTGTTTTAATTTAATGGCAGAACGGCTTACATGAAATTCACTCTTTAAACAGTTTTTGTTCTTAATTTTCTTCTTTTGGTAAACCATCTATCTCAGTGTTGACAAATACACTACACTAATACCTCATGAATAAGAAAATATCAATGTACATGAGAAATTTCCAGCCAGAATAAAAATTAATCAAAGTAACTGATACTATGCAAAGCAAATGTTACTAATAAATTATTTATCCTGATGGTATTCTAATTTATAACATTATTATTAATTATATTTATTAAACCACTCCATCTGAGACCTTAAATGCTGTTCATAAACAGTACCTATTAACATGCATGAATGCATTTCAAACTAGAAGATTTTGTGGTTTTTAAGTCTAGAATATTGACTGGTTTATCTCTAAATTATTGGTTACTTCCTGGGAATGAATACCATTTATCCTTGTCACAGCACTAAACCTCATGAATTGTAAGAGTGAAGTGTGGATTGATTTAGGCAACCTAACAACTACTCTATTTTTGTAAGCACTTATAATGAATATCAACAAACAAAATGTCATTGTATTTTGAACCAGGGCTTGGATTCTGATGACCTAAAAATTCTTTGAATATTGCTTCAAAATAATGGGAAAATGATTTTTTTTTTTTTTTTTACTAAAAAATTTGAATGAGAATATTTATTTATTCAATGATATTTAGAATTTTAAAGAATTTCTTTACACAAAATTAAATTTAACATAAAGTCTTTATTATAGGAGGAAATGTAATACTTATCTCTGATTTTCCAAACGTCAGTTCTGAAAAGACAAGGAAGTTACCAAAGTGCTGTATAATTTTAAGAGTTCATAAAACAGAGTCAACTGCAGTAGAGAATTTCGTCATGAACTGATGATACAATAAACAATTTGTTTTAATGTGTCATTGTAAATTCATGAAACATTCACTAAGAAAAAACAAAATGTGTTAAAAATGACAAAAATGGTGCAAAGGTTCGAAAAAATGACCTAAAAATTGAGAAATGGCAAAAAAAGACCCTATAACTGTACATTTCTGTCACCTATATGTTGTGGTAATCATTCATTTACAAGTTAGCTATGTCTAGAATGCACTAACGAAAAGATGACATTTTAACAGAATCCAAACTCTGCTTACAACTAAAGCTCGGAAGTTCAGGCATTTATTTTACCTAAAATAGGCAGGCAAAAAAGCATTTAGTTTCGCTAAAAATAGCATTAAAAACAGACATATATTCTAACTAAAGTGTGGGGTGCAAGAACGCATGTAAACTATGAGAACTTGCATATAAAAGGAATTTAAAAAATTAATATTTAAAATTATTCAAACACTCAAATTTACATTATCACTTAACTTGTAAGAAAACAATATTTTCTTTGTAATCTTCATTCCACCATGCGGTATGATGATTATGATTTTTTTTTTTCTTTTTTTTCTTATGATGCTGTCACTTGAAAATGCTATTATGAATTCCCTTTTGAATCTTGAAATGCCATCAGAGAAAACAGATTTATATTCTTCCTTTTTCGCACTTGTGTTATAGCCAACACGGAGACGGGTATATCATATACAGAGAAATGTCTGCAAAAGAATGGGTGGTCATACTCAATGTAGAATGGGATTGCTTGTGAGCGAACAAAGTCTGATGGTATCAATGGAAAAGTCAAAAATCTTTATTAGTATCATCCTCCTTTTTCATTGAGACTTTTATCACATTATCTGTTTTCACAGAAGGACAAGACATGACCATGCCTTTGAGTTGTATAGCGATTATGCGATTGGTGCCAGGAGAAAAAATAAGCAAAATGATGAGTAAGAAGCCAAAAATAATGCAAAACTACAAAATTGGCATCAGAAACTAAAAAAGACAAAATAAAAATCTACTACAACTGTACAATTACGTGATATATATTGTTAAAAGTCATAAAATAGTAACAGTAACATAAGGGCATTTTGCCAAATTTCCAGGCTCTATTTATAACTTTAACAACAGATGTCAAGGCTTGCAAGGAAGGGCATAAAAACAATGAAAAGAGATGTGATGAAATTGAATCCTTGCAAAAAGATACCGCAAGTAAAGTTGAAGATATGTCAACGGAATTTCGAAATTTCCCGTGCTAGGATTTTGGAGAGATTGAGGAGTGTGATACGCGAGAAAAAACGTAATCCTTTGTGGGATGCAGGAAGCTGAGACTGGTGATACCAAGGGGCGTGCGTCTCAAGATCTGGAAACTGTGAGAAATGTTTTGAGTAAATTAGATGTAGGTAATATAATAAAATTGGATCACGATTGGTCATTGTGGTTAGAGAAACAATTAATGCGCTAATGCGCTAATTGTTTCTCTAACTACAATGACCAATCTCGTGAACCAATTTTATTATTCGTCAATAGTCGTGCTTCTACAATGGTAGATATAGGTATTGAATGTGTACCGTGAGATTCGGCAAATTAGATTGTAAGGCCTCTAATTTCAGATCTATAAAAGTTGTCTTGAATAATGCCTACATAGCTAAAGAGCTACTGAGAAAGGATAGGAAATGACCAGATGTAAATGTATATGGTGATCTTTCCCTAATATACAGATACAATGATCTTTCCTTAATGCAGAGAAAGAAGTTGGAAAAATCTCAAGGAAAAACTGACAGATGAACAGAAATTGAATCCGAATCTAGTTATCTGGTATAGTAGAAGTTAGTTCGACCAATTTCTCTCAGATGTTAACTCTGTACAGCCAGATGTCATGATAGACACGGAATATTTGGCTTAATTCAAATATCCCAAACACTTTTATTCACATTCCTGATATCTTTATCTATCGCAGTGATAGACCAGATAGACGTGGGGGAAGAGTCCTGATTTATGTGAGACAGAAAATTGAATCAATTAAAGTAAGAGTAACGATGATGCGTAATTTTGAAGATCATGATGTAGAAGGATTATGGCTGAGATTGAACCTTCTGCGTGGAAAGAAGCTGTAGTTTTACGTATCTTCAAGAAAGGTGAAAAACGGTTTTCAAAAAAATACAAGTTGATAAGTCTGACTAGTACATTTAGGAAGGTTATGGAGAGAATAATAGTTCAGAGACTTCATGATCATGCTGGAAGAAATAATTTAATCTCCGTTCAACAACATGGATTTGTCTCCAGTAAATCAAAAACCAAGAATTTGATTGCTTCGCTTGATGTTTGAAATAAGACCACAGATCAAGGGCAACCTATGGATGTAATATACTTAGATTACACAAAAGCATTTGATAAAGTTCCTCACAAACAAATTATTGCGAAATTATAATCATTGAAATACAGGGAAAATTGCTCGCATGGATATGAGAAAACCTCATCTCCATCGTGTTTTTGTCCAGTTTCCCTGATACATTGAGCAAATGCTGAGATGGCCCCTTGTTTTGCTTCTGGACGAATAGTAAATGTAGCTTCACTATGTGCACGCTTTGTTGATTCTTCTTTTGCTTGTAGTGATAGGAGTAGAGGTATGGGTGAGTTATAATTTTGTTAGCAAAGCAGAAAAATCAAACCTACAATTCCTTTACCGTTGCAAATAAGTTTTCTATAACTCAAGAACAAAAATGTCTAGTTTTTCAAATGTTGATAACCTCGCGCTTTTGAACATTTTATTTTTATTTATTTATTTTCAACTTTAACTCATCCTTCAATTGTTTTAGTTCAAATGAGGGGAAGGGATTTTGGAACTCGAGAAAACGTGCACAGAAAATCTTCTCCCCCGTACGTCGTATTGTGTTTATTGTTTTTGACTAAATAAATCTAAATCTAATTTTCAAGTACGACATTTCTAGTGAGTAATAAAGACGTGATGTCAACATCTCGACATGTTACAAGTGGGGTTCCTCAAGGGTGCGTTTTGCGCGAAAGTTTTTCCATAAGAGCCTGCACTAATTTAAACTTTGTATATTAAAAAAATAGGTTGGTAAGGACCAAATTGTTTCTTACCCTCTTGAAGAACAGAGATTTTACTTTCATTTAAGCATTGCAGGATTTCATTTAAGAATTAAAGAGAATTTTACAAAATGGCACTTCTTTACTGTTGCAGCCCAATCATGACTTTTGATCCAACTTGGGAAATACTTGATAACTAACTGTTAATCTTAATTGTTTTTATGAATATTGAATAGAGAATTAGCCTTTGAAATTTGGTGTAGCCGTCATACGTATTCTGAAGAAAACACTAGATTCGTTGAACAGTTTTCTTGAGAACAATTTACAAATATTTCATTTAAACATTTTTGTGGGGGAGTTATTTCATAAGGAACAAATTTACTTCATAAGTCCAAGTCTCCAAAATAATTATTATAAATTAAAAATCACATGCACCAAAAATACACGCTCATTTGTAGTTCATTATACTCATTGTTGAATGCAGCTCCCAACGAGCACCAATAACCAGACGGCATCGAAAGTTTCTAAGTTTTTTGAATCTAATGATCCCACAACTTGAATTGCAGTGAACGACTGCATTCACTTTGTGTATTTCCCCCTCCCCGCTCACCTGGGAGATATTTGTACTTTGTTGTACATACAGTCAGAGCAGTACAGCACCGTAGTAAGAAGTTTGTTCTAGTGGAGCTTAATAATTTAGCGTTTGACGAAAGAGTATTCAAGGCTGAAATGGGGCCATTATTCATACAGAACATTTCAGGACATCACGAGACGAAATGTTGACCAATTATTATAAATTCCAACAAGGTGTGAATGTCATTGATTTAATAAATTTTAGTAATCAATGACCACTGTAACGCTCTCGCATTATGATTGAGCAACTTAGCAATTCGGCGATAAAAGTGCAAATATTTCCCAAGAGTTTGCTCCACCAATAGCTCGCTTCGTATGTGACCGCAACGAGCGTGCATGGCGCGGAGCAAAGTTAATTTGTGTGGGTGGAAATTATCGGGATGGGGGTCTGGGAATTTTCCCGCTCTAGGAAGATAGATACCATGCCTATAGGAAAGAAATAATTTCTCCTGGCTGAGGATACAATTAAAACATATCTATGTACCTCCTTTATAATATCCACACCAATCATGTAATCGGGGAATGTAAATCAAGGAAATCGGGTAAAAAGAAACTTTCACAAGAACTTTTTTAGTATTTATTTCTACCGTACTGCGTAGGCGAAGATGGTCTTGGACTCGACTCGCCGATTGATTGTCCCTGGAATTTTGAACGTTCCTTTGTGAACAAAATTGTCAATTCACCTGCAATGTGAGAATACATAGAATAATTCACTAGTTGCACGTTTTAGATTATTAATTTAAAACGTGTACATTTAAAAATTCCTAATTCTGAGCGTCTTTAGCACGATCAGGTTGGCACAACTTCGGATCTCTTTTCCAGGAGGAATTCTAGTTCGTTGCCCTCCCTCAGGCTACGTGCTACTGCGTCCCCTCTACTGCTCAAAGTGCTACTGCGTCCCCTCTGCGTATTTGCTTTCTTCCCACTCATTTGCGCTATAATTTTCGGTAGGTGCTATGTCACTAAGGAGAGAGGGTAGCATGGAATGGGTCATATTATCAGTTTTAGGTTTTTTGGCTAAATAAATAATTCAAATCTTGCGTTTTACAAATATATCAACATTTTTCTTCCAGGACACATGAAAGTCCCTTTAATTCTCATTTAAACGTCCTAGTGCGTCTGAGCCACGCCCCCTTTTTTTGTCACTGCATACAAGTATGTGCAGTGTATGGGCTATTGTTTTGTCATTTTGAATGCAGGTTGAGTTGTTAATGAGTTAATGAAACATGCTCTTGACCATTCGATTTCGAGACGACCATTAGTCGTTTCCCCTAAAGAAGATAATCCAGAATACTCAGCAGGAATGATCTAGTAGAGCAACGGCAAGTACAGACGTTTTTCAAATGGCGTTTCCTGAAAATGTGCTTATTTTGTAATGAATTTACCTTTTTCTCAGAAACTATTGTTCAGAATAGATTAAAATTTACAGGATACATTCTTTATAGTATTGGCAATTAATTGGCATTTTTATACAAACATTCTTTGATAATAAAGAATACAAAAAATAATGTTTGCTGAAAAAATTAAGGCATAAGTTAATTGAAAAAAATACTATTTTTTTTAATGACCTAAAAGCAATGTCAAATTGTGTGTGAAATATCAACTTTTTCTAGTTCATCATTTTCTAGAAAAGGTTCATCAATAGTAGTAAATTTAACATGGGCGGTATACATGGTACCCTTTCCCCTTAAGCACCTCTCCCAGGTTGGAGCCGTCTGCTTGGAGTTTTCAAGAGAGAATCAACGGCGAGCGCTCGCCGGTTCCAGAGCAAGAGCTGCCAAATGCCCTCGCGAAAGCAAGCGGACCCCT
Organism: Gryllus bimaculatus; assembly: GCA_017312745.1. NCBI lineage: Eukaryota > Metazoa > Arthropoda > Insecta > Orthoptera > Gryllidae > Gryllus > Gryllus bimaculatus. The sequence goes on from BOPP01000134.1 coordinate 1,093,281, forward strand.
TCCTCAGCACATACGCCCTTCGCCCCAGCCGAGAACTTCACTTGTTCAGGATGCAGGGCAACGAGCTAGAATATACTACATAGAGTAGCTAAAGCGGCTCCATCTTTGCAGGCAAATTGGAACCACGTTTTGTGCAGTCAAAGCATCGCCCTCTGGAGAAACACAGTATTCTAGTATTGCGTTTGGCGCTGGTTGAGACCGGGTGGGCGTAGGCCGCGCGATAAAATCCTATTACTCTTGTGTTTCACGACCCAGAAACAATCATTTAAAAACGAATTCGCAATATGTAAGAAGAACGAATTGAAAAAATTTAAAAACACGTTGCTTCCTGCATCGGTTATTGTCTTTAGAATGGAAGCTGTTGAAATGTTATTATAGTCAGGATAACATCTGAAAGTGAACGTTATTGCAATAAGAAACAAATAATAAGATCACAAATAAGGCAGCAAACTTGAAAAAGGATATATTTGTGATTTGAGGACTTCTGTTTTTACAGTTGTATGCCGAACATACTGAATCTGAATATTCTAACCACTAATATGATTTAAATAGGATAAACGAAAAGACAATATTGAAATACGATCTGAAGAAAACGTCGATTCAGTGTACAACAGTTCAACTCGCCACCGCCAGGCACCTCTCATGTTTTGACTGCAAAAAACATGGCGACCCCTAGCCCGTTGATGCAGTCACAAACCGTAATCGCAATTTCTTCACAGCGAGGGGGGAGGGCAAGTGCCCCCCCTGAACATTTTGAAAGGGGCCCCACAGCCTCACTAATTAGAACATTTATTTCCGTATGTGCATTCAATCCTTGATTTTCTTCTTTTTTTCTTCTCAATTAGGGAAATTGTTCCGTCATTTGGGGAAGAGGCTTTCGAAGCCATCTAGAAACCCCGTAAATGGTTGAATATAAAATCAATTGTACTTATTAACTATATCATTGTCTTTCTTCTTGTCGTGTCTTCTAATTGTTTACTAGTAAAATAAATCAAATGGAAGTAAAAAAAAGAAGTTAGTTGAAGAAGGGCACAAATAACTTTCACTGGGGCACGTGCTCCTGCGAGAGCAGGCCCTTGCCGGCGCCGCGCAGCGTCTGCACGAGGTAGAGGCCGATGAGGAGCAGCGCGCAGGCCAAGATGATGCTGAGGGCGATGAGGGCGGACAGCGCCGAGCAGTCGCCCGTTCGCGGAGGGTTGCTCTTCTGCGCCTTGGCGCACGCCCTGCCCTGCGCCTTGCCGCCGCCGCCGCCGCCTCGCTGCAGGCCGCGCAGCAGGCTGGGCACCACCCCGCCCCAGAAGTCCACGTCCTGCGACAGGAAGTCCGTCGTCCTGTTGGCGGCGGCCGCCGGCGCCCCGACCACGTCGAACACGCGCAGCCGGCGCGAGGCGTCTATGAACTGCGGCCAGTCCTCGCCGCTGTCCACGTTGGGGTTCCTGCGGACGGACAGCGCAAATGGATAAGGAAAGTAGCAATTAAACGGAAAACGTATGGAAGGGATAATTAGAATGATACTATATTTATAATGATAATACATAATTTATGTGAATTACAAAAGTTGTATTTTCGTATGGGACTATGAGGTTTTAAAATGCGACTAGCACCATATTTTTACCGTCCCTTATTACATATGTGAAGAAAAAAGTTTGTGTGGTATTTTGAGAAAAATGCGTAAATTTCAAGCGCAAAGTATGCAAAACTACTCACTTTTACAAGAAAATTGTACATTACTTTTTTTAAAGAGCTATTTTTTGTACAATAGACTTCGTTAGAGGCAAAAATATCTATCTTCACTTTTGTAGTTAATTTTTTTTTACTTTTTGTTGTTGTTTTTTTTTGTTTTGAAACTTTCGACAAACCGAGCAATTGCCGAAAATGGCTCTAGCTCCATATTTTTTACTGTCCTTTATTACATATGTGTAGAAAATTTAAACAAAATTTCGAGTGGGTTTTTAGTAAAAATGTGCGTAAATTTCAAAGCCTAATTCTGTCTTCAAGTCTTATTCATTTACTTATTTTCCATAAAAAAAAGGTTAAAACCTGCGTGTAACCCTCTACGGGGAGAAGTGGATTCTGTGCCCTTTTTCATAATTCCGTAATCCATTCGCTAAGCCATATACTAGTTGAATTTTGAATGTAGAAAGAAATGAGCGTTTTTTGCAAGGATTGCTAACAATATATTCGCTCCAATGCAATAGAATCTATTATCAAGTGTAAATCATCTATAGTTTTGGGCTCTCATCGTGGTGTTAGAGAAAGAATAATACTTCCTCCTGCGACATGGAGAACCATGATTTGAATAACTATATTCCCCACTCAATTCTCGAAGACGAGCGTGGGTAACGGAGTTACACGAAGGGTCCGGGAGCAGGCGCGCGTCCGTCTCACCCGTAGGCGACGAAGTTGCCCCAGGCGTCCATGAGGCGGTCGGCCAGGTCGTGCTCGGCGGCGGGCGCGTCGGCGGGCAGCATGCCCAGCGCAAAGGGCACCTCGTCCCCGTGCGCCGCGCCCGCCACGAAGCGCGCGTGCGGGCTGGCGGACGGGCTGTGCGCGAACTCGTACCTGCCCCAAACACACACACACACACACACACACAATAGAGATCAGTGCCGGAGCTAGGCAGTTTTGCTGACAATGCTGAAACGTAGCCCCCACCACCACCACCCACAAAAAATTAAAAGTACGAAAGAACTTGGAAACTCAGAAGAGTGAAATAAAGAAACTAGAGGAGTTGTTTTATTTATTTCGACAAATAACGAAAATTACAACGTTTAAACTAGAAAAAAGTTTTGTGGGAATGTATTTTAAATAATAGTTCTAAGTAAAAATATTTAGTGATCAAATAATACAATTTCCACGGTAAGCTTGAAACCCTAAAAAAAATATTGTGTTTAGTTGGCATTTAATGAAAAAATTTGTTAAATGCAGGTAACAATAAATATGAATTTCAGTAGAACCTATTTTAATGTTAGGGTCATTTGGTTCATTTCATATAGTGTATGTATGTATGTATGAGTATATATACATATATATATATATATATATATATATATATATATGTGTGTGTGTGTGTGTGTGTGTGTGTGTGTGTATTATGTTTCAGTAATGGCTATAATTAACTAATTAGGTAATCATTTAATTGAAAATGTTATGCAATATCAGACTACTCTACCATGACGTATAAAATTACGATCATGATTTTTCTAGTTCTAATTATTTCTTTTTCAATTTTTTTCTAATTTGTCCCATCAGTCCCACCAACTTGCCTTGTGGGACCCTGCGCGATCATCCGATCTGCTTATGCCTAGCGCCGGCACTGTTACAGATGAGTTTTCAAAAACAAGCATCGATGTTTCTAAACATCGATACTCAAATGTTAAAAATCGATGTTCAAAATACATCGTCCAAAAGCCATCGATGCTTTTAAACATCGATGTTTGTACTACTGTTTTACTATTATCTAAGAACACTGTTCACAAGCGAGGGTCATGTCACGGTGGTCGTGTTTATTAATTTATAATTGAGATTTTGATGACAAAGTCAAAAAATTTACAGAACAATCAACAAGCTTTATTATCTATTTGGATAATACAAAAATAATAACTACATTTATTAACGGAAATTCGAATAACTTAATTTTCACTATTGGTGACTTTGGTCAGAAGAACAATCAAATTATGAATGTGTGAAAATAAATGTGGTTTTGAATTATTATATTTTTTATTCAATAATAAAATATCAACCAGGATTAAATCGAGTTCAAAACATCGATATTAAAAATCATCGGCTTCAATAAATCGATATTAAATACATATGGATGTGTTTAAAAATATCGATACTGGAGTGAGATTTCTGGAGCTTGGTCAGCACAAGCAAAAAATGGTAACACAGGGTTGTTTGCCAACGTTTCAGAAAATGTAATTCCATCATGAGGGCTTGCAACGACTAGAAGATTAAAACAACAAACAAGTAATGAGCTACGTTTTCTTGAAGGTGCGATACCCCGAGCCGCAAGCCAAGCGAACAGCCCCGTCAAATGACGCAATATTCCTCGCTAGCCTTGTACTGTGACCAATCACATAATGCCGTTCACGTGAGGCAGCACCATGGGATTAAAATGCCCGCGCGATACCGCCTAAATGTGGGCAATGCCACCTGGCCGGGCTAGTGAGTTCAAAGAGTAAACACGGACCGTATGTTGGGGTGGGGAATGCACGCGAGGAAACGGCCGTATTTTACCTAGAGGCAACGCCTTCATTAACGAGAGGTTGGTGACGGACTGCAGTGTCAGGGAGAGGCGAGGAACTGAGCCTGGCGGTTGTCACTCGGCCACACAAAACTAGTGCCTGGGTTTGAGCATGGCTGCTTCTCGAGAGCCGGACTCGTGAGCACGGCTAACGACGGATGAGGTTATATTCCGCAAGCCCTTTGAGGAACTAACGTGAGTAATAAACTGAATTTATATAGAAACTACATTAAAAGTGATACGAGTGACCAGAAAGAACGTTTACTGGAATTTGTTAGGTGAAGAGAGAACTTCAGATTTCATACTCTTCAGCAAAGCAACATGGTAAGGGAAATATAATGCTAATTTCTTAATACTAAACACTAAAATTATTCTTGTTTTCCCTACCCAGATATGTTGGAAAACTGTTTATTTCTTTGCACAAGTAATTTTGGCTTTCTCGAATATAGAGGCCAGGTTGAATCTTAGTTGCCATTGTTCAAAAATATATCTGGTTGTTTGAATTTTCTGTAATATGTTTCTGTTTTTGTTCTTTTTACATGCATGAATTGTACATCATTGGGTAATTATTATCTGAAGGAATGACTGAAAGCATTTTGTGCAAATCTTTAAGTGTGTGAAAGACTGATAAGAACTCCTATCACTTCACACCACTTTTTCACTTGTATTATAACATTTATAGTGTATTTAATCTTTTGTATGGGGAAGGTTGATTGATGATGAACTCTTATCACTTCACACAACTACTTTATTGGCATGATCAGATTCAGTTTGAATCTAAATTTGGGGTAAAGTCATATTGCTGTGTTGGCCAGTAAATAGATGGATTGTAGCTTCAAAGAATCCCAACCCTACATGCAATTGAATATTATAAATGCCACTGGTATTGTGCACAATTTCTTTACTGGTATAATAGGTTATGTTCGTATTTAATTGAATAAGGTGTGTATGTTATTTCAGGGAAGTGTAATGAAATTGCTGTGTTTTATTTTGATTGGTTTCGAGTGAGGAAAGCTCGCAAGTACTAATGAACGTGGAAATAATGAATGTAATTTGTAACATGTGCAATTTTCCTAGATCATATTAATTATTAAGGGACTAGACGTATGTTTTCATTGTGTTTTTTCCCAAAATTTCATTCGAGGAGGACCGAACTCGCTTAATAACCTGCCAACTCTCATGATACTCGCCTTCTCTAGTAAGTTTTTCAGATCAGTTGAGAAACGGTTAATACTAAAAAAAGAGAATGGTCTCTGTACGCTGCATCAGCTTCTAAACTTTTATAATCCAGAGCATCTCAGAATAAGTATTACAAACTCTTAGGACCTGCAGAGAGGTCGAAGATGATCATTTCTTAAGACAAACATGCGGTTGGAAATTTCATACAGCGATGTTGCACAAATGACATCTACTTCTGATATTCTGGCAAAATCGCATCTACACTCAATGTTATTTTCGGGGATCGGCAGCTACACTCAATGTTATTTTACAATAGATAATCGTTGAAAGGATTTATCACATAAATTAACAATAAAACACAAATTTAATTTTGGTTTTGGCTATAAATAAGTTTACTCGTCAAAAAACTCTTTATTTTTCAATTACGACGTATCGTGTGTTGGCTACACGCATTCTCAGGTCTGCAATAAAATATTGAACACGTTTTCCTCTGAAAGTAAAAAAGTTTGTTCGCTGAGAGTACTTTTATAGATTCATGGTGAAAAGCAATATTGCGGACGATAACACTGAGGAACAATGAAATTTGCCGCAACGTAAAAACTCACTACAATCTACATTTCGATGTTCTGAATACGGAAATGAACTTTAATTAAAGGATCATTTAAAGTTTTCCTTTAATACAATACAAGATTAATACATTGCCGTAAAAATCATTAAGTATTGGAGTGATTGTCATAATTATCTTTGTCTGGACGAAAATAAACTTCCCCTTACGCTATTCACGCTATTGTTTCATGCGTTTCGAAACACTGATTCACGGAGACTACATGTAAATGCTTGGTACCAACTAACTTTCAATGCGCAAAATACGCTTATTAGATAGTTTTTCTACACGATTGCTACGAAATTGCTCGCAACGCCGGATTCTCCGCACAATGCGGTCTCATCGTGTCTTCTGTGGAAAAAATTGTATTCTGGGAAATTTCTACATTGGCGAGCTTTTCCGCCGGCAGGCCAGGAAGTGATGCGATCTACCGGTCACTTATGGAAGCAGTGTGAAGGTTTTATTTCAAAGAGTTTCATATAAAATGAATTTTTTGCTATTTGTGAGAGAATTCGCGTGTTTTTAGGCTCTCGAAGGCGCCAATGTACCATTTTTTCTTTTAAAATACCTTGAAAGAGTTACCAAACTGAATGCGTTCCAAGCGCGGCACCAAATTTGAATGACCCAGACGGTCGCAGAGCCCTACCTCCAGACGCGCGCGCCCTTCTTGGCGAGGGCGCGCGCCAGCTGCTCGGCGCGCGCGCGCACGTAGAGGGCGCCGCAGAAGCGCAGGAAGAGCGCGCGGAAGTTGCGGCCGCTGTCCGCCCACACCTTGTACTCGTGCGTCGCCGCGTCCACCAGCGCCTGATCGCCCACCTGCGACACACACGCCACCCTCAGTCTCCACTCCGGCTTCGTTTGAAGCTGCAGGGGAATTTTAAATGTGCTCTCTAAAGGAGTAAACTTGGAAAAAGACCTTAAATTAAGGAGGTATTCTGAATGAAACTGTAAGCAATGTTTTGGCGCTCCTGAATGCTAGATGTCGATTTAGCCGAGACCGCTAGAGCGTTATACACTCCCGGCCAGGGCGTATTCATGACTATATAGAACAAATATTCAGTAAGTTAATGAACCACAATGTGTTAGATTTTTATATGTTTAATTTTTACAAATGAAATAATTTAAGGATCTTAAAAATTGTCAACAAATCTTAGTTATATAGTGTTAGCATAATTATTATTATTATTATTATTATTATATATATATATATATATATATATATATATATATATATAACCAGACAAATATATGTATTAAATAGTCATGGGTTTTCACACATATAGATAAATAAGAACAGGAAATTCATATTAAACGTACATATGGACCACCGCAACAACAGGAGAGAGGTGATAAACAAAGTGTGAACCATAATTAACATAACAAGGGAATGTCAACACAGGGGATAAACAGGGAAGGAGAAAAAATGTAATAATTAAATTCACGAAAAGAAACGTGAGCAATTTCTGTAGGTGTGGAAATGAGTTACTAGAAATATTACAACAACGAACCACGGAATAAATAAATCCAATGTAAAATTGCGAAGGACCAATGAGAAATGAGATGGTGTGCGAGGAATCGAGTGATATGCGCAATAGGAGGGACGAAGAAACACGTTTGTAGAGGATCTTGCGCAGGAAAAGACAGCTGACAGGCGCGCAAGGTAAAGAACTCGGACAGAATGACTTCTAGGGCGGAAGAGGTCAGAAGAAAAGACGAGGTTCCGGTGCAATAAAAGTCGATGTTAAACTTGTTGTCTGTGATGTCTGTATAATTGTCTATGATAGCGTTTGGGACTTATATCGTTTAATTTATGAGTAGTAACGTCATTGAGAAGAAGTAAATGGTATAAATAAGGCGCAGTAAGAACGCGAATATGATCGCCAGTGTGGATAATTAGGATACCATTGGCTTTTGAAATGAATGCAGCCAAATGGAAATGGAATAAACGTCTTGACATTCAAGAATGCAGTTGGTCTATAAAAAAGGGAAGTAGCAAAACGTGGGACATTTTGAATTCGTGATTGTAGGAAGAGCAAATTTTGTGGTAGTATTAAGAATACTGCGTTAATAATTAAAACAAAAAAATATATTAGAAGGTTCTTGATAAAACAAGTGTATTTGTAGAAATTGTTATTATTGGATGAATTGAGATAGGTGTTTGCCAAATGTATGTTTACAGCATAATACAATGGCGATATTGTAAACAGAAGTAAGTATTGTTATTTCTAATATAGCAACAAGGAGGGTTCCAATCGTACGTAAAGATTTCGTCGCCGAAACAGTATAGAGGGCTTATCGGACCTGCAAATAAAAAATTATGACGACGGTACAGCTTCGACAGAACCTTTGAGCTACGGCCGGGTAAAAACTGAAGAGAAGAAATATTTAAAAGGTAACAGAAGCAAGCAATATTAATGCAGATGTACTTGCAGATAAAGCGACACAGCGCTTCGAAACATACCGCAAGCAGGTTGTTGATAAAAAGGCATGAACATGTTTGACCTCAAATATAGTTTATTTCAAAAATACCAGTCTGTCTAAAAAAATGGAGGTGTTCTTTATAAATTCCAAGTCAGTCTTATTTTATTTATTTATAATTTTTTAATGGTACGTAGTAAATAATTTCAATAAAGTAAAAAAAATATAAATGCTTAAATAGTTACTTTCAAATTCACTAATTTTATAATTAAAAGTTCGTTGAGGCTTCTGATTATCAACCCCTTTCACAACAAAATAAAACAAAAAGTGTTCTATCTTTGTATTTGTATTAGAACGTCTTGAAAATTCAATGTACGTTCCAATTTTTTAGGCAATAATTCTTTCCATGGAAATATTTCGCTTACTCCTTATACAAGTTTTCCTCACACACCCATGGGATCGCCGAATATCACATTTTGGACCATTTCCCCAACCAAGTACTATCTCCCACCAGCGGGGCACCGCCCACGCTAGGACAAGCTCTAAGTTCCGGGCACGTGTGGTTGTGTAGTGTAAGGGCTTGTTGAAGGCGGAAGAGGAAGGAATGTTCGCGCGCGGTCCGTGACCCGTTTGTTAGGGCGCTGCTCTGGCATTCGCCAAGTATTGGTAGGAGAGATTACGGAAAGCGACCAATCTAGCCGTTAGAATCAGCGTCTGAATTGGACGTAGCTAATCGGCAGCGCCCTGAGCCCCGCGAGCCGGTGGGCGTGCGCCGTGGCTCACGTTGAGGAGGATGAGCAGGTGCTGGCGCACGAGCTGCGCGAAGTCCTTGCGCGTGACGTTGTC
>BOPP01000134.1:1102917-1148783 GCA_017312745.1 Gryllus bimaculatus
ATAATAATAATAACAATAATAATAATAATTTTATTTTCCCAATGAATTTCATCGGTACAGTGTACAACAGATGCTACTATTCACATAAAATATTTGGAACAACAATAAAAACCATCACAATAAAACCAACAATACAGCATAAAGAATACAACTTTGCTTAACTACATTACATCATGTTAAACCTGTTAGCAAAAATACTTTTCTAATAAAACTTGTTTTATCCTGTATACTCCAAATCCTCTCTAAGTTCCTTTTGTACTTCTCAAAGAGGGGTATGTTACTTGGTATTTTTGTTTTTTTGCGTATGACATTGTTGACTACGGTTCACCGAATCATCTGCACTGTTTACCAGTTACTGTCTGCTACGTGAAGCGAATAATACACGAACCACGCGACCACAACACGGACACTTCATTTGAAAAGCCAGACCAGACGCTGGCCGCTATGTTGTATGGAGAGCGAGAAGTGTTGAGCAATATTTTGTAAGTGACATAAAGTGACAATTATCAACGAAAAATGACCCGATCGAGGTGAAATTGAAATAAATAACGCAATATGTTTTAAATATATACTTCATATATGTTTCAATAACTAGTAACAAGGTGATATTTTTGGTATCTGTCTGCATTTAAAATTCCTCTAATATTGTGAGACCGAGCGAAGTGGTTCGGGGCGTAGTGTGCTGACTTCGCATTCGGAAGGCCTGGATTCAATCCCCGTGCCGACCTTCTGGCCGGGGTTTCCCTCGGTCGTACAGGCGAATGCTGGGGTGGTTCTACTGAAAGTCCACGATCGCAAAACAGTCGTCGCTAGCCGAATTCGTTAAGTACCTGAAGTCACGAAGGTTAAGCCAATTCGAGATACTGCGAGTTCCTGGTTGGGTGACCGACTAAGAGCCCCGGGATCTAACGGCGTGGAAGCCAATTGCCGTTTACGGGATATATGACTGGGTGGAAACCAGAATGGTATAAGTGACATCTTATAAATTCTGAAAAATCCTTTTATTTAAGTGAATATCACTGTAAAATCGTGGTGCTTTGTTTCATCACTTCAATTGTTCATTAAAACCACGAAAATTCATTACCACTTAAAATATAACCTAAAAATAAATAAACGCGTTTTTTATAGAATTTATAGAATGTCTCTCATACTGTTCTGGGTTTCAGCCATTCATATAACGGCTCAATACAAATATCGTGCGGCAGACGGGAGCCCGAAGCTCCCTGAGGGCTGAGGTCGGATGCGCTGCGCGGTGGCGCGCGCTCACCTGCTGGAAGTCGGCGCGCTGGCAGCCGAGGCGCGCGGCGAGCGCGGCCGTGTTGTTGGCCGGGTCCTGCTGGAAGGCGAAGGGCCCCGCGCTCTGCAGCAGCAGGCGCGTGGCCAGCGGCTGGGCCTGCGTCGCCAGCGCCGCCAGCGCCGCCAGCACGGCGCCGGTGAAGCGGCCGCCCAGCGCCAGGCGGCGCGCGTCGCCCCCGAAGGCCGCGGCGTTGGCCGCCACCCAGCGCAGCGCCTCCGACGCGTCCGCCAGCGCCGCGTTGCCCCACAGCGACGCGTTGCCCGCCGACAGGAAGCCCAGCGCCCCTGCGCACGCGTACACACACACATGCAGGTGGCTAAGAGCATCCACTGACTCCAGCAGTGCTTCTGACCGGGAGACCCTGGGGGTTACACTCACGTCGGTGAAAGGATTCTACACACTAACCAGATAGTGGGTCGAATTCAGCCGCTGTCCAGAGGAGAATTCTAGCGGCCGGCTGCTCTGATCGGTAGTTTTTCGTGTTTTCTCCGATCAACGCCAGGCGACGGGAGCAGTACCCTAACAAATAGGACACGGACCGCGCGCGATCTGTTGCCTTCTCCTCCTTGTCCTATCCTCAGCCCTTACTTTCACACACTTACATGTACTCCGTTATCGCGCATGTTCATCATAGTGGCGTAGCTGAATTGGCCCTGGCAGCGTAGAAGAATTGGCCCTAGCAGCGTAGCTAAATGGCAATAGCAGCGTAGCTGAATTCGAAGCTTAGAGCTTGTCCTTGCTGGGGGGTGCCCCTCTGCTGGGAGGAGACAGGTAGGTAAAAAGCCCACAAACAGACGGGTAGGTTGGTGCCGCATTTCGCCATTCAGTGAGACAAATTCACCACCTTCTCCCGAGCCAAACATATGTATATGTAAACGTAATGAATGACTTTAGTAGTTGTCGTGCCCGGATTCACTACTCATGGCCAGACTTGGCGCAGACCTACAAGTCAGCACGCCGATTTTTCCTCCCCACGTAACTCCACCAGTGGCGCACCGTCCCAGTCGGGCAAGCTCCAAACCCAACTTGCCTCTTGACATGTCCGGTAGAGTAGCGCACTTAAGTGTGTGTGTGTGTGTGTGTGACCTGTTTGACATGCGCTTCGTGACCTGTTTGATATGGATCTGTTTTCGAATTCGCCTGGTATTGATAGAAGAAAACAATGAAACCATTGATTAAAGCAACTACCCGCTAGAGTTCTCCTGCATTGGCTCTTACTGGGAACAGCGGTATAGTTTACATTGAGCTATTTCAATGAAGCTGATGATCGTTACATTTTTAATCGGTCGGTTCAGACGTTGAGACAGACTGAATTGGCCGTAGCGGTGTTGCTGAATTGGCCCGAGCGGTGTAGCTGAATTGGCCCCACCGTTGTATCTGAATTGGCCATACCGACCTAGCTGAATTGGCAATAGCAGCGTAGCTGAATTGGCCCTAGCGGCGTAGCTGAATTGGGCAATAGCGGCGTAGCTGAATTGGGCAATAGCGGCGTAGCTGAATTGGGCAATAGCGGCGCAGCTGAATGGGCAATAGCGGCGTAGCTTATTGATCCTCGAAGTGTAGCTGAATCGCCCTGGCGGCGTAGCTGAATTGGCCCTGGCACTGTAGCTGAATTGCGCTCACCGAGGCGGTAGGCGGCGGTGACGACGATGATGTCGGCGCGTGCCGCCAGCGCCGAGGGGTCGAGCAGCGCTGGGTCGGCCGCGGAGAAGCCGTCGCCCGGCAGCCACAGCAGCACGGCGCGGCCCGCGGGCGGCGGCGGCGACGCCGGCGCGAACACGTTCAGGAACAGGCAGTCTTCGGCCGGCGCGCGCTCGCCCGCACCCGCCCCCGCGGCAGCGCGGTCCGCCACCTGACGAGCAGCCAATGCATGACACGATTACTGCAAGTTTAACAAAAAGTTAGTTTAGAGTTAAATTTAAAGTTTAATTAAATTAAAGCTTTAAAAAAAATGTTGGTTTTTTACTGATCCGTTATTGCTTGTTATTGATTTCGACACGGAGCTTGATACACCCTGCAGAACTTACCTGGATCGAGGGAACCGCGGTTACCAGGGAAATATGAAACCACATGAATGATACTAAAAGTTATCTTATGGAGGGAGTTATGGAAGGGAACTACGAAAATACGGAGTCAAGTTACAATGTAGTTAATTAGTAAATAAGTAAATGTGAATAAAAAGAAATAAAAAATTAAATATTGAATTTACCACGGGCGTTAACTGGTTTTAATGTCCGAGCGGTGATGAAAACCCAGAGGGCTTTTGGTCGGGGTATTGTAATCGTGGGCCGAAAAACGGCGAATTTTCTAAATTTCAACAGCTCTACATAATTGGTTATTTTTGCGCACTTAGTTTAACTTTTCCTTAAAACTAAATATGTAAGTCCAATAATACTTTATTAACGTATTAATTCATTCCTTTATGCCTTTATTAATTCATTCAGACAGCCAACCAATAGTTCTTTGGTCTACCGGTGGCTGAAAACCCTAAAGGCGGCTCCACACATGCGGTATTCGGCGAATGAATTGTAGTGTGGACGGGTTGCTTGCGATTCGCCGAGCGCCGAACTTTCGGTATTCGCCCTACTCTCCGCGTGTCGGTCTTTAAGACACATCAAAGGGAGCGAACATTCGCCGAACACATCAGCTGTGCGCGATTGGACGAGCAGTAGCTCGCTGGTCGGTGAATGTCGAATGTGTGGAGCCGCCTTTAACCACCGCGTGTCGGTCTTTAGAACTCATCAAAGGGAGCGAACATTCCCCGAACACATCAACTGGACGGGATTGCGCGAGCAGTAGCTCGCTACTCGGTAATGCCAGACAGCGAATTAAAGACTGACTTCAGCCGCGGAAGCCTACGCTCTCATCACTTGATATCTGATTACGCGGCCATCGATTAATTACCAGCTGGCTCATTTGCTTATCAAATACCGCGTCAAGAAAAAACAACAAATAAAGCCCCTGCTTCTTTGCGCAGGAATAGAGCGGAAAACCATTTGGGAGTTTTAGCAAACACGCACATGCGCACAGCGGCTTCTTAGGCGAAAATCGAAAGGTGGGAATCGTTCGTGGAAAGAAAGCATGCAGTCTTAGAGGTATCTGTCCACGGTCTCAGAAGGAGTAAGAGATCTCACCGCTCTCTGCCCCCCTCTCTCTCTCACCCTCTCTCTTGTCTCTTTCTCTTTCCCTTTCTCTCTCTCTCTCTCTCTCTCTCTCTCTCTCTCTCTCTCTCTCTGTCTCCTGCCACTTGAGAGCAGCTCCTCGTGACACGAGCCGAACGCAGTGTCGGTGGCTCGTTGCCAGCGCTGTTATTGAATCACGATGAGGAGCCATCCACGGCAGCGGCGGCGCCAAGGACGCAGCTCAGGGCTCGATGGCTCCTCGCGCAGCACACCAAGGCGCTCGCTTCCGATCGTTCTCGGCGACGAGGGTGCTGGTTCACACTCTGCCGAGAACGAACGAACGCGGCACTACACCTGATCTCGTGGCGCACCCTCCGATTCTTTGGAGATTCCCGGCCGTTCCGGCACCGCCCCAGTCGGGACAAGCTCTAAGCTCCCGACCGGACTCCCGGCATATGTGGCAGTGTAGTGCATGTTAGTGTAAGAGTGTGTAAGGGGTGAGGATAGAATAAGGAATGGAAAGGAGCGATCTCACGCGGTCCGTGGCCCGTTTGTTAGGGTACTGCTCGGCATTAGTCTGACGTTGATCGGAGAAACCACGGAAAACTACCGATCACACCAGCCGGCCGGGAGACCAAGGGAATGTGAACACAAGTGATAACGGGGGAAATAGAGAATAATTTAATAATTAAATTCATGAAAGAACACGTGAAAAATTTACGTGAGCGTGGAAATACGTTCCTAGAAATATTACGAACAAGGGACCAAGGAATAAATAAATCCAATATAAAATTGAGAAGGTCCAATCAGAAGTGAGATCCTGTGCGAGGGATCGAATGATACGCGCAACAGGAAGGAAGAAGAAACAGTTTTTGTGGTGAATTTCGCGCAGGAAGAGACAGGTGACGGGCGCGAAAGATAAAGAACTCGGATGGAATGACTTACAGGGCGCAAGGGGTCGGAAGAAAAGACCAGGTTCTGATGCAATAAAAGTCGAATTTGTATAATTGTCTGTGATAGCGTTTGGGACATATATAGTTTAATTTATGAGTAGTAACGTCATTGAGAAGAAGTAAATGGTATAAATAAGGCGTAGTGGGAACGGGAATATGATCGCCAGTGAGGTTAAAAAGGACACCATTGGCTTTTGAAATGAATGCAGCCAAATGGAAATGGAATAAACATCTTGACATTCAAGAATGCAGTTTCTCTACAGGAAAGGGAAGTAACAAAACGGGTGCATTTTGAATTCGTGATTGTAGTAAGAGCAAATTTTGTAATAGTTTTAAGAATTCTGCATTAATAATTAAAAGTGGAAAATTGATCATGCATGCAAGGGGAGATAACTACTATAGAAATATATTAGAAGATAGAAGGGGCCTGTTAAAACAAATGTTGTAATTGTAGAAAGTGTTACCATTGGTTGAATTGAGATTGGTGTATGTCAAAGGTATGTTTACAGCACAATACAATTACGATATTGTAAATAGAAGTAAATATTGTTATTTGTAAATAGCAGCAAGGAGTGTTCTCAATCCTTGATAAACATATCAAATACGCATCTTTTCCCAAGCGCCTTCCCCCGTATCTTTTCGAGTACGAGCGAGAAGCTGAAATGTGTGTTTCCCTTCACTGACCCATCAGAGAGGTTCCATCACTGACCAACAAGAGAGTTCTAAATAATCCCATTCACAAGTCTAGTGGAAAATGAAAAACATGCGGTCGGATAGCCTGGTCGGGGTCGAGCTGGTGAGGGGGGGGGGTATGGTGGGAATGGACCGATCGAAACGAGGAGGTCGGGGACGGACTGGTCGGAAACGGGCTGATCGGAGACGGGCTTGTAGGAGGCTTGTAGAAACGGGCTGGTTGGAGATGGGTTGGTCGGAAAAGGCTTGTGGATACGTGGTACGATTATTTGGAGACAGGCTGGTCGGAGACGGGCTGGCCGCCCGCTCCTATGAGTTTGTTGCATTGGGAACTTTCTATGAGGCACAAAAAATTCTATGATCAAAATCTATCGCAGAGATGGTCCATTTCCAAAGCTTCTGTATTATATTTTTCCATGTCATTACTTATATTAATTGTGTAATTATTATTATTATTATTATTATTATTATTATTATTATTATTATTAAAATAATAATAATTAAATAATAATAATAAAATAATAATAATAATAAAATAATAATAATAATAATAATAATAATAATACATATTTTCCATATTAATGCAATACTCCATACTTCCATATCATTTTTGTAGAAACACTTTCGGATTATTTTCCTTACCGGTGCGGTAAGGAGAGCAGTTTTGATCTGAATCATTGGAAGTGAAGGGCATTCGCAGCAAATAACAGCCTGCGCTACGAGTGACTAAAAGAATCCGACCGCGCAGTCGCCTGCGCCACTACGCCTTGCGTTACGTAACACCCAGACCGTCTAGAACGGGGCGGGGCGGGGCGGGCCCAGTCGCACCGGCGAGGAGGCAGCTTGCCTCGACCTTGCAACTACAGCCAACAACTTTTGCCACGGCAAAAGCTCCGGACGCGTGTAGTATGACATACGATTTCACGTGAAGTTCTAGACTTGGTCTGCAACCCCGCACTGGGATAGTGTCACATTAGTATATTCCTTAAATACTATTATGCTAACTTTTGATACGAATAATGACGTTCAAATTGATATAACATACTGAGAGAATGCAAAATACCTTACGAGATTTTTGTAGTCTAAAATCACAAACTAACGCAATACAACAGGTAAAATATAAGAACTTACGTCGAGATAGAAATTAAAATAAAACATTGGGGATGCGAGGGTTCGGTAAATGAAAATACACTATTGGTTAAATAAAGTTTGGACAATTTAGAAAATGTTTTGGAAAACAAAGTATATGAAATTATCATAAAACATTGTTGACCTGACAAGAGAGGGCTAGATGCATGTTGCGGGGTGACAAGAGCGCATCGAGTTGAGGTAGTAACAATGAAACGTGAACTTTAGCACACATTGTAGGTGAAAAGAAACCCCACTCTTTGAGTTAAAACAAAGATGGATTCGGTAGCAGGAGGAGCTTCGGCCGTCAGAGCATTATGTGAAAATATTTTGTTTTAGTTTGTGAAAAGTAAAAAATGGTCCATGATTAATAGAGAATATGAGAACAAGTGAAGTTAAAAACAGATTAATGAGAACAATAATATTCGGGAGAAAAATAGACCGTGAATTGTTGCAAAATGAACAGAATAATTCAGTGTGGTAACTTAAAGAGCTCAAGAATGAAAATATGAAATAGTCGCTGAATTCGTCACAACGCCAAGTGTGTGGTAATATCTTCGTAAAAAAACTATACATAGTAAGTTAAAGGACTTCATAAACAATGTATAAACGCCAAGACCTGTTTTAATTTATGAGATAAATTTAAGATAGAAGGAAAATTGTCATTTTCCAAATAGTTTATGGCCATCAAAGATTGGTAAAATGAAAAAATAACAAATATTTTGTTTAAACATCAGAAACGAAAACTCAAAATAAAATTAATTTTGCAGTAGACTCTTCCAGACGCTCACAATTGTAAAACAAATTATCAAGTTTTTGATTTTTTATTAGAATTAGTTACAAGCACAAGTAATGAAATATTTCCTAACAAATTTAAACCTTCATTGTCCGATTCTCGTATGAGCGACGATTTTCAGCCAACGAAAAAGAAACGAACATACCCTGAGACAGTGTCAGTATGTAAGCGCCCAAAATTTTGTTTAAAATAGAGCTAGCCACTCCAATGAAATAAATGAATTTAATAAAGTCGATTAACAATAATATTGGTAGTAGTGGGCGTGTCACAATGTAAACAAAATGTATTTCATTTGTGTGTATTCAATACATTATCTCAGATATTCAGTTTTCGTTTTTCTACGAATATTTTTGTTTAAAAAAAGGGTGTTTCTCAAATTATTGACAATAAAAAAGTTTCACAAATTGATCGTATTATTTTGCAATACACCTTAGGACTTACAAATAGCATAGTACGATATGACATACATTTCAGTGCGTGTATTTGCTGGAATTAATACGATGCAGGTTGTTTACATTCCGATCATTACCCTTAAATGAACCGTTCATGATTTACACCTTCTGTCTGTCCTCTTGGTGATTGTTTCCAAACTTTGTTGTACGTACGAACAAACTGACACGTTGATCACTTCTCATTATTTCAAGTGCACTACATTTTCTACAATATATTTAGTGCGATGTTGCGATGTGTTCAGTTTAGTGTAATGCATGCGTTCTGTTTAGTATTAGAAAATCTTGCACGAAAACACATTCATTTTAGTCTAGAGTTCGAAGTCAACTTCATGCAAATAATGTTCGTCTGAAGATAGGTAGAGCTGGATCAATTGCTTGCAATACGTGCTCACAAAACCCTATAGAATTCGTTTGATGGAAGGTGAATCTTAAAAGCTTTGGAGTTTCGATTGTTGAGTATGATGAAGCAACATTCCCTCAGGAGATTGTGCAATGGAACTGCGTTCGCAACAGGATCAGATCATGATGAGCGAACCATTGGAACGAATTCAGTCATGAGATGAAGTCTCGAGTTTCTGAATATATAGCACTCATCTCGACGAACGCATCGTAATACGCTGCAGAAGATATCAGGCAGATACTTTGATCTACGCTATGAATTTATTTTTATACTTTTTAGGCAAGGTTTCACAATGACCAAACTGTTGGCAGTTGAAATTGGTTTGTAAGACGTTTATGAAAACTGTGTGAGAATCCACTCGCCGAAAATATTATTGATGATTTAACCAACTGCATTCTTTAAAGTCAAATTTTATAAAACAGATCCGTGGCGTAATAATGGGAGTTATAACTAGGGGTGAATTTGAGGAACTAAAATATACCCAAAAATTGATCAATAATATACTCTTAAAATGTTTTTAAAAATGCCCTGAAATCAAAGAAAAATGATGCAAAAATGTTATAAAAACCACTTCGGGTGAACAACTCAAGCTATTGGATACTTGCCTAATGAAATCGAGGGTTATTCCATTCGTTCAAGTGAAGTAAGCTTGAAAAAAATATGGTTTGGACTGTTCTTTACGAGGAAATCTGCCTTTAGTTATCCCGACATCGAATGGACAATAGCGCTGATAGGCGTCGCAGGAACCTTTGATTACATACCTACAACGGCTGACATCACAATTTCTGAGCGGAGAAATCGAATAGGCCACTAGGAATTCTGTGGAAAACATTTGTTGCATCTTGTAAATATTACTTGAAGCAAGTGCCATTGAAATGATAATAAAATCGAAGAAATCAGAAACAAATGCCTTAAAACGACGGAAAAGGTAAAAAATCTTGTAATTGAATATAAAAATATAAAAATTACTTAATTGAAATCGACAAAAAATAGGTCATTTTGTCATAACATTTTGTCATAACATAAAGCAAATTTCTATACTAAACGACATTGTTATAAAGTGAAAATTAAAAAAAATGACATTTCATTACAATCCGCCCCAGGGACGCATCCAGCCAATCATTTTGGAGGTGGCCATCCTAGTTTTTTGTTAAATAATGAACATGTTTGATATTATATTGTATAGTATTTATGAAATGTAGATTTGATTCTAAGCAATATTACATAATTACATAAATAAATATTTAAATCAATTTTGCGAAATATAGGAAGGTAAGCGAATACTCTAGGCCTTTTTAAGGGGAGGACCATGGCCCTCATGGCTTCCCTCTGTATCCGCCAGGGATCTGCCCCCAAGTTATTGCAATACGCGAGTTCATAATCCATGTCCTGTTAACGAGAACATTGGACTTTTTACGAAGTGGATAAAGTGTCGTGATTCCTTATGCCAACACTCTGTTAGGTTCCGAACGAGGTCTAACGGCTTCGATCGGTACTTATCCAATCTCGTATTGTAGTAAGATATGTTAATACTCATTTCGTAAATAACCATATTGGTACTGCATTTCATATTCGTCCTATACGTATGACTTTTCGGAATTTTTATACTTTTGCATTGCGGTTTCGTTGGATAATATGAATCAATTGGACTGTCAAATCGTCATTGTACGTAAGAAAATAAAAAAAAACTTCCTGTAGATTTTTAGAAATCGTGTGAACTTTGATAAAGGTAATTATTATTTCGACGCAAGTTTTAACAATTTGTGATTTATACTTATTACTAAGTAATGTAATTTTCTTATCCTAACATTCCGATGTAATCTCATTCCTCTTTTCAACTACGTCATGAATAGTGTAGACTAAGGAATTCACGTCGTCAGGACATCGTGTCAACAAACTTTGTTTTCCGTGCTGAAAGCTCTGTACTCGATACTTTTGTGGGAAGCATGGCCCCGGGACTTAATGTTGAACAAATGACAAGACGGCGTTGAAAATAGATGTTTCGCGATTATTTAGGATTAGCGAGTCTAGCAACAATCGAAGTGGACGGTGCTAATTTTGCGACTTAGGCTAGGTAACAAATTAAATGTTAAAAAAACTGGAATCTTACGTTAATTGTGTGATTTGTTTATGAGTAGTATATAATTTGTAATTTAAGGGTATCATTTTTATCTTCTGTTGTAATTTGTGATACATGTAAAATAGATTTTGTACGTAGGGAATTAGTGTAGGATAGATCCGTAACTAGACATTATAAATTGTTTGAAGTTACATAAAATAACAAGCAGTGGTGAGTAGGCGCTTCTTTAGAGACACAGGAAGGAAAAGTCGCATCCGCGGATTGCATTATTTGAATAGTTCGAATTTTAGAATATTATTTTCAAACAGTTAGGATTTTCGGGGAATATTACAAAAATTCTCCCGCCGCCAGAGAGGACATTCCTTCGACGGTATCCGGACGGAAGACATCTTGAAGACCGACGTTGAAGATATTTCCGTAAGCTTACGAACATTAATACTAGAAACATTGTACGGAATTTGTGAATGTACAAAGTAAAAAAAATTCAAATCATTAATGAGCTCAATGATTTAAGTATGTAAATCTGCGAAATAAATGTTAACTCAGTGTTATCAAAGTAAAAATGCTGAAATTTTTTAGAAGTTTCAATCCAATTTTAATAACAGGATAACACAGCAGAAAATCCAGGAATTGGAGCTCTGGACAGAGTCGAGCCTCCACATATAATAGTAAAATAAGAAGTTAAGTGTTATATGTCGAACCCAGGTTTGTAATGTAATGTAATGAAAAATTAATTAATATTATAATAAACGTATTAACCGGGCAACGTTCATAAATAATTAATTACTGGAAGTTAGTTAATCAAACAATCACTATACTTTATTTATTATATTAATTTTCGATTTATTTATAATGGCACCTGAAGGTCAAGTTACACTGCGTTGCCACACACTCGCTCGGCCAGCTCCTGGTGGGCCCATGGCTGCGGTCACCAGCCCTGTTGAGGAGCACGTTCGCAAACGTTCAAGTCACCAGTGTAGTGACGTTGAAGCTCCCAATAGGAGACTGCCTTCCCTCCACTTTTTCGTGCTTGACCTTGAGGTGACATTATAAATAAATAGATGCATAGCTTGTTAAATAATTAATTGATTCTATTTATTTCTTTAACGTCAAAAACAGTTGCAAACTGTGTGACTTACTGTGGGAAGAAGTGAAATCTCTGTACGGTTTCGTGAACTCGGGTATCTCTGTCCTAACTCACATACATGTTAAGTTGAAATACGAATGCAGGTAACAATGAGCGTTTTTGGCAAAAATTAATTTATCCTCAGGTGTTATAAACTATTTCCAAACGCGTAATCAGGTACAGATTTTGGCTACTATCTGTAGTGTTCTACGTGAAGATATCGAATTACTGCAGCGAGAAAAAGGAGAACTGTTATTTGAATATCCACATTCCCCACCGATTTCAAGAAGCGGTCTCAGATAGCAAAGCTATCCGTCTTTCAACCTTGTGCTGGTGTCTACGGACGGCTGTCGCACCCGAGAAACTCCGAGTTTCACGGGCTGAAGGATTGATTGATTTATAGATTATCGAGTTTCTTGGCGCGTCACACGATGGTCATCTGTCCCGTAAATGAAATGCGCGTTTTATGTCTGGCGATGGAGGTTGTCCTACGCTAGATCGAGAGATTTGGCGCCGACCCTCACGTCAAATTGTGGGGTTTCTTAAGGGTTGCCAACCGTCCTCCGTTGACGTCAATTGTCCTCTCGCCCTCCTTTGTATTTTAAATGTCCCGCAGTCAAAAAGTGTTTGTAACATTTGTTGTCATTTGAAGTTCAAGGAAAGGAGTCCCAAGATGATTTATAGACAGACACTGCCTTTCCTTCAACCTCAAATTTACAAGAGATTGGCTTATTCCTACCTTTGCAAGGATTTGTTGTCATTTACTTTATCATATTACTAACACCTACTACGTTGTATGGTTTATTGTTTAATTTACAATAGAAAACATTGATATCCTTTTTCTGAACGCTGGCACACGCATGCATGATAGTGTCTCTGCCTAGCGACTAAAATAAAAAAGAGATGATCTTCAGAGACCATCTTCATCTATTCACTCTAATCGCGATGGAGAAGAGAAAGAAATGGAGCTGCTGTTAATCTGAATTAAGTAGTTATAAAAATATATGTCATGCGTTTTGTTTTGGTTAACGAGTGCCCTTCCTTTTATATGGTCATTGTTAGCAACCCTAGGTGACAGTGATAGTGGCGACGATGGTGACTTCTGCCCCTCTGACGGTGACGATGTTAATGAAAGGATGGTGGTGGTATCTATGGTTGCCTACCGCCCTCAATTTTCATCAATTATCCTCTCGACCTCCTCTGTGTTTTAAACGTCCTTCTTTTAGTAAATTTTAAACATTTATTGTCATTTATTTTATGACATGCGTAACATCTGCAACGTTGTATGATTTATTGTTTAATTTACAATAGAAAACATGAATATCCTTTTTCTGAACGCTGACACACACGAATTATAGTGTATTTGTCAGGAAATTAAAATAAACAAGAGTCGCTCAAACCACCTTCATCTGCATTTTATGAACCCAATGAGTATTATGTGTGGTAGTGCACATCCAAGAGTTAGGCGTGTGTAAGCCGAGAAGAGGGGAAAAGAATGAAGAAGGAAAGATCACACGTGTTCTGTTCTGTTTCTGGGTGCTTCTCCGTGTGATCTTCTACGTATGCGCATTTCGAGTTTTGCATCACTTCTGTGCATATATGCGCATGCGCAGAAGATAGAGATTGCAGATCACATCTTGAGATCTGAGATCAGCGTGAGAGTGATTCCCAAAGTGTACTGGAATGTATTAGACTATTTTCTAGTCGTTAAAATTTCATTATATTACAATAATTCGCGAAGTGGTCATCATGCATATTGGGAGGTATCTCGTGATACATTTGACTTTATGTTAATTTCGTTGAGTTTGTTTCGTTGTTCCAGTTATTGTCCCAGAGCGCAGTCAGTTGTCAAAATTTTATAGGCCCTCTAGTACTGGAGTGATTTCACAAAATGCATTTTGATGAAGTATTTGTTAAGACTAAACTATGTAATCTGTGCACGAGCATAGATACAATTCCGAAACGGAAAGTTCCATTCACATTTAGCGCAAGGGCGCATATATTGTTTTACGTGTCCTAAATGTACGACATGTGTAAACTGCTAAAGTACACTTCGGGAGAAAGGCATATAAATTAGATTTCCTGTCCACAAACATCGGTAATGGGACCTACGCTAACCGCTTCTCTAACCGAAATTCTTCTTGGAATTGGATATTATCCGCGCAAGTTTCCTTGAGCCCTCATTTTACTACATGCGAGAAGCGTGTTGTTGTTATTATTATTATTATTATTATTATTATTATTATTATTATTATTATTATTATTGTTATTGTTATTGTTATTGTTATTGTTATTGTTATTGTTATTGTTATTGTTATTATTATTGTTATTATTATTTCGTCATTAGGACTTTTATATGAAATCTACAGTTTTTTTATTCAATTACAGGAGAGCGAAAATGAGATTTTGTCAAAAACGCTCCGTGCTATCTTTTAGAGAAATTTTATTCTGAAGAGTCAATGGTGCAGCTTCTGATTGTACTTTTAAAGTTACAATCTAGCACTGCGTATTTTACAAAGCTGTAAATGTTTACAAAAGTGAAAAATGCCCCGCGGCTCAAAAAAATGACAGCTATTTGTGAAACAGGTACAATATTTTTTTTATTGGTTTTGAACAACCAAAACATAAGGAAATGCATCTACAGAGTGTGCATTTTGTCTGACATAGTCGACTATCTGGACAAAATGAAATGGATTCACCCACTCTCTACTTGCCTCTCTCTGACGATCGTTTTTCATGATACGCACTGTCCTGCGCGTCCATCTTGCAGCGTATTTTGTATTACCTGCGCGTCAGTATTATCACACAGGATGGTTTCACTACCTTCAGACACAGACATCAAACACTGTTAGTCACAATTCTCGATCATTACCATAATTGAACGCTTCAGGAAACGACACGAATGCCGCCCCGCGCCGCCCCGCGCCGCCCCGCGCCGCCCCGCGCCCGCCCGCGCCGCCTCCGCGCGCCGCCCGCCGCCGCCCGCGCCGCCCCGCGCGCGCCCGCCGCCGCCGCCCGCGCGCCGCCCCGCGCCGCGCCCGCGCCGCCCCGCGCCGCCGCGCCGCCGCCCGCGCGCCCCCGCGCCGCCCCGCGCCGCCCCGCGCCGCTCCCGCGCCCGCCCCGCGCCGCCCCGCGCCGCCCGCCCCGCGCCGCCCCGCGCGCCCCGCGCCGCCCCGCGCCGCCCCGCCGCCCCCCCGCGCCGCCCCGCGGCCGCCCCGCGCCGCCCCGCGCCCCCGCGCCGCCCCGCGCCGCCCCCGCGCCGCCCCGCGCGCCGCCCCGCGCCGCCCCGCGCCGCCCCGCGCCGCCCCGCGCCCGCCCCGCGCCGCCCCGCGCCGCCCGCGCCGCCCCGCGCCGCCCCGCGCCGCCCCCGCGCCGCCCCGCGCCGCCCCGCCGCCGCTCCCGGCCGCCCCCGGGCCGCCCCGCGCCGCCCGCGGCCGCCCGCGCCGCCCCGGGGCCGCCCCCGGCCCGCCCCCGCGCGCCCCGCGCCGCCCCGCGCCGCCCCGCGCCGCCCGCGCCGCGCCCGCGCCGCCCGCCCCGCGCCGCCGCGCGCCCCGCGCCGCCCCGCGCCGCCCCGCGCCGCCCCGCGCCGCTTCTTTGGAGGCAGAGAAAAGTGTGTTGCGAGAAGCGCAATGAGGATGAACGCACCGCTACCCCCCCCCCCCGGCCTCCGCCCTCATCATCTTCTGCTGACGCAAGCCGCAGTCAGCGCGTCAGCCGTCGCAGCCTGCCGCAACAAGCGCGTGTGTACCTGAAGGACGTCAATCACCTGACTCCTCGGAGCTGCTCGAAAATATTGACGAGAAGAACATTTGATAAATTAAAGAAAACACTTCCTTAATATTGAACGAAACGACGGTATTGTCCGATTTTACTTTCTCGCTAATACGGCATAGAGAGAATGTTATGTAATACTGCAAGAAAAACGGGGAATTTTCGAAAGAAAAACTCTTTTTTTCTGGTAACGAAAAAGTGGATAAATCAAAGATGCTAAATTTAGAGCAAAAATTCCTCGATCACGTGGCGTAGCCAGAGTCCATGTTTTGAGGGTCCTTGATCCCGAAAAAATGAATGGCTGCTAGCGAATTTGTTTATAACTATCAACTGTATATACAAACTAGTTTGTGATACAACCTTCTTTTTGAAGCCGGGCAGGATGCTGAAAACATTTAAAACGAACGGTTTTTGCTAGAATGGCAATTACGAACACAAGTCGAGCAATAGGGCTCTAAAAATAAAATAAATAAATAATTCCGAAGTGAAGAATTCTTCTGTTAGTGAACAGTTTATGAAATTTCGTAATATATCCACATTTTGAGGTTCGGCTCTCCGAGGCGGGAAGTTTGAAATGTATGATCTTTCCTTCTAGTATGTCTTCCATGAACAGCGAAACTGAGCTGTTCCAAGCGTAGCGCCAAATTTGAATTAATTTTTTCCATGAACCTACAAATTTGAATTAATTTTTTCCATGAACCATGAGCTGCATAAGGTCCGTCCGTCCGTCCGTTTATCTGTACGCCCATCTGTAAACAACGCTAGCGGCTAAATCGTGTATCTGATTTTCTTCAAAAATTATATTCTGCAATTGATATGGCTGATGACACGGCCCTTTGAATTTGAAACCGATATTTATTTTTGGGAGGTACGTCACATGAAGCCCCTGGGACATTTTCAAATTATAAAAAAAATGACACCATTGTTTTTAATTAAATCTTGTTGTTGGATATTATGAAGGACGTTTAAGGGAATAGTTGAGGTCACATTTTCGTTAAAAACTGATTTTTCAAAAATTGCAAAAATTCAAAATTTTTTCGGTGCCTTCCTACAACTACAATTATAAATGTTGGTACATTTCCCTTAGTGAAATGTGTTCTCTAAAGATAGATTTTGAAATAAGGTTATGTAAACATTTTCGAAAATTTGAGTAGACAAGTACGGATGTATTTGAGTACTGCTTTAAGTAAAGGCGAGAAAGTACGTACTGTTTTGAAACTACTCTCGGAATTTTAGAAAATTGCAAAAGTTCAAACATTTTTAGGCGTCTTCCTACGACTACAATATTGAAGTTTTTTCCTTTAATAAAATCTGCTGTCTATAGACACATCTTCAAATAAGGTCAAGAATTAGGTGAAGAATGTTTCGAAAATGTGAGTAGTTTTTGTGTAATTTTGCGCCAAATATAGGCAATTTTTAAACAATTATTTTCTGAAAGACTGCTCGAAATATTTTTCTTAATTTTTTCTTCATATGTATCAAACGACGGTTGTGGGTGCCGTGCTGTTTTCAGCGAACTCTGAATTTTCGAAAATTGCAAAAAAAAAACGGTGCAAAATTACAATATTGATGAGTGTTTTTTTTAAAGAAATTTCAAAGAACGTCAGGTCTTTAAAAAGATCCTACAACTTTTTGAAAATCTGAGTACTTTTTGTAAAATTTCTGGTTCGTATTAATGCATTAAAAAAGTGAAAACAGTATCACTTTTTTCTTAATTTTTTTCTCTCGTGTAAAAGGTGCTTACAATTCGCATAGGACTTATTTTTATTGAACTCTGAATTTTCAAAAATTGCTAGAGCTAAAATTGCGTAAGTTAAAAATAATACAAGAAATATTTTTAAGTGTTGGGAAAGTAGGATTCGGCTGGGATTTTGATGAAGGGATAAAGTGTCTCGCGTGTTAACTCGAAGGACCCATGTTTAATTGTCTGTGCGTAGAAATAATTGTTGCTAGTTGGAAACACTTTGACAGGTTCATGTAGAAGTATAAAATTGCGAAACCGTTACAAATAATGCGAGAGAGTATTGTTGTAGCATCTCTAGTTTAAAGTTTCATCTATGTAATATATTCTCAAACGACAATGGACTTTTAAAAAATGTATCGCTGAGGCAGTGAAAGCACAAAGTAAAAAATGTACACCAGTAAGAGATAATACACATTATTTCGCGCGCTTGCCTGTAATTCACTTTCCACAACCCGGGGCTCGGGAGTATTTGTGAAAATCTCTCACAGTCTATGTGGGGTTAGTCGCGTAACGAGCTGCGACGCCCATTACACTTCTATATCAATACAAGTTTCTAAATTCCGAGCCAACAGTAAGCCTCCAGAGAATGCTGGTGTTGACAAGGATTAACAAAAACAAGTCAACTTGCGATGAAAGTGCAATGAAAACAAAACATCTTTGCGATTTTCAAATATCAATTAATGCTTCCAATATAGTGCTTTTTAAGTGAAAGGGAAACGGCCGTTGCAGCATATCATAGATATTGCATCCCTGACCTACATCTACAGTGCACGGTTTCCTTCGCTTCTGGTCGCCTTTTTCGTGTCATCCCCTTTGCCCTCGCTGCTAGCATTACTCCCTCAAAAGCTTTAGCAGACCCATGTCAACATGACTCTCCAAACTTTCCTACCAGCTCAGGTGGCTCAGGACATCAACTGACGTCCCTGCAGTGCCCCTCACTTGGAGGTCGTAGAGTTCTGAGCCGACAGTGGGCAGGATTTTCGACACTATATATATATATATATATATATATATATAATATATAATTATATATATATATATATTATATATATATATGTATATATATATATGTATATAATATATATGTATATATATATTATATATATATATATGTATATATTATATGTATATATATGTATATATATTATATATATATTTATATATATATATGTATATATATGTATATATATATGGATATATATATGTATATATATATATATGTATATATATATATGTATATATTATATATGATATATATATGTATATGTATATATATGATATGTATTATATATGTATATGTATATATATGTATATGGCTATATATGTATATATTATATTAATATTACAGCTAGAATTCGCAATCCATGTCGCGGCTGATTTCGACCATACAATCTGGGAATCTAGCGGTCGGATGCATGGTTCCAAGTGCCGAGTTCAACAATATAGGGAAGTCAGTGGTGGATCACCCGAGAAATGAAAATATGGCCAGCAACCATATTAAAGGTTCTAGTTGTGGCCCATGAAACCTTGCAAGACAACCCTGATCTATCATCTATCAACTCTCTGCATACAAGTGGTGCCATGTCTTCGCCACTAATCTCCAAGATGATGTCAAAGACTACGCAAAAAATAAAAGAACTTAATTTCGGCTAATCAAAGCTAATAAAATTGCACCATTTCACCTAGAAATGCTCCTTTCAACCCCGGCCAAAAACGGCTATGCTTAAAAGGGAAAGCTTTCAAGAAGAGTGAGGGGAATGGGGGAGAGGAGATTGGGGAACTCGACTCACCGTCTCTCCCAACTTTTGAAATGCTATGAAGTGGCCACTCAGAAATTAAGTGCTAGGGGTTAGGTGGTTTAGGGGCATCAACTTGATGTCACTGCAGTGCCTCTGACCGGAAGTCCCAGGGTTCTAGTCCCAACAATGGCAGAATTTTCGACACTAGCTACGTAGCTAGGTCGAATTCAGCCGCTGTCTGGAGGAGAATTCTAGCGGCCGGCTGCTCTGATTGAAAGTTTACCGTGGTTTCACCGATCAACACCAGGTGAATGCCGGAGTGGTACCCTAACAAACGGGCCATCGATCACCCAATATTTCCTTACTCTTTCGTGTCCCATCATTTCCCACTGATATGCATTACGCCGGGAGCGAAATCGGGAGCTTAGACCTTATCCAGGTGGGCGAGGCGCTTCGTCGGGGGGGGGGGATAACGGAAAGGATAAATCAATTCTCTTGACCTTTAGGTCGTTGCCGGATCTCGCTAGCTCTTTATCTGGGGAGGAACCGAACCACCACCATTTTCCCAGGATAAAACACGAACTACATTTATGGAACTAATGACTTTAGCAGACTGCACGAAACAATCAAACAAACGCTCGGGCGTTGTCAGCAGACGGCCGCTGCGCTGGAAAAGAGAGCGGCAAGTTCCTCTAGCTCCCGCAGTCGATGTCGCCCACGCGGACGGCAAGGCCACCTGGCAACGCTGCTTGCTCTGCATTTGGAACGACGCCCACGCGCCCGCGGCTAAGGCAACTGCGAAGAGGACAGTCGCAGTACGTAAGCATCGTACTTAGAACAACTACCATCGATGTAGCACCCTAGGTGCAAAGGTTCCACACGGATTACATTTTTGATTGGAGTTTCATTCTGGATGCCCAACTCGAACGTTTTTGGCTAACATTGCTACAGGGAGAGGGTCTCTCCAAAAATGAAAGAGATTGACCGAAAAGGTCTCATGTTATAGATTACGACGACCCGTACAGGATCATTCCAAACCTTGTCTTTCCTTAGAGTTTGTATTATGAATCGAGAATGTGGGTGGTTCCTCACACTCGGGTTTCGCCGACCAGCGAGCTACCGCTCGCTCAATCCCGAACAGCTGATGTGTTGGGCGAATGTTCGCTCCCTTTGATGTGTCCCAAAGATTGACACGCAGCGGGTACTGCGAATACCGAATGTTCGGCGCTCGGCGAATAGCGAAAAACTCTTCCACACTACTCGGGATTCGGTGAGCGGTTGCTCGGGATTCGTCGAATGCCGCATGTGTGGAGCCGCCTTAAGAGAGAATGTTTACTTCATCACACTGTCAAGACGAGCAGGTATTAACATAAAACTATTGGAATTCATTATTTACGTTGACTCAGACATTATGCGACTTACTCTTGAAATCTGATGTTTTCCGAAATTAACCCTTACTCTAAGGTCAATTGAATGTAAAATGACACTAGCGAGAGTTACTATGTAAACGCACTGACATGGAAATTCTCCATGTTCACACGAAGAGAGATACGGAAATACATCAGTGCCATACGTGCAGAAGACTTAACAAAATATCATCAGTGGAATTTTCTAAATAATATATAAAGCAGAGGCAAACCTGCTGTTATTCCATATGACTTGGACACGTGACCATTACCGAACGTCTCCATTTAGGCTGCTTAGAAGCTGACTATTCACTTCCTTGGGCCACGGTCCGGGCGTTGCTATGCCTTGACAACAAAGGGCACCGACTTTACATGGAATAACGATTATCTCAAAGTTCCAAATAATTGATCAAGATTAATTTGTTGATAATTCAAGATGCACAGTTCTGTTAACCTTATTTTTACTTTCTCGCTCTTACTTCGTAAGAGGAGAAAGTACTGTAATCGCGAATCGGAAAACGGCACATTTTTTGACAGAAAAAGTCTTATGTCGGGTCCTAGTAACGAAAATTCAGATAAACCTTGTTCCAAAATATAGTACATTACTTCCTCCGACATGTTTTGTAGTCAGAATCGTATGTTTTGTAGATCCTTGATACCGAAAAATCATTTGACGGGGAAACGACTGTCCGTCCCTCCTTCCGTGGTCAACAATAACGCCGAAACAGTTCAGCCGATTTTATCCCAATTGATGTTTCTTGATCGCTTTAAAGGAATTCGAGACCTCGTCAGTTTGAAACGGATATTGTGATTTTGGGGGTACTTTTCATCAATCCCCAACCTTTTCAAAATTTTCTCAAGAATGACTCCAAATTTTTTGGTTAAACTGTGTTCTCGGATACAATAATGTAGGCCTCATTTTCGTTGAAATACCTTTGTTTTTTTAATTTGCAGAAGTTCAAACTTTTTTTAGACATCTTTAGAATACTACATTATTCAAGATTTCCCTCCTTTTTTTGTAAATGAAATCTGTTCTTTAAAAACAGATCTTCATATAGTCATTTAAAATTTCTCGAAAATAGAATAATTTCGCGTAAGTTTTCATGAAATATAGGCCATTTTTAAACGTGTTTATCTCACTAAAGGGCTCCATTTTGTTTCTTAAATTTTTTCTCGCATGTATCAAAGAACTGCAAAAACAGAGGTGATAGTCCCATTTTCGACGAACTAATTTTCGAAAATGTCCAAAGGACAATATTTAGAGATTTCGATTTTCGATAGATTTTGATAGATCAATCAACTTCACATTAATTAAAGAATTAATTATGAAGAACAAATTTCATTTGGAGAAAAATCTCTCTTTGATATTGTAGTGATAACAAGACGGCGAATACATTTCAAACATCCTTAATTTGCACTAAAATGCAGCATGTAAAAAGCCCACAAATGGAACTACTGTTACAAAGGAAGTTACGTTCATACTATCCGTACATACATAAACGCACGTATGCATACGCACATGGGCATACACCATACATTAATAGAATACATGTTAAAGTAGGAGATTGTCATTCTGAAAAATGAAACTCACTACCAAAAGACCGCAGGAACCTTATAACATTATATTTGCTTTAATCTCATAGAATTGTGATTGACATCGTTTTTTACTTTTAAAATAAACTCTTGATTAGTGAAATGTTCGGATGAAAGCCTTAGACGGCCGCATGTGGCAATAAAGTTCGCGTTGCTCACCCCTTTCGCCCCCCCCCCCGCCCCCGCGCCTTCCATGACCGTTAGGCGGCCGAGCGCGGAACTGAATGGCGATTCGTTTCGTCGGATCTTCTGCTTCGGTAGACGTGCGGTGCGATGGCCCCCTGCGCAATCCAGAGCTCGTTCCAATGGGGAAATTCCTCTGTCGTTAAAGACTGGCCTGCTATCAACTACAAATGTGTATTGAGATAGGTATTTTGAATAGGAAATAGTTATTTGGAAAAGGCATTGAATTCGATACAGATTAGTTATCAGCACTTTAGTTGTTGGAGTAACTATTACGAGATGAGGATGTTTGAAAGTTTTTATGTCCCGACTTGCAATTCCAAGCACAGTCTAGTAGCAAAACTGAACGTAAGTACTGAATTAGCAGGTAAGGTATAATTTATTTCTTGTTTTACGAGTATGAGTAAGAGTATGTACTTGTATCCCAAGGGACTATTAAAACATTCGAGTTTGCTAGTCTCGTGATTTCATTGTATTAGCTCCACGCGAATACACAAGTAATGCTTTAAAATAGAACGTATTCACCATCATTTCTGTCCTCACATCCAGTCTTAGGATCGGGCTGAACTGTCATTCCCTTATCAGCATAGCACAAGAAAAGTGGCACTCTCAAAAATAGTTATTTTCAATTTATCTTATTCTAGTATATACAGAGTATTTAGACTTTATGTAATACTGTACAATATCTCCGGGAGAGATGGCTCAGGGCATCACTGATGTCCCTGCAGTCCCTCTGGTTGAGAGGTCCTAGGTGTGATGGTCGACGATGGCAGGATTTTCGACACTAGCTTGTCAGGTAGGTCGAATTCAGTCGCTGTCGGGGTGAGAATGATCGGTAGTTTTCCATGGTTTCTCCGATCAGTACCAGGCGAATGCCGGGGCAGTACCCTATCAAATGGGCCATGGATCGCGCGCGATCTTCTCTACCTTTCTCTTGTTATATCCTATCCCCTTACACACACACACACACACACACACACACAATCACGACCTGCACAAGCACTCATGTCGGGAGACCGGTCGGGAGCTTATAGCTTGTCCCGCCTGGGGCAGTACCCCGCTAGTGGGAGATACTTAGTTGGGAAACCCCCGCCAGCTGACGGTAGGACGGCGCCCTATCTCGCCATACATCAGTGGGACGACCACCGCCACCTCCCGAGTAAAAACATGCACTACAGATAAGGGACTAATGACCCTGGAAGTAGACGAGCCTAGAATCACTAATAATCAATCAATCAATGTAAAATATCGAACTCGGCTGTCCAGAAGACGCTATTTGAGTCCAGGTGCGAAAACCTTCTACTTCAACTGTGAAATAATCTATGCCGAAAATGTAATAGAAATACAAGTTTTGGAGGTACATTCTCCCTTTGCTGTACGATTGATGTAGCTGAGTTACAACTGATATAGCAGGCAGCTTCCTGGGGGAGAATCGCCTCCTCAACCGAGTTGTCCTCGACCTCGTACCTCTCCCGATCGAGTGGCTGAGTCGCACGTCCCAAGGTTTCTAAGGCTCTACGATGACTTGCTGCAAATTCGTCCTCTCCGAGTACACTCGTGTTGCGTTTGCTGGCCGTGTACACTGTGATCGCCATCTTCTCATCCATACTAGAAGTGCTACGACATCGCATACTTTCTCGCATTATTAGAAGTACTTTATGTAATACTGAAATATTGTAATTTCTGCCATAATAAAAACTCAAATTCAATCAAGTTCAGTGTAACTTGAAAAAGGCAAATTCAATCAGTTCAAACGAAGGGCATCTGGTGCGTACCTGGGTTTATTCGATAGCCAGGAGCAGTAGTAAACTTTCACACATGGAATAAATATGTATAAATTTAACGTTTCCAGTTCTTGTAGCACATAATCCAGAATACCTAGTATAATTTATCTAAGCCTCCTTTGATTACATTGAAATGAGTTTGCAATTATGGTATGCAATCAGCTATCAAAACTAGTAAAGAAGTGTATTTGTTAGTTCTAAGTTAAATTTATTACCTTCCATCAATCTATTTCGTTTCATAAGCATATTATCTACATCATACAATCATCACCATTGGCAACAATGGGATGAATTCGAAGAATTATGAAACCACTGGTTTGGCATTTTCCGAACTGGCAACTCGTCAAATGAAGCGAGCAAAATTCGAATTTAAAATCCCGATATTTTTGGTTTCAATTTTCGAAGAAGAAAAAGATCTTTAAGAATAAATGCAAATGTCAAAGACACCTTTCAAATTAACCAGGAAGAAGTAGAAGATTTTCTCACGTTTCAATATCAGGGGAGTATAATAAATGATGATGGAGACAAAGATGAAGATATTAAACAAATAATCAACAAAGCAAATGCTTGTTTTATGCAATTAAGAGAAATATAGTAATATTGCCTTAAAACAAACTACGCATTTTCAATTCAAATATAAAATCCGCGTTTGCAAATAGGTCAGAAACTGCGAAAGTAACACATAAATTACAAGTGTTCAGAAACCGATGTTTTCGAAGAATCCTAAACATTAGGTGCCCACAAGTAATAACAAATGAAGAACTGCTGAAGAAAGCTGATGAAACATCGGCAGTAATGCAAATAAAACGTAAAAAATGGAACTGGTCTAACTGGGTTTTTAATCCGAACGTATTTGCCAAGTTTCAACTCAAAACTTGTAATCTGGTGGAGTAGTACATGACACAAACATCCCATCCGGACATTCATCCATTGAGGCATCCGTTTTTGATTTTTTTTTTTTTTGCGTACACACTCGCGTGTATCTCTTCCCTACCTGACCTATATTTACCTTCTTTGGAACAACGCTAACAGGCCTTAATCCTGATGTGTGTATAGAAGAACCTTAACACGTATATTACGATTCAATATTCGAGATGTTGAGGCAGCTAGTATACGTTTCCTCCCTATACTGAAGTTTGGGCAAGAAAAGTAAAAAATATAAAATTAATGCTGTCGAACCTAAGGGATTACTCAGGTCATGAACTGATGACACTGCAGAGCCTCCTAGAATTCTGGGAGGTCCTAGGATTCGGCGACAGTTTTTCGACCTTCGCTGGGTCAAATTCAGCCGCTGACCGGAGAAGAATTCTAGATGCCGGCTGCTCTGATCGGGAGTTTTACGTGATTTCTCCAATCAATACCAGGCGAATGCCGAAGTGGTACCCGAACAAAAACAAGTCACAGATCGCGCGCGCGTTCTTTGCTTCCTCTTCCTTGCACCTTAATTACACACACTTACACCAACATGCACCACACATGTCGGAAGCCCAGAGCGTGTCCCGTCTGGAGCGGTGCCCAGCTGATGGAATGTAACTAGATGGGGAAACCTCGTGACATGACGTGAAATGACGTGTATGACGGCACCGGATCTCGTCATCCAGAGGGGGCAGAACACCGTCATCTCCCGCTTAACAACATGCATGATACTTATGGGATTAATGCTCACAACTGTTGACGCGCCCGGAAACCTAAAATAATGAATCCATCAGTCTTTAATGAGCACCGAAAAATAGAAGGAAGAGAAACACATGACGACAAGGAATCAGAGAGACAATAAAAAACGGAAGTCTCAGAACTGGAAAGATAGAATGAAAGTAACAAGGTGACAGAAAACTGCCGTACATATGCCGTTCATCATCATGTTTATCACGATGCAATTTTCGGTTGTTCTGCAGTAGTTTTACAGCCGGAATCGTTTGAACGAGGGTCTGCAAATAGTTAGAAAGATAGTTAGATCAAACGAATCGACATGGTTCAACTGACTTTACTCCCTTTCCAGGAAATAAGTACAAAGGGTTAGTTTGCCCATAATCAACTTCTACCCTTAATCAATCGCCATTGAGTCACACGGTGACTTGTCCTACGGAAGACGTGTAACTAAATTAATAGCTGAAAATGAGCTCTTAAACGATCGACTGCATCCTCTGCAGAAGAGAAAAAGGAGGAGGAAGGAAGAAGGAAAAGCAGGCTGAAGGCGCATGTGAATTAGGAGCGCGACTTGATGGCCTGGTGACCTGCGGATCGCCAACTTTGAAACCTGTTCCGCCGAGGGCGAAAGTATTCCCAGTGCACACGTTTGGCAACATGAGACCCGTTTCCTTTCGACGGAAAGGGCTAGGGAAAGGACAGTTTGAAGGGAGGGCCATGTCGCTAGCTTTCCCCCCACTCATCCACCCCTCCACCCTCAAAAAGTGCGAAATTTAAAAAAAAAATAAAAGTATTTTATGAAAGTATGATATAACGAACGGTGTTAATGCAAAAGCATGAAGTGACATTACGATATAAGCGAGTGCGAATATATTGGTATTCATTACATCGAGTTTCTTGTCGTAGTTTTTCTACAACTAATTGTGTTGTAAGTTATACTACTTTCTTATTGAACGGTTTTGTAAGCAGTCAGTATCAAGTCAAAGCTATCTAGCGGACAGCACATTGGTGTCCAGGTGGCATTGGGTTAGCAATCAGACTTTAAACGAGCAATTCACGAGTCAAGATAGAATTCAATTTATTAAAGAAATGTTATCAAATTTTAGGATCTGTTCTTATTTTTTTGTCTTAAAAACTAATATTTTTCCCATTGTGAACTAATTTTCAGAGTTTTGGGAACAGGCGAGCACAGACGATTTAACGCATGGGCGTACCAGGGCCGTCGAGGACATGGTCTCTCGGCCCCACAAACACGCCATTCAACAATTCTATTAGGTTATGTTACCAATGATATCAGTTTCACTGCCTGGAGCAGGTTGTACTGGAAAAAATCGTGCTAAATTTTTTCGGACGCGGTTTGTCTTCGATTATTAATTATCTTATGTAACAGTGAAGGAAGCCTCCAAATATTGTGATTGGGCCTAACTTGAGACGCCATTTAAGTTAATATAGCTTTATTATATTATAAAAGCCGAAACGAATATAATTTTTAATTATTATCTCTGTTACCCCAGAGTCCAATCCCCGGTATATCCAGGGTTTTGTTGTTTATTTTAATTAAATACAATGTATTCATTAAAAAATGTATATACAATTTTTTTATATCTCGAACAGTTTTTAGTTGGAATGCAATTTTTTATCACCTGAAGTAAAAAGGTGTTCTGGCGATATAAAAAATAATTTTCAAGAAAAGTTTGGAAACGAGTCTCTCCAGACGCCTCAGATTTTGATGCGGTTTTGTAAGTCCAGTCTCACATGTCTCAAAGGAACTTCTTCAAACTTGTATCTTTTTAAGTTAAATAGTTTTGAGATACAGCGGTTTGTTTGACCCCGTGCAGGGTCGTTGAACAGTACGACCTGTTGATTTTCGCACCAACAAGAAACATTGTTTCCTTCTCCATTATTGTTTATTACAACACAGTGGGTAAATTGAACAAAAATATCACCTGTACCTCTGTTGGTTTGGCACTGAAGTCCCTTATTTATTGAAAGTATTGCAAATACAATATATATATATATATTTATATATATATGTGTATTTATTTATCATTGAATAAAAAATACGTATGTGTGTACGTGTATGTATGGGGGGGGGGCTCATTGTCAAATCCGCCAGGGGCACCATGGATTCTAAAACCTACCTTGCAGGTAAGG
Organism: Gryllus bimaculatus; assembly: GCA_017312745.1. NCBI lineage: Eukaryota > Metazoa > Arthropoda > Insecta > Orthoptera > Gryllidae > Gryllus > Gryllus bimaculatus. The sequence continues at coordinate 1,130,986 of BOPP01000134.1, forward strand.
GCATGTGCGTCGACACTACCCCACGGGTTGCCTCAACATAGTAATAACAGCAATTCGCCAAAACATTTAATAATGTGTATGGGTAAATTGTTTGGCGGATTACTATGTTGGGGCAATATATATACTGGGACCATCTAATTTGAGAATTATGCAATGGTTTGATAGAAAAAATATAAATATGCTTCAAAATGACTAAATATATATTATTGTGTGTGTGTGTGTGTGGTGTGAATTTTTATTTTTCTTAGCTATTATAAAATTTCATGTTATAAAATTGTCGGGAATTTTTCATGCTTTCCAAAAGCATTCGTGGTATTACTTATGATAATGTCATTTACGGTTTTGTTTCGAAATTGTTTATAAATATATAAGACTGTAGGGGGGAAATTTTAATTCAACTGTTATAACCACGAATAAATTCACTTAAAATTGTTTTCGCTTTTTTAAAATAAACCTCTAATAACTCTTTTATGAAGTCGCTGGTGCTTGTGAGAATCACTGAGAGGCAGGTACAGATGTTCGTAGCGTTCGATGCGTCGTGCCCCAGGATCAAAACATAATTTTGAATTGTTTAACGAAATTATCATATAATGGAATAAGAAAAAGCGCGTCTCCTCTTTTCCCTCTTTTTAAAGTTGCTCAAACAAGTATAAAATCCGTCAGCTTCAGAATCTTAAGCATTTTCCCTTGTCACTAATCATCTTTTTGAATTTGAAGCAACTCCACGAACCCTCTTACTCTCAAAACGCCTATTAACATTTAATTTAGAGGTGTATTTCACAATTTAATACATTCCTGGTTCCATGTAGTGAAATTATATTCTATAAAGTTTCTGTGAAGTTTAGTTCCCGGGTGTTAATATTTTATTTCCTCTTTTCATAGATCTTAGTAATGTTTTGGACTACAAATAGGAAGGCCGGCCATACAGATACCAGGATTAGCAACCCTTTTTCTCACGTCCACTTTGTATGTATTTAGCATGAAAAGAGACGAAAATGTATAGATATTTTGCATATGTTTGTCGCAAAGTTATGTACTTCGGCTTTTCATTCTCTAGAAATTTGAAGAATGAATGAATTCTCTAGAACATTTATGGAGAGGTATCATATATATTTGCGTCACGAGAAAATCGAGTTTACTTCCGAGAAGACGTACGCCAAGAATTTCTCTCCCTTAAAAATATTCAGTAAATATAATATTTCATTTTTTAATATATATATATATATATATATATATATATATATATATAATATATATTCATCTTTCATTATTTAGTGGCGGCCATCGCATCGTTTTGCGACTTGCCTTGCTAGTTGAATGCAATCAGAGCGACAGCAGAAGGTGCAGGAGACCGAAAGCCCAGTTTGTCTGCTCTGCTTCCGAGTTGCGGACTTCACTTCTTTTGAGTCGTTGACCTACTGACCACTCAACGGACTTCCAGTGAAATCTGTTCCGCGAGGACTTTTGCTTCGTCTGGTCAGACTGGATCACGTGAAGCGAAGCAAATGGCTGTAATGCAGGTCAACGGCCTTTTTAGAGTGGTTGACGTTGGACGGCGAAGGTGTCGGTGTTTTCGTAACTTCTACTCAGTGTACTGAAGTAACGTACTCTCTACCAGGGGCGGCCGCACCTGAAGGGATCTAGGGCGGCGCCCTTTCCACAAAGTATTAAACTTGCAATAAAAACTCGTTTAATTTGTGCATACCACCAGCGCAATTTTTGATGACGAATGTAAAATTAAGTGTCCGATTATGCGAAAGATGCATGTTTTTGGAATGTGAAGCATCGTGGACTATCGAGAGTCCGCCCGTAGCTGGTGTAGGCGAGGTCAGAGAGTATGGGTCGAGGCAATGGAAGCTTGGGGAAGAGTGGGGGTACTGGGATTTGGGTGGCGGCAGAGTACTGCTTTTAGGGTTTTGTTCAGCAGAGTCCGCGGCTATTAACTAAGATAAGAATACCGATCCTTTCATCTGATTTCTTAAATTACTGACTTGTTTGCTGAAAATATTTTTTTAAACTCTCTTATTTTCGCGTGAGCACTATTGTGTCTTCCTTTTATCAACGTAAGTTCACTTAGACAAGCATTAAAATGCCGATACGTGCAACTCAATTATACTCTACATGCCATAGTTTTCCTCGTTCAAGAAATATTTCGAATAGGTAAAATTGATTGATTGGTGTTTGTTCTAGTGATTCCGGGCACGTCAACTAACAGGGCCATTATTCCCGTACGTATAGTATGTGTTTTTGCTCGGGTTGTGCGGAGATCTTTGTCTCGCTGTATGGCGAGATACTGCGCGGACCTACCGTTAGCTAGTGGGGTTTTCCCCAACTATGTACCCTCCAGCAGCCCGGCACCGCCCCAGCCCGGACAAGCTCTAAGCTCCCTACTGATTTGTGTGCTGTGTAGTGCTGACATATGTGCTTGTGTAGTGCGTAAGAGGAGATAATAGGACAAGGAAGAGGTATGAAAGATCGCGCGCGGCCCGTTTGTTAGGGTACTCCTCCGGTATTTGCCTGGGTTGATCGGAGAAACCACGGAAAACTACCGATCAGAGCAGCCGGCCTCTAGAATACTCCTCTAGACAGCGACTGAATTCGACCTAGTTGACAAGCTAGTGAGCAAATCCTGCCACCGTCAAGACGCGAACCTAGGACCTCGCGGTCAGAGGGACTGCGGTGATATCAGTTGATGCCCTGAGCCATCTCTTCCGGTCTAAGAGGTAAAATGTATGTGATAGTTCAAACATACGGATACATGCCGCCCGCCCTTATGCGCAACCCACCGACCGCCACTGGTCTCTACAATGAAACATTCATTACAAGAAATTCTGAGCATCTCTAATATCATTTATTCCCACACAGTTCTTTCACAATAAACTAGTGATCCTTCCTCGCTCCCATAACTTGTGAACAAATCAATGGATTATGATCTAAGAACGATATATTGTATATTTTGAGCGTGTCAGTGATGTAAGATGCGTGAAGTTACTTGGAAACCATTAAGGCAAGCACCAATAATGAATTGTATTACAATAAGCACCGGGAATGAAGAAAACCTGCACCTAATTCTCTCTCATCACAGACTTTTGTTACTGTTTTTGACACATAAATAACTATTATTATATACTATAATTAGAGAGCGATTATATCACAGCGATTACAATTTGCAATATTACGAGTATTCATATCCCGTATGGAGGTAACATACTACAAAGCCATTGGATGTTGGGAATTTTTGAAAGAGAGTATAACATTAGCCAGCTACTATGATTCTTTGGAATGTTCAAAGCCAAATACTGCAAGTGCTTATTTGAACAAAGCTATGCACGACATTTATAAATCTGTAAATGTGAAAATACATTTAAAACAGTTTAGAGGATCGGCGACGCCACATTCAACTAGTTGTAAAGTGTTACACCAAGTTAATTCTTTTCCCAAGAAAGAATTGTTGGTACCCACGTTAGTTCCTGCTGAGTGAACAGAAATCTCTTGAATTTCTTGCTGAATATAATATTTTATTTTTCCACTCGTGATTTATAATTTTCTTAATTCAAACGTGTGATAAAGAAAAACGTCACTTGACATTTATTGTAGTAATTATGCTGCTGTATGATTGCTATTTTATTTTTTGACTTTCCGATAGGTTACTCAACGATTAGATTACGTTTCCGAGGGATGCCGAATTTCATTTATCTATATGAACTAAAATAATTTTGAATACTAATGTTGAAATTAGAAGCAAGCGTCAGAAATAATCGTATCATTACATAGTCACGATTGTTTAACATTGAAACATGTAATAATACTCTAACTCCTACAAGAATTAAAACAACTTCAGCTCCCTAGTGTTATCAGTTACGTAGTTAGCAAAATGTCTCAATATATTTCTGAAACATGTTTGCCAACCCAGAAATATAAGCAATATTTAAAATATTATTTTTGGATATATCATGTATAATTTTATCGCTTTCGTTTGCGTTTTGGTAAAGGTTAATATAATGTATGCTTCTCGAAAGTTTTTTATTTTACTCGTGTCTACTATTCACATACAGTATTCGTGTTTTGTTTCTAAATTTCAGGATAATCTTTGCGATTCGCATTTGTTCGCGCCGTAGTTCCGTATGCTAGAAAAAAGTGGGACAACGGCATCGCTTTCGTCTATCGTGAGTGCGCAAATTCGGCCTGCGTGGCGTCGGGGAGGAAAGAAGCGAGCGCGCAGGGCGAGTGGGTGCGGCGCGGGATGGGAGCGGCTCTTCCTCCCCCTCCCCTCCCCTTCCCTCCCCCCCTCGGCATTCCGACAGCCGCTCGTGGCTTTTATATCCCAGGGAGGTCCGGCAAAATGCGAGGCTTACGAACGTGTATACTTATGGCCAAGTCTAAAATATGATCCGTTTTGCGAAGAAACTGATCGATCCCGAGCAGAGTCGTTTATTTCGCGCATGAAGACAAAATACACCTGGTACTTGGTGAACTATTTTCCCGAAATTTTTATCTGTAACATGGACTATTTTCTAAAGATATTTCTTACCGTAACTCAGAAATAATAATGTACATGGTAACGAATATATAGGGAGAGTCATTCTGTTGGTAAATAAAAATTCTTGCGTGTTCCCTGTAATGAGCAATAAATACTTCCTTCACCATTTTCGCCCCAGAAACGTAGATTCTGTAGAAAGTGTTTCTTGTAATTTTTTGATTTCATTGAAGCCTGTATATCACTGCTACGTTAATCACACTTTCAAGACTCGAAAAGTTGTAGACTGGCAAGGTCATTAAAGTCGTTTGTGCTCTGTAATTGTGACGTCCGGCTGGGAGGTGAAATCCCATCGACTATCAAATGTGAATTTATTTATTTATTTATTTATTTATTTATTTATTTATTTATTTATTTATTTATTTATTTAATTTATCACTGTGATGTTCAAACTGTAGGAGAACACCTAAGGATAAGAAGCATATACAAATATCCATGTCCGAGATAGGATTCGAACTCGCGACCCTTCGAGCCGAGACTGCTACAGGCGAAGCCTTAACGACTTCGGTTATCCAGGCTGGCACTATTCTTTCTTTGTAACAGAAAAATGTATATTTTCTCTGGAATATCCAGTCAAATGAACCGCTTTGCGATGTAGACGTGGTTGCTGCACTTGTAGTTAGTATTGGCTTTGAGAAGCACTTTCGAAAGCAAAGTTGTTTCGGATCACTGCATTCGTCATTTCCTCTCTTCGCACGATCAGGTATACACACAGAATACAAAGCACCAGAGAGAAGGCATTTGTTTTATTCCTTTCTTGGCACAGTCAATACGAACTCGAGAAACCAATGATGATGCAGCGGGAGAATTTTCATTGTCATCGTCATACGGACAAGTTGTAAGAAATATACAAAAAGAAAAGCCTCATAGTTTGGAAACACGAGTTTAATTTTCATTCGTTGTTTTTTTCTAATAGTGTATCTTCGTTTTTTTCTTTTTTTGTGTTGCCTTAACTTTGATTTTGTTGAAAGACACAACACTTTTGTTATTTTACAAACATAATATTCACAGTTCGTATTCTTTATTATTATTATTATATTATTATTATTATTATTATTATTATTATATGCGTTTCCTGCCATGTATGACCAGGCTACACTTGATCTTGCGAATCTTAGTCCCATTTATTCCGGAGAGATTGTGTCATTATGATAACCAGCTTTTCGGATTCTAATTACAGATTAATTCACCTATTTTAGTTACCTGACTGGCATTATGCAAATTACGCAAAGACAAAATACACTGTCAAATTTGAAACTCATTCTTTGGTGACATTAATTTTTGCAATATATTACAACAAATGAGCATCCTTCGCTTCTAAAATAATAAACAGAAGCTCTAAAAGGTACAAAACGAGACATAGAATATTTCACATTAATAATATTGGAAATAAAGAAGAATCATTAGATTTAAAAATGCCCGATTAGACAATGCAAATGTGAACTCACAAATCTCTTCTTGGTTCGGAGCTTCTCAGCCCAATTAATAATTCAGAGCACAATATTCCAGTCAGTGACACTTGTAAGGAAGGATTTCTGTGCTTTCCCTCTGACATCACCCTGCTCTTCCAAGTGCATACTGAACACGACGCAACCAACGTGAAAAGGAAGGAAGCAAGGGAAACGGAGGGTAGCGGAGGCGAAGTCGGCGCTGTTGCGTTGAGTTCCTCGCAGGAGGAAATGCACGAGTCCCTGGTCGATTCGTAACGGTGTTCGCTTGTCGCTTGCAACGGAATCGACTCAGGTGGCGGCGCACCTCGTCCTTTCACTCTATTCGGACAAAGCCAGAGTAGGATTTACCTATGGGCAAAGTAATCAGTTCAGACGCCCCCGTCCATGGAGGACTACCGTGGTCCGAAAGAAATTATAGAAAATCAGAAAAATGATAAAAAATGTTTAAATCTGTAAAATAATTGTTAAACATAGTTTACTCCATTAAAAAGTTTGTACTTGAAAGTAAGAAACTAATCGTTTATTCGTTGACAATAAATTTCATTTTTTTCAAATAAACAAGCAGTTTTACAATTATTCTCGCTTTAGTAAACGTTTGGTAATATTATAATTCCGCGCTTTCTGTCCCTATTAACAACTCAGCAAACTGTAAAACTCATCATAAAAATAATTGTAAAACTTATTACCAACCGTAGCGCATTAGAGGGAAGACTAATTCTTTTATCATCAGCTATTCGTCAACCCAAAACTATCAAATGTATCGCCCAACAGAGACGGAATTCAAAGAATTTCAGACTGGCGTGACGAAGCGATGCCGCATTGTAAACTGATATATGGTGAAGTACTTCAGAAAGAAAACGCCTGAGATTCAAATTTCCAATTTCCTAGAGGCAAAAATTACGAGAAACCACTGACATTAAAAAAAATGTGCGTGATCTTATTTAAAGATCATATTTCATTAAGAATGTGTGTAACAAAAGCACATATTTTCTCAAAATATTATAATGTTATCGTTATGTAATATGTCACAATTTCCGCCTTTCTTACACAATTTTGGCCCTTCACAATTTTTGAAAACCCAGCGTTTTCAACGAAAACAAAATCTGTATAATTCTCTTAAAATCCTTTCACACAATCCAACAACAAAATTTAATCAAAAATGATGGAGCCATTTTTTTTGAAAATTTTGAAAATGCCCCAAAGACTTCATGTAAAGTACCCTCAAAATTAAAATAACTATTTCAAATTCAAGGGGCCATAACATCAGCAAGATTAATTGGGAATATCAATTTTGGAGCAAATTGGTTGAACAATTTAACCGCTAGCGATGTTCGTAATCAACGCTACTTTCTTACTACTACGTAAGCAGTAGAGAGAAAGTAAAACGTCCTCTTCAGAAAACAGATCAATTGACACTATCTATCTAGAATATTTTTTTGGGGAAAAAAGTGTTTTGGGATGTTTCAAGGTGCCTGAGACGATGAAACACTGATGGTCACTATACTGCCTTTTCGGGCATAATAGAATTAAAACAATATTATTCGTCAGCTTGATAATAATTAAATATAATCCATATGTATTAATACATTATTCATTAGCATGACGATAATTAAACCAAAAACTGTAATTATTCAAAGCTTAAAAAAAGTATTTTCATGGACACTATTTCTAGTGTAACTTGTTACGCCGACGACGAATGAATCAGGCGACTGGATTGTGTTTAAGTCTAAGAGCAACTAGGAGCGTCAAAGAGCAACAAATACACTTATGGGATTAATGACCCCAGCAGTGGACGCACCCGTAAGTTCGAATGCAAACTGACCTGCGGCGTCAGGTGTTGGCGCGCAGGCGTTTCGTGGCAGGCGGGTGCGGTGGCGTCGGTTTCTAAGAGCAACTTATTCACTAATGCACTTATGGGTCAAATGGTCCTGGCAGAGGAACCGCCTGGAAACTTGAATGCAAACTGTCGTGCGGCGGCTGGGTGTGATTTCATGCAGGCGCCGGTTGTAACACGGAAGCAAAAATGTTGGCATCTAAGAGCAATAATTCTTTAATCCATTTACGAGATTAATGATCCTCGCAGTCGACGTGCCTGGAATCATGAATGCAAACTGACCTGCGGTGGCAGGAGGTGTGGGCGCCAGGTGGTAGAACGGCGCGAAGGCATCGGAGTCGAAGAGCAACAAACTCACCAATGTACTTACGGGTCAATTGACCCTAACAGTGGACACGCCAGTAAGTATGAATGCATACTAATCTGCAGCGGCAGGAGTTGCAGGCGTGCTAGCGCCTGGTGGAAGGTCAGCGCAAAGGCGCGGGACTAATGACCCTAGCAGCAGACCGCCTGAAACGTTAAATGCAAACTTACCTGGAGCGGCAGGAGGCTCGTGCCTGCGCGCGAGAACCTGGTGGCAGGCGCTCGCCTAGGCGTCGGCATCTAACAGCAACTAATTCACTTATGCACTTACGGGGCTAATCACCCTAGCAGTGGACGCGCCCGGAAGCATGAATGAACACTGACCTGCAGAGGCAGGGATTGCCGGCGTGTTGGCGCTTGGTGGCAGGCGAGCACAAAAGCGTTGGCGTGTAAGACCAATTAATATATTATTGCATTTACGGAACTAATGATACTAGACGATGCGCCCGAAAGCATTGATGCACACTGACCTGCAGCGGTAGGAGGTTCAGCCATTCAGGCGCAGGGTGGCAGGCTTGCGCGATGGCGTCGGCGTCTATGAGCAACTAATGCATTTACGGCTCTAATGACCCTAGCAGTGGACGCGCCCGGATGCATGAATGAATTTGAAGTGGTAGGCTTCCGGCCGGAGTCGTATAAAGTATCTTGGCTGTCTGGATGACGGCGCGTCGAAGGCTGTGTTGCCGAAGTTTCGACCATCTTATCGTGGTCTTCTTCAGGGCTGGCCTGCGGCAGAAGGTGCCCTGAAGAAGACCGCGATAGATGGTCGAACCGTCGGCAACACAGCTTTCTACGCGGCGTCACCCGGGCAGCCAAGATCATTTACATGAATGAATCTGACCTGCCGCGTCAGGAGGTGCGGGCTCGCGGGCGCCTGGAGGCAGGCGGGCGCGAAGGCGTCGGTGTCTAAGAGCAACTAAAGTAGTAATGTACTTACGGGATTAATGACCCAGACAGCGCACGCGCCCGGAAGCATGAATACCAACTGACCTGCAAGGTCAGGAGGTGCGGGCGCCTGGTGGCAGGCGGGCGCGAAGGCGTTGGTGTCCAAGAGCAACTAAAGTAGATTGCACTTACGGGATTAATGACCCTAGCAGTGGCCGCGCCTGCAAGCATGAATGAAACTGACCTGCCACGTCAGGAGATGCGGGCTCGCGGGCGCCTGGTGGTAGGCGGGCGCGAAGGCGTCGCTGTGTAAGAGCAACTAAAGTAGCAATGCACTTACGGGATTAATGACCCAGGCAGTGGACGCACCTAGAAGTATGTATTCAAACTTACCTGGGGCGGCAGTAGGTGCGTGCGTGCGCGCGCCCTGGCTTAAGGTGGCAGGCGGTCGCATAGGCGTCGGCGTCTAAGAGCAACTAATTCCCTAATGCACTTACGGGATTATTGACCCGGGCAGTGCACGCGCCTGGAAGCATGAATGAAACTGACCTGTGGCGTCAGGAGGCGCGGGCTCGCGGGCGCCTGGTGGCAGGCGGGTGCGAAGGCGTCGGTGTCTAAGAGCAACTAATTCACTAAATGTACTTACGGGATTAATGACCCGGGCAGTGTACGCGCCTGGAAGCATGAATGCCAACTGACCTGCGCCGCTGGTTGTGCGGGAGTGCGGGCGCTCGGAGGCAGGCGGGCGCGAAGGCGTTGGTGTCTAAGAGCAACTCAAGTAGAATGCACTTACGGGATTAATGACCCTAGCAGTCGGCGCGCCCGGAAGCATGAATGAAACTGATCTGCCACGTCAGGAGGTGCGGGCTCGCGGGGGCCTCGTTGCAGGCGGGCGCGAAGGCGTCGGTGTCTAAGAGCTACTAAAGTAGTAATGCACTTACGGGATTAATGACCCTGGCAGTGGACGCACCTAGAAGCATGTATTCAAACTTACCTGGGGCGGCAGTAGGTGCGTGTGTGCGCGCGCCCTGGCATTAGGTGGCAGGCGGTCGCATAGGCGTCGGCGTCTAAGAGCAACTAATTCCCTAATGCACTTACGGGACTAATGACCGTAGCAGTGGACGCGCCCGGAAGCATGACCTGACTGAAACGCCCGGTGCGGGCGCCTGGTGGCAGGCCTGTTGCCTGTCGGCAACTAATATACGAATGCACTTACGGGGTTAATGACCCAGGCAGAGCACGCGCCCGGAAGCATGAATGAATGCCAACTGACCTGCGTCGTCAGGAGGTGCGGGCTCGCGGGCGCCTGGTGGCAGGCCGGCGCGAAGGCGTCGGCGTCGACGACGCGTGCCGGGTCGGGCACGCGGTGCGGGCGTGGCGCGTCGAAGCGGCGCTCCACGGCGCGTAGCGCACGCCCAGGACTGCGCCACGGGCGTGGCGTGCGCGCACGCGGCGGCGCAGGACCCACGCGCCGTCAGCGTGCTCGCTGCTCCCACAGCCACGCCCCGCCCCGCCCACGCGCCTGCACAACGCCACAGCCCGCGCTTAGAAGAATAGTCCATTGTAATGGATCATCACCTCAAACGCTAGGGTGCGACATCGACTACAGTAGCATTGATTGTTCTAAACACTCTTATTCAAAATTGAATCCCACGCCCCGGCCCTCCACGCGCCTGACACAATGAGACAGCCGCGCTCAGAACGGAAACGTCCTATGAAATTTATAACTGCCACCAAACTAGGGTGCGACAGCGACAACATAACATTGATGTTTCTAAACATTCTTATTCAAAATTGAATCCCACAGCCCGCCCCCGCCACGCGCCTGCAACAAACGGAACAGCCACGCTCAAAAGGAAACGTCCATGTAATTAAATGCTCCCAAAGCAGAGGTGCTGACACGACATACATGTGGGGATTGTTTTCTAATCATTCTAATCGAATGGAATCGCACCACCCACGCCAAGCCACGCGGCGCTGCAACAACGTGACAGCCACGCCGTCAGAAATGGAAAACGTCCATATAATTAAAACCGCTCCAAAGCAAGGTGCGACATCGACAACATAACATTGATGTTTCTAAACATTCTAATCGAAATTGAATCCCACAGCCCCGGCCCCGCCCACGCGCCTGCACCAACGCGACAGCCGCGCTCCAAACGGAAACGTCCATGATAATTATAACTGCCCCAAAGCTAGGGTGCGACATCGACATCATAGCATTGATGTTTCTAATCATTCTAATCAAAATTGAATCCCACCACCCCGCCCACGCCCACGCGCCTGCAACAACGCGACAGCCGCGTTCAGAATGGAAAATTCCATGGTAATTATAACTGCCCCAAAGCTAGGGTGCGACATCGACAACATAGCATTGATGTTTCTAATCATTCTAATCAAAATTGAATCCCACAACCCCGCCCCCGCCCATGCGCCTGCAACAATGCGACAGCCGCACTCAGAACGGAAACGTCCATGATAATTATAACTGCCCCAAAGCTAGGGTGCGACATCGACAACATAGCATTGATGTTTCTAGTCATTCTAATCAAAATTGAATCCCACAACCCCGCCCCCGCCCATTCGCCAGCAACAATGCGACAGCCGCGCTCAAAACGGAAACGTCCATGGTAATGAAATATGGTCCCGAAACTAGGGTGCGACATCGACAACATAACATTGATGTTTCTAATCATTCTAATCAAAATTGAATCCCACAACCCCGCCCCCGCCCATGCGCCTGCAATAATGCGACAGCCGCGCTCAAAATGGAAACGTCTATGGTAATGAAATATGGTCCCGAAACTAGGGTGCGACATCGACAACATAACATTGATGTTTCTAATCTATCTAATCAAAAATTGGATCTCACCACCCCGCCCCCGCCCACGCGCCTGCAACAACGCGACAGCCGCGTTCAGAATGGAAACGTCCATGGTAATGGATCATCACCTCAAAGCTAAGGTGCGACATCGACAACATAACATTGATGTTTCTAAACATTCTTATTCTAAATTGAAAATCGATTTTAACAAAACCTCCCCCGAAACTAGGCATGCGACTTAAACAAAATAGCGTCGATGTAAATATTAAGGTTCCAAACTATAACATCGATCTTAATAAAACGTCTCCCAAAACTAGGTGTGTGGCATAGTTAATATATCAACGATATTTTTAAACATCTATGTTCAAAATCGGAACACTGTTTTTAATAATACATGACTCAAAGCTATAAAGTGACATCGAGAACAAATCATTTATATTTCCAAATATTCATGTTTAAAATTGAAATATTGTTGTTTATTAAATATCGTCCCAAACTAGGTATGCGATAGCAACAATCTAGCATGAATATTTTGCAACGTCGGTTATTAAAATTGGAGCATCATTGTTAATAATACATCACATAACATTGATATTTCTAAGCATCGACGTAGAAAATTGAAACAATTGAAACATCGTAATTATACGTCGCCCACAAACTATCGATGTTTTTTAACATCGGTGTTTTAAAACAATTAGTAACATCCAATATTAAATTAACAAACACGTAAGGATTGACTTCCACAACATAACATGGATGTTCCATTGTTTCGAAATATCTACGTCGGAATTGAAACATCGTTGTTAATAATACATCGCCTCAAAATTAGAGATGCGATATCAACAACACAACATAGATATTTCAAAATTAAAACATCGATTTTAATATTACATCGCCCCAAACCATAGGCATCAATATTTTAATACTATTTACGTAAAAACCTCAACATTAATTATTCACACAGCAAAAGGTATGCTGAAAATGGACGCTTTTGTTAATTGAAATTTAAGATTTAACTGACAAAATTCGCAAACAAAATATCAAAAACCTAAAATCAGGGGCGTCCAGATGGAGGGGGACAGTTGGGTCTTCGTGGCCCTGCTCCATCTTAATTGAGGCTCCGAAATGTTTTTTTATTCACAAGAAATGAAAAATATATTCATCTTTGTTCCAAATTTAACAAGTTATTTCTGATGCATGGGTAAATAAATTCTGTTTAAAAATTCGGAGTTGCGGGAAATTTTTGTTTAAATAAGGGGCCCCTTTGTATCAACTGCCGCAGGGCCCTTATTTTTCTCTGGATGCCTCTTGCTTCTATTAATTAGTACTAATTAGTAAATATAATTCTTTCTTTGATATATGAGGGAAAATATATCCTTCTTTAGTTCGTGGAATTGAGTTTCATCGAGTGTTCAACAACGTGCCGTTTTAATCAAAGCGAAAACTATCGAAATCGCCCTCAGGAGCTTTTCCTCCCAGTCTGTGTTAATCGATCGTATCTCATAGCACTCCAGTGGCTCCAAAAGGAAACTTTTTACTACAAACGCGTGGGCCGAAGGGAAGAGTTCCTCCCTTGATAGGCAAGACGATTGGTGTTAGGTCAGAGAGAGTAGGACCCCACGGAGGTAGTGGACCTCCACTATCCCCCATCAAAAATGTGTATGAATGGAAAATTACAAAACGTAAATTTTCAAAATGTCAAGTTTATCAATAAACTATCAAATTATTATCAAATTTATTTTATGTAACTTCAGCAGTTCATTTTGGCAATGCAAAGACTGCGCTGCGCTTTGCATTTTTTTATATAGACTCATTTGATGGTTTTGGCAAATCCATTTTGACGGTCATGTCGCTATAAACTTGTAAAATTGCCATACTGTTGAGCTGACTTTATAACATGGTTGATCGCATATATGTTTTGAGTCGGCATAATATCGAGAAACTTCGTTTCTTTCTGGAATTTGACGTTTATGGAATATTCTCACCCCAACTTTCGGGTAGATATTTTACCCACTTGAGGATTTTTTTCGCTTGGATGTATCTATCCACCATACCCACATTATCTGCCACGCCTGTGTTTGATTGACTACCATCTACTGGTGGCTTCATCTCTAAATCAACGCGTTCCGAGGCGCTGCAATGCGATGAGTCAAGGGCAGATGTTGGCGCCGGTGTAAACTTACAACGTGCACTGGCGGAAGCCTAGGTGAAAGACCGACCACAAAGAATAGCGTCTTTTATTTTTCATTTTTCTCAGGCCCCGACGTCACTTCTCAAACCCGCCGTCAACATGCTTTTACCCGAGGAAACACGAGGTTACGAAACAGATAATACAAGGTAAACAAACATCCATTATCCATGTTCGTTCTACGATGAACTCGGATGAATTATTTTTTCTGGGTCCTTAACATGACCAAATTGACTACTACTTTTCAAGGAGGAATAAAAACAGATTTTAACAACAATTACTACAAAAACAATAAAAATAGTAATTTCTTTATAACGTGTATGTGATCAGCTGATGACCAGCCAATTTGCCACCATATATAACCATCAAATCTAAGTGCAAAAATAAAGAATACATAACATTTTAACGTACTCCTTCTTGCATGTAACAGTGCCGATGTAATGGACTTCGAGCAAAAACAATTGAAGCCACACCAGCCAGATCAATACTCTCGCCATTCGTAATGTTAATATCTCCATTTGTAGGAACCTGCGAATTATTTTGTGACTATCCCAGCTGTATGCATAAGTCTTCAATGTATCACAAGAAACGATCAGCAGACGTTTACGAGCAATGGGGAAGATCAATAAACTAGGTAAATGGGTCCCACACGAGTTGAACAAACGGCAAATGCACGACAATGCGCCGTCTCACGGAGCAAAACCAAAAAAAGACTTTTTGAAATCGCTTGGAATAGGATATACCTTCCGCACCCGACGTTTTCCCCCGACTTGGCGCCATCTGAGTATCACCTCTTCGCATCAGTAAGGCACGCGCTCGCAGAGCAGCACTTCAGCAATTTCGAGGAAGTTGGAAAATGACTCGATAAATGGTTTTCCGCAAAAGTCAAGCCGTTGCTCTGACATGGTATTCATATTTTATCTGAAAGATGGGCGAACTTTGTAGAAGCCGATGACCAGTATTTTGAACTAACAAGAAATGAATATCCTTTGAAAATCACGCGTTTTCTGTAACACAAAATCCGGCAAAAGCTTATACATACACCTGGTATATACCTCGTTCATATTTTTGAAGAACTTGGCGCACTAATAAGATAACACACTTTAATCAAAATCCAGATATTTAATAACATTTCGCAATAGTGACAGGCTTGCTGTGCCTAGTATGGCTCGTATTGTCACTCTTTTCCTCTGATTTTTATTTACTGGTTTATAACAATTTTACTCCATTTGATCCATTACATTGATCCCGTTTGGATTGCATTACTTTTTGCCGTTAATATTCCTTTGATATGGATCAACATTCAGGAGTTTAGTAGGTAAAAAGGTTGGCCGTTTTAATTACTCATTAAGCATTAATAATAATAATTCATTCAATATTAAATGGTTGTGATATATGACTGTTTGTAGCACCTCCGCGCAGCAACCTTCCTTTATGTTGTTGCCAGTTTTAATTCATAAGTTTGTTACAATTAACTAGTTTCTACGCATGCCATAAGTTCAAATGCCATAAGTTGTCATTACATATGTCATAAGTTCAAATGCATTAATGTCTTCATCTATATCTTGTCATTCAATAATATGTAATTGCGTTCTTTTCATACATCTGTTACAGCTCCCTAAACAACGCAAATACAACAAAAATACTCACTCCACTGTTCATGCTACAATCATTAACAAATTTACGATTTTGACTTGATAAGTCAGAAAACATATTTACTTGAGGCCTGTATTTGTGTCACAGTAATTCAGATGGTTAATGAAGTTTGTTTCAATATCATGTAATATTTCTAAAACATCGCTATTGCTAATTACGATATATTGAATAGGATCTCTTTACAGGATATAACAATTATTCTGTTCACAAAATTCCTGTTGGAATACCGATTCCTATTACAATCCGTGAAAAATAAATCTCCCTAGACCCACTAATTTTACGGCTAGAGTTTTCGGTTTCAAAAAAGAAAATTCCGATTTGGAAACGTGTGATGAACGACTCACTCGTGTACGTCCTTTCACTCTTTGTACAACTTTGTCCACGTCACATATACTTTGTCCTTTCGTTATATTTTATTCAATATGGTATCCCACACCAATATCGGACTAACAATGCACAATCGACTCTTAATAATTTGAACGTGAATAATTACAATCACTGGGATATCAGAACTGAACAAATTTCTCTTTAAATTAATATTTAAAACAATGTTAAAACGAACTGTTTAATTCGAATATTAGAAGCTTTTGCAAACTATTCGAAGTGGTATCAAATAGCGATAATAAATGACAAAAACAATATTAAATTAAATCGAAGAAAGTATTAATTGCGTAAATTGAAACAAATTAATAAAATGTCAGTAACGTCTTTTAACAGTTAATAGCATGTATTCTATGTGTGATTGATTTTCTGCGGAAAAGAATATGTGATCCGTTTTCGGAATGACAAAACAGTAGCTCTCTTAGGTAACTTGGTAGTACATTAGGCCTATTATCTCATAAAGGACTCACAAGCTAGTGCTGTACGATTTTAGGAGAAACATCGTTGATATGTGGTAAATAAACATGCAGAAGGAATAAAAAATGTTAAAGGAGTGCATTTCACAATTGTGTGTCATCATTTTGAAAAGTAAACACTAAATTTTTAGAAAATGCAAAAATTCCGAATATTTTGAAAAGTCATATATTTTCTTTGTCTCCCCTTCACGTCGGTTTAACAAAATGCACCGTAGAACAACGCACAAAACAGGACATTATTGAAGACACGTTCGTTTGTTTATGCTTTATTTTACGTGGCGAGACTCTTCCGTCTGACAATGCAAATTTCGCTACAAGTCTTCCAAACATCTAGACACGAAAGAAGGTATTAGTAACAGGATTTTGAATTTAGCTCAGATACTTCTTTTAGGCTTGAGGATCTTTTACATGAAGTGAATCAGGGGTAGATCCAGAGACAAATTTTGGAAGAGGAAATTCAAAATGTTTTGATCTAAAGTGTTATATTACAGATTTTGTAAAATATCGTAGAGTACACTCAGCTCACGCTGTGATATGATTTTATTCGTTTTAATGATTATCCGAATATATTCTTGCTTGCTAGTTTTGTGAGAAGTTAAAATTAATAGGTACTGACACATTTTAGGGGGTGGGGGGTGGGGGATTTCCCTTATTCCCCCTTGGATCCGCGCCTGCTTACAGACAAGGGAATACTGAATATTTACATGTCTTCATATTTGCCCTGTCATGTATTCGTTTTCGGAAATTGAAACTATATGACTTATACTATTCAGCGAATCGTGCAATGCAAATTGTATCAAATCATGCAAATTTGGCAAATCTTCAATTTAGGGGGGAGGCTTCCACGTGGATCCACACCTACAACATAGGACAGCCGGCTTTACTTCCCCCCGAAATAAGACGTACGAAGAATGTTTGGCCGTTAAAAATCCACAGTTTCGAACTTGCAAACTTGTGTACAACAGCCGTAGCCGTCACACCTTCGCACATAAATGCCACGTGCACGTTCCACTACACACGTTTCGTGAATCTCCCATAATTGGCACTTGGTTCACACGCACTGCGTCGAGGGGAGCGAAGGCGGACGCCTACCTGCGCCCGCGTCGTCCTGCGCGCGCGCCGCCGCCAGCGAGGCCAGCGCCAGCAGGAGCAGCGGCCGCGTCGCGCACCGCAACGCCGCGCCGCCGTGGGGCGCCTCCATCG